>OY856187.1:11302401-11874463 GCA_963693315.1 Diogma glabrata | reverse complement strand
AATTTCTCGAACGTTAAATATTTTGATCTACTATCATTCTGTAATGTCAAACTTTTTGACATTTGAAATAATTGTGTAAGGTCTTATTTTACCGCACTAAATTATTACACCATTATTTACATCATTATTTTTTTTGTCCATAACGAAGATGACTTCTTTTTCAGGCTTGCCTGCGAAATAGGCTAGCAAAATTCTGTCAGATAGCTCCTTTATATTTTTTCCATTGCACCAATCTTCAAATTTTTATTTCGTATCTCACTTTTGATTTTGCTGGTATCAGTAGTGAAATCTCTGCATTTGCCGCATCGAAGTCTTCTGCCGAATCACTCATATTTAACTATTATTTGCCTGATACTGAATGCTAATAAGCAATGAACAGAATATTTCGAAACAATGATAGTAAACAAAGCACCGGCCTACTATTTTATTATTTAATAATATTATTTCTTTTATTTAATTATTTTTATTTTTTAAATTAATATAAAAGTTAATAGTAGATAAAACGTTGTACAATATGAATTTCGTAACGAATCATATTACGATACGAGATGGCAAATTTTCAATTTTCGAGGTCGTAGGCCGAGATTGTTAACCCATCGAGGTTTTCATCTCGCGTAGAAAGTGGATTTTTTTTACGATAGAAAATATATAAACAATATTTTCCTATATAATAGCAAGTGAAATTTTCTATTTTCAACCAGCATTATCTCCTGTGAAAATGGGTTTTTTTCCTCTAGTCTAAAAAGAATAACAAATTCTAGTTGCTATGATATTTTCTTATAATTTTACAAAGTTTTAAATCAAAGCAACCATGAGAAAATAGAATATGAATTTTGAATGTTATTTTGTCGATATCTAATTTAATAATTTCTAATAAATATCGTTTATATATTTACTATCATAAAAAAATGTTTTTCCTGTGCGAGATAAAAACATTTTATGTGAAATTGCCCCACTCGACGCTAACGCGTCTCGTGTACAAATTTTCACTCACGAAAAAGCAGCATTCAAAATTCATATTCTATTTTTTGATGGTTGCTTTATTTTAAAAACTTTGTAAAATTATATGAAAATATCATAGCAGCTACAATCTGTTATTAAGTGAAAATAATGTTTCACAAAAAAAAAGAACCGCGTTCACAGGGTTCCCCTATGCAATCGTTTTTTTTTTCTTTCTGGTGAAAAATCATTTTGCAAATAGACTTTTCAATTTTTAAGAACTCATGTTTATAATATGTGTTATTATGGTTTTCCATATTATATGTGTTATTATGGTTTTCCATAACTCATGTTTCTTTTGATAAAAAAAACCTTACAATAATTAATTGGCAACACAAATTTCATAAATCAATTATTCATAGTCAGCTAGAAATTATGCATATCATGTTCATATACATTTTTTACAGAATGGACTATAAAAGCTAGATTGAGGTAAATTTTGAAAGTAAATTGTTTTCACATGCAAGTTACTTTTTGTTCGCTTGGTGGAAGATGAACATTTAAAAAAACATTTGGAAAACATTTGTTTCAACGATTAACGTGTTTTTAATATAGAATGGAAACCTGTGTAGAGAAAGGCTTCTGTCATATTCTGGCATTCTTTCATTGATGTGTAACTGGTTTTATTGTCCCTACCTGGTGGAATAGTAAGTTCACTACGTGCTAGCTAAATAATGACGTAATCGTGTGTTGAACATATATGTTTAAACCGAGAATCAAATATCTGAACCCATGGGCACTTACCTTATCGTCTTCCCGGCTGAAAAACACTCAAATGAAATATGTGCAAAGTTCAGTTTAAAGATAAAATGTCGAAACAAAAGGATTATTATCTTGTCAGACTGTTAAGCAGTCGTTAAAGTGACCGTTATTCTTAAAAACATAACTTAACATAACGTAAGATTGATTTATATTTAGCATTATGTTATTAAATTTACATTTTTTATATTTACATTTAAACTTAAACTCAACATAACATAACATAACATAACTTAACATAACATAACATAACATAACACAACATAACATAACATAGCGTAACATAACATAACATAACATAACATAACATAACATAACATATGATAACATAACATAACATAACATAACATAACATAACATAACATAACATAACATAACATAACATAACATAACATAACATAACATAACATAACATAACATACCATAACATAACATAACAACATAACATGACATAACATAACATAACATAACATAACATAACATAACATAACATAACATAACATAACATAACATAACATAACATAACATAACATAACATAACATAACATAACATAACATAACATAACAACATAACATAACATAACATAACATAACATAACACAACATAACATAACATAGCATAACATAACATAACATAACATAACATCACATAACCTACCGTAACATAACATAACATAACATTACATAACATAACATAACATAACATAACATAACATAACACATCATAACATAACATAACATAACATAACATAACATAACATAACATAACATAACATAACATAACATAACATAACATAACATAACATAACATAACATAACATAACATAACATAACATAACATAACATAACATAACATAATATAACATAACATAACATAACATAACATAACATAACATAACATAACATAACATAGCATAGCATAACATAACATAACATAACATAACATAACATAACATAACATAACATAACATAACATAACATAACATAACATAACATAACATAACATAACATAACATAACATAACATAACATAACATAACATAACATAACATAACATAACATAACATAACATAACATAACGTAACATAACATAACATAACATAACATAACATAACATAACATAACATAACATAACATAACATAACATAACATAACATAACATAACATAACATTACATAACATTACATAACATCACATAACATAACATAACATAGCATAACAACATAATATAACATAACATAATATGACATAACATAACATGACGCATCCAAGTCATTAGAGCTCATTTTATTCATGACACTTCAAACACAATCCAAATATTTGACAGAAACCCTGTCATGAAACTCATTCAACTCAATACAGAAGATATATAATGCAATTACACAAAGTTTCGTATAAAGAAGTGCCGCTGGAAATGGAGCTGTTGGTATCTCTTAGTTTTCGTACATGTTCCTAAAACGAGACTGTTAAAACAATAATTTGTATGCTTTGCACTTTGAACCTTACCTTATCTTTTAGTGTAGAATAAAATGTAATGCAACTTACGAAGTATAATATCATTTGCTATAATTGTCTAGAATAAATTAAAAACAAAATCTACTGAACATAACTTTGCCATTATAAGTTGTTGTTTATATTAGAATATATTAAATTTATCTGATGAAATTATACTATAATAAAAATAATGTATAATTATTTTTGTGTAGGTCAATTTAGATTACAAACTTAAAAAACGACGTTACAAAAATTTTACAATAATATTATGTGATTTATTTATAAACATGTTTTCAGATATACATAGTTGTTTTTTGCATTGCAATTTTTTGTAATAAATGGAAACAGGAAAGGCAATAATTGTTGTCAATGTGTAAAAGATTTGATAGTGTATGAATATCTTTTTTAAAGTAAAACTTTTCTAATATCTTCATACACAACTACAATTTAGTTAAACAATTAATTTCCAATTTATTGTTAAAATATAATATAATATACTATCTCGGATTATTTTTATAATATCAACGTTGAATATTTAAACAAATATAAATGATTTCATTTTTGTGGTTATGTACGAATAACCTCAAAATATTATTTATTTTAATACTAATCATTTTTTGTTGTTTTATTTTATATTAAAATTGGGTTTTCATTTAATTTATTTGATTGAATTATTTGAAAAAAATACAACATCAAACAAGCATGAGGAACAAATAGGTAAAAAAAGGCTTTTGAAATAAAAGCTTTTGAGCAAAGTGATGCATGCAATGGTAATTTGTGTGACTGTGGATGTAAGCGTTGAATGGTACTGTAATTGATTTTTTCGGATATCTCATGTTTCTGTTAATTGTTAATACAACTTTCTTATTTACTTCAATATTTTTCTTATGATGATTTTAATGTAATGTATAATTTTTATTTTTTTATTTCTTTCAGGTATGTATCAGGTACCTTTGACGATAAAGCAAAATTTAATAATTTTGTGCGGCATTGGTAAGCAAATTTGTAGAACAAGTATTCAAAACGATGAAAACTATAATTTTACGATTTCTACGTTCTAAGTTTTTTGACAATTTTGTTTATGACTAATCAAGATCCGCCAAAATTTATTTCTTTTTTATACAAATTTAATCGTCCTGACTCATGTATATTATTTGACCCTTATCAAGCGAAACCCATTATCTATCATTCCTTCGAAATATTTCCTAAATTTTCTTTGTTATCATCTTATGTTATATTGTTTATTTTTTTATCCCGTATATATATATATATATATATATATATATATATATATATATATATATATATATATATATATATATATATATATATATATATATATATATATATAATATATATATATATATATATATATATATATATATATATATATATATATATATATATATATATATATATATATATATATATATATATATATATATACTGTTACGATTGCAGAAAAATCTAGACGATTACAGAAAGATCTAAACGATTACGGTCACTTCCAGGAAAATAAAATCAACAACACACAACAGAAAGTGAATGAAATAGTGTTGTTGTTGTTGTACATGTTCTTAGAATTAAGGTCTATTTGTTTTATGATTTTATAAATCAAATCAACGTAACTTAAAATAATCGAATAGTCTAATATTTTCTCAAGGTTTCTAAAAAGTTACCTAGAAATTTCTAGAGATTAAGCAGAAGGTATATAAGGAAATTGTTTCTTGTAGTTTTTAATTAGTTTATTTTAAACCTGCGATTGTGAAGTTAAAAATTATAAAAGTGATCTTTAAATTAGTTTTTGTGTAAAGTTTTTGTAAATAAAGTTATAAGTGTTATTAAATAGAAATATTTTGTGTATTATTTTGAACGTTGTGAATTGGAAATTTCTACAATAAACCGTTGGAGTTTCGAAGCTGTTGGAAGAATATTCTAGTTGGGAATATTGTTTGCTGTATTGTTTTCCTGTTGTTGTGGAACAGTTAAGGTGTTGAATACTTAATAAAACCTGGTGTGTTTGCTTACTAATCAGTGATCGAACTCAGAAAGAGATTGGGAATTGCGTTTATCGAATTGTGAGTTAGGCCAATTCGAAGGAAGTTTGGAAAAACGTAACATTGGTGACATCGGCGGATTAGTTAGCTGTTAATAATGGTTTTATTAAGTGATTTGAAGGTTCTTGAGTTAAAGAAAGAACTAGAACAACGTGGATTGGCAACAACCGGCAACAAAACTGAATTGACGATACGGCTTCGAGAAGCTATGGAAGCTAGTGGAGTAGTTGTGGAAAGTTACCAGTTTGGAGTGATTAGTACAAATGCTGATTCAATAGCAGCTGATGAGGAGAAAAGTTTTGTTGCGGAAACAACATCTTCATTGCCACCTGCAAATTGTGATTTTACGCAGTTAATGGCTATGATGCAACAGATGAATTTGAATATGAATCAGAAATTGGATGTTGTAAACGCTAATATGGTTGCCAATAAAGACGAACTCAATCAAAAATTTGATCAACAAAGCAGCAACATCAATCAACAAATGGCTGCTACTAAGGAAGAAATTAGTTGCAACATCAACCAACAAATGGCTGCTACTAAGGAAGAAATCAGTAGCAACATCAATCAACAGCTGGAAACAGTCAACAATAACATTGCTGTTAATAAAGAAGAGATTACTGCAACTCTTGCTGCAAATAAAGATGAGATGAACCAGCAAATAAATGAGTTGAATATTAGCATAAATCAACACTTGGACGAGAAACTTCTACAAATGTCAACGGCATTCGATGTTAAAGTCGAGAAAATTCAAACAGAAATGCTGGAATTTGAGCGTGATTTAAATTAGGTCGTAACTAAAGTTGACGATTTTGAGAAAAGGTTACAGGATGTTGAAACAGCTAAAGTTACTTCACAGGTGGTACAACAGATAGCAAATATTAAATTGAAACCACCATCGTATGACGGTACCACATCTTTCGGCATCTTCAAGTTCCAGTTCGAGATCGCAGCCGATCAAAATGTTTGGAACGCTGAAAATCGTCTTGCTGCATTGATAGTTGCGCTTAAAGGTGAAGTAGCTGAAGCACTACAGGCAGTACCAGAAAACGACCGCAAAAGTTATGCTGAAGTGATGAATGCATTGGAACGTAAATACGGTAGCGACCATAAAAAGGAATTATACAGAATTGAGTTAAAAGGTCGCTTGCAACGGAATGGGGAAAGCCTTCAGGAGTATTCTTCGGCAGTGGAACGGCTAGTACATTTGGCTCACTCAAATACTCCGCCGTATTTTATGGAAAAGATGAAGATAGAGGCGTTTACTGATAGCATTCGTGATCCAGAAACACGAAAAGCAGTAATGTTGTCACCAAAAGCAACATTCGCAGAAACTATTGCTTATGCCCTAACAAATGAAACTGCACAAGCAATTATAAAACCATCGATTAAAATGCGCCGGGTAGAGTTGAGTGATGACAACTATAAACAACGAGACCAGGAGACCGGCAGAAGACCACGAGAGAATGTCAGAAGTGATAGAATTCGATGCTGGTTATGTGGCAAGTTGGGTCATATTTCGAGGGAATGCAGGGATGTGAGAAGGAAACGAGCAAGATCAGCATCGCCTATGCAGCGATGTCCAGCAGAAGAACGGGTGCAGCAAGCTAGGGAAGACGATGGAGCATCGCCGCATCAGTTAAACTACAACGAGTCAGCCTAAAGGGGCGTAGGCTGGCTCCCACAACTGATTGCCCCATAACCTTCATCCATGTTTCGAGAATGACAAGGGGAGGTGACAGCCTTACTGTTAAGGCTAATATTGATGGAAAAAGTTGTGTCATCACGTTAGATACGGGAGCAACAAATACAATTGTCCGCACTGATATTGTGAAAGGGAAACTAAAACCAGCAGGGAGATACCGGATGCAGACAGCTACTGGCGAAAGTGCAAGTATTAAAGGAAAGAAAGTGGTCAACTTTGAAATCGGGAATACTCACTTTCAACATGAAGTGGTTGTAGCTGACATTGTGGATGAAGTCATCCTGGGAATGGACTTCATGAGGCCAAATGGATTCGTTATTGATGCTGGCAAAGGAGTACTCACGTACGGAAATGTTGAGTTGCCACTCCAGTTTATTGGTGAAGATTCAAATTGTGTCCGTCGAATAATATTGGATCACAGAGAAAAGCTGCCACCCCAATCAGAAACAATCATTTGGGGAAAATTGGAAGGAGGTTCTGGGTCACCCAGGTTGTGGGTTGTGGAGGCCAACAAAGAAGAACATCAAAATTGTAAAGAAGTCGTTATAGGGAAAACCTTAGTTAGATCGGATGCTGATTACAAAATACCAGTAAGAGTTTTAAATCTGTCAGATACCCAGAAAACAATGAAGAAAGGATCAATCATAGGACAATGTGAAGAGGTAGCTAAAATAATAAAGTGCGAGCAGAAAAAGATCAATTGCTCGGTCAACACAAAACAACAAAAGGCAGAAATGGAACAACTTGCGCAGAAATGGACAGAAGGGCTTTCAGAAGAGCAGAAGAAAGCAGTACGTCAATTGTTGGAGCAACACAAGTCTGTATTCTGCAGTTCACCTGAAGGAAATGGCAGAACCAATATGGTGAAACATCGTATTGATACCGGAGCAGAAAAGCCGATACGTCAAGCACCAAGGAGATTACCATTGGCTAAAAGAGAGGAAGCTGATAAAATGGTAAGAGATATGAAAGAAGCTGGTGTAATTGAGCTTTCAGACAGTCCCTGGAGCTCACCTGTGGTGTTGGTTGGCAAGAAAGATGGGAGCTTGAGATTTTGTGTTGACTACAGGAAACTAAACATAGTTACTAAGAAGGATAGCTACCCATTGCCTACGATTGATGATACACTAGATACATTATCGGGTTCAAGATTGTTTTCAACACTGGATCTGCAGAGTGGTTACTGGCAGGTGGAAGTTGCAGAGGAAGATCGGGAGAAAACGGCGTTCAGTGTAGGTAATGGACTATGGCAATTTAATGTCATGCCATTTGGGTTATGCAACGCTCCCGCAACTTTCGAGAGATAATTGGAACGGGTACTTAAAGGCTTGCACTGGAAAACATGCCTTGTATATTTGGATGACATCATCGTCATGGGTAAAGGCTTTGATGACCACTTGAAGAACTTGGCGGAGGTACTGGAAAGGTTGCAAGCAGCTGGTTTAAAATTAAGTCCCAAAAAGTGTTCACTTTTCAAGGAAGAAGTAAAATATTTGGGACACAAGGTTACGGCAATGGGAATTCATACAGATTCCGACAAGATTGCAGCAGTTATGAACTGGCCAAGACCAAAGAATCTACATGAACTACGAAGCTTCCTTGGATTGTGCACATATTACAGACGGTTTGTGCCAGGATTCGCCAACGTTGCCAAAAGTCTGCATGAGTTAACAAGAAAAGATAAAGCATTTGAATGGAATGAACCTCAGGAACAAGCATTTGTGGAGCTCCGAAGGAGATTGTGTACGGCTCCAATTCTATCCTATCCTATACCAAATGTTCAGTTTATTTTGGATACTGATGCCAGTAATGAAGGTATAGGAGGAGTATTGTCGCAGAAAATAGATGGTCAGGAAAAGGTGATAGCTTATTTCTCGAAAATGTTATCGAAGCCGGAGCGAAATTATTGTGTTACCCGGAAGGAGTTATTGGCCATTATGGAATGCGTCAAACTTTTTCATAAATACTTGTATGGTCAGAAATTTCATCTCAGAACTGACCATGGTGCGTTAAGGTGGTTACTCCAGTTCAAAAGTCCAGAGGGACAAGTAGCACGTTGGATCGAACGGTTGCAGGCGTACGATTTGGACATTGAACATCGAAAGGGTACTGCACATGGGAACGCTGATGCATTATCGAGACGACCCTGTGAAGTTGAATGCAAGCATTGCAGTCGTCAAGAAAATAAGGAGAACATCATCGATGTACGATTACTACAAGTGCTACCTGACGATGAATGGACAGCTGAAGCCATAAGAAAAGATCAATTAGAAGATCCGGATATTGCACCCATCATCGAGTTCAAGGAAAAGGGTTGCAAACCAGTATGGGGAGAAATTTCTGATAAAACTCCAACTTTGAAGGCGTACTGGGCGCAATGGGACAGTCTCCAGTTAGAGAATGGATGCCTAAAGAGAATATGGGAAAGCTCAGATGGCAAGATAAAGCAATCCCTTACAGTGGTACCAAAAGGGAAAATAGAAGCAGTACTGAAGGAGTATCACGAAGGAACGAGTAGAGGTCACCTTGGGATCAATAAGACTCTTGCAAAAATACGACAACGGTTTTACTGGTCAGGGACTCGGCAATCAATTGTGGAGTGGTGTCAAAAATGCGATAAATGTGCGGCGGTGAAAGGACCCGTACGAAGAAGTCATGAAAAAATGAAGCAATACAATGTAGGTGCTCCATTTGAAAGGATCGCAATGGATGTAGCGGGACCATTTCCAACAACTGATAATCAGAATAAATATGTGCTTGTGATCATGGACTACTTCAGTAAGTGGCCGGAAGTGTGTGCGATTCCCAACCAGGAAGCAACCACAATCGCTGAAGCTGTGATAAATAATTGGATTAGCCGCTATGGAGTTCCTATGGAGATCCACACCGATCAGGGACGGAACTTCGAGTCAGCTGTATTCCAGGAAATTTGTCAAATGCTGGGGATTAACAAAACGAGGACGACAGCTTCACATCCACAGTCAGATGGGATGGTTGAGAGATTCAATGCTACTTTGGAGGAATTTCTAGCAAAAGTGGACAGTAAGAATCAACGTAACTGGGATCAACACATTCCTTTATTTTTGATGGCATACAGATCAGCAGCTCATGACACCACGACCATGACACCAGCTCAAACTATTTTTGGAAGTGATTTAAGACTTCCTGGTGACCTCAAATTTGGAGCGGTACCATCAACATCATTGTCTGCGCAAGAATACGTCAACCGAATCAGGAAGAACCTTGAGGATATTCACAATCTTGTTCGGCAGAAGATACAACTGACCAGTGATAAAATGAAAGCCCGATATGATATACGATCTAATAATAAAGGTTTCGAAGAAGGACAATTAGTATGGCTACACAACCCACAACGAAAACGAGGGTTATCACCAAAACTGCAAGCTGCATGGGAAGGACCTTACAACATTATAACGAAGTTGAATGACGTAGTTTATAGAATTAAGAAAGGCCATCGAGGCAAAGCGAAAGTAGTACATTTGGAAAGATTGGCCTTATACAAAGGAGAGCTAGATCCTGTTCGGGACGAACAGGCTTAAGTGGAGGGTATTGTTACGATTGCAGAAAAATCTAGACGTTTACAGAAAGATCTAAACGATTACGGTCACTTCCAGGAAAATAAAATCAACAAAACACAACAGAAAGTGAATGAAATAGTGTTGTTGTTGTTGTACATGTTCTTAGAATTAAGGTCTATTTGTTTTATGATTTTATAAATCAAATCAACGTAACTTAAAATAATCGAATATTCTAATATTTTCTCAAGGTTTCTAAAAAGTTACCTAGAAATTTCTAGAGATTAAGCAGAAGGTATATAAGGAAATTGTTTCTTGTAGTTTTTAATTAGTTTATTTTAAACCTGCGATTGTGAAGTTAAAAATTATAAAAGTGATCTTTAAATTAGTTTTTGTGTAAAGTTTTTGTAAATAAAGTTATAAGTGTTATTAAATAGAAATATTTTGTGTATTATTTTGAACGTTGTGAATTGGAAATTTCTACAATAAACCGTTGGAGTTTCGAAGTTGTTGGAAGAATATTCTAGTTGGGAATATTGTTTGCTGTATTGTTTTCCTGTTGTTGTGGAACAGTTAAGGTGTTGAATACTTAATAAAACCTGGTGTGTTTGCTTACTAATCAGTGATCGAACTCAGAAAGAGATTGGGAATTGCGTTTATCGAATTGTGAGTTAGGCCAATTCGAAGGAAGTTTGGAAAAACGTAACAATACATATATATATATATATATATATATATATATATATATATATATATATATATATATATATATATATATATATATATATATATATATATAAGACTGGTCGTTAAAAACTAAATTTTCCGAGACGCCCCCTAGAAAAATTCTTTGTGGTCAAAAAACCACAACGGCATTATTTTTTTTTTTTTTAATCAAAAGAACACGTGCCGCAAAATCGTTGAAGTTGATTTTTTGAAAAATTCGTAGATTTTTTCAAATATCTCATAAAATATGAAGATGTCAAAAAAAATCACATTATTATTTTTGTAGGAAATTTAATTTTCTACAAAAAAGGTCCAAGTCATTTTTTCCCGAAAACGTATAGTTCTCATGATATTTTGAAAATGAACTTGTAAGTTTTTGTAATTTTTAAAAAACATAAAAAATAAAGATGACGAAAAACTTCTAATTTTCTTCTTATGCTATAGAATGAAATGTATAAAAAAATAATCGTGACAAAAAAAATCAAAATTAGTACTTTTTCGTCGAAATTTTCATCATTTGGTTTTACGAGTTTCGAAGAATTTCAAGTTTTATTTCAAAATATCATCAGAAATATAGGTTTTAGGGAAAAAATGACTTGGACCTTTTTTGTAGAGAATTAAATTTCCTGCAAAAATGATTATGTGACTTTTTTTGACATCTGCATATTTTATGAGATATTAACACTTTTATCAAAAACTAAACTTCGATGATTTTGCGGCACGTGTTCTTTTCACTTAAAAAAAAAAAATAAAGCCGTTATGGTTTTTTGACCACAAAGAATTTTTCTGGGGGGCGTCTCGGAAAATTTAGTTTTTAACGACCAGTCTAATATATATATATATATATATATATATATATATATATATATATATATATATATATATATATATATATATATATATATATATATATATATATATATATATATATATATATATATATATATATATATATATATATATATATATATATATATATATATATATATATATATATATATATATATATATATATATATATATATATATATATATATATATATATATATATATATATATATATATATATATATATATATATATATATATATATATATATATATATATATATATATATATATATATATATATATATATATATATATATATATATATATATATATATATATATATATATATATATATATATATATATATATATATATATATATATATATATATATATATATATATATATATATATATATATATATATATATATATATATATATATATATATATATATATATATATATATATATATATATATATATATATATATATATATATATATATATATATATATATATATATATATATATATATATATATATATATATATATATATATATATATATATATATATATATATATATATATATATATATATATATATATATATATATATATATATATATATATATATATATATATATATATATATATATATATATATATATATATATATATATATATATATATATATATATATATATATATATATATATATATATATATATATATGTATATATATATATATATATATATATACATATATATATATATATATATATATATATATATATATATATATATATATATATATATATATATATATATATATACATATATATATATATATATATATATATATATATATATATATATATATATATATATATATATATATATATATATATATATATATATATATATATATATATATATATAGAAAAATGTGAATACATATTTTTTACGAGCAATTAAAATATATACATATATATATATATATATATATATATATATATATATATATATATATATATATATATATATATATATATATATATATATCTATATGTATATATATATATATATATATATATATATATATATATATATATATATATATATATATATATATATATATATATATATATATATATATATATATATATATGTATATATATATATATATATATATATATATATATATATATATATATATATATATATATATATATATATATATATATATATATATATATATATATATATACATATATATATATATATATATATATATATATATATATATATATATATATATATATATATATATATATATATATATATATATATATATATATATATATATATACATATATATATATATATATATATATATATATATATATATATATATATATATATATATATATATATATATATATATATATGTATATATTTTAATTGCTCGTAAAAAATATGTATTCACATTTTTCTTCGTTGGCACCAGTTCTCATATTTTTTTTATATTTTCTTACTTAATGAAATCGTAGAAAAATGTTAAATTGAAATATTTGATTTGATTTTATTTGAAAATGAAATTAAGAAAATTATAAGAAAAAACAAATACAAAAAATATATAAAATAACGATATTTGAGTAATATTGACTTTTGTCATTTTGCCAATTAAAGTTAAATTGGTACCGCAAGCGGTTGTAACAGTATACATTAAACTCAATAATATTATTAAAGGTAGTTTGTCGTTCTTCAATTAACATGATAAAATTGTATGAAAATAATCACATGTCACTAGGATGAGCGATAAACCTGTCATTAGTCAAAAGCGAACTTTCTTTAAAAAATTTGCACAAAAACACTACAATTGGGTTGCAAGTAATCCAGCTAGTTGTATATTCATTGAATATCTGCCGAAGTGTTTCTCGCAAAGATTATAGACTTATATGAAAACTCATTTCTTCTATCAAACAAAAGCTTACCATCATCAAGGCATATTTTATAATTAAGATTGGGGGTTCTACATATTTTACCCTCGAAAAAATATCTCTGAAAATTGAAAAAAAATAATTTAATTTTCATCAAGTACTCAAACTTTAAATTTCAAAAAGTAGATATGTACTTAGTTTTCTAATGTTTAGACAAGTTGTTGTCTATTCGATACAAAAGCTATTACATGCTACACTTACTAAAAGGCTATATATTTGTGCGATATTTGCCGTCACTAGAACTTGCGCGTCAAACTTAACACTGGTGTGGAAAGCCTAAAGAACAATATATGATTCTAATAATGAAAAGAATAACAATATATTACGTAAATATCTAACAAACAAATTCTTTCATTCTCACTCAATTACTCTGCTTTCAAACAAACAGTCATATATTAACATAACAAAATACGTGACCAAAAAAATTCTATTAATATATTCGAATGAAAAATACAAATTTATAAAGAAAAGTTGAAAGAAAATCGAAAACAACAAAATTGAGGGTTAAAATTCATTTCCCTTACTATTAAACTTTTTTTTTTCCAGTTTGCATTAAAAATCGCAAATATTCTCGTATATTCGTATCTCGAACTTCTTTTTATATATTTTATTTTTAAAGAAATAAAATCAATAAATAATTTTAGATATTGTTGTTGAATATCGAACTTGATTTGGAATAAAATTATAATAGCATCATAACAAGATGTGGGGATAGATATCTATCTATCTATCTTTGAAATATAGATTTTGAGAAATTGAGTCGCTTTAAAACTCATAGAATAAAATATAAATATAATCTCAATAGAAAAAATTATTAAATCACTTAAATTTTTTTTAACTTATTTTAAAACCACTTGATTGGTTTCTTATTTCCAATATGTATATCTATATAGAAAAGAGAAGCAATAAAAATGTTTATATTAAATAAGTTAATCAAATTGTTCTTCTTCAACAATAATCAAACAGAACAAACAAACCCACAATAATTTTAATACAAATTAATTAATTTAAGTGCGTATTAAGTAATATTGTTGTTTATTTTTGTTGCATTGTTATTATAAGAATCACAGCTTACAAAAAGGCATACTAAACAACCACATAAGCACCGACTAGAATAATATATTGAACAAAAAGCTCAGAATGATTCTAATATCCCACGATCTACGAGCATGAACGCTTACAAGCTTTAGAAAATGCTTTAAGTTCATACGAATTCAGTATTCAGTACAAGTTTTACATTATACTTTTTCTACGACCAAACCAAGAACATAGAATATGAATTCGATTTATATTTAATGTTACAAATAATCAGCTTTCATTTTATTATTTATTTAAGTTATAATGGATTTGGGTAAGGATGTCAACACTTTTATTTTGATTTCGTTTACAATATAGTTGGTTATTTAAGCTGCGTGTTTGAAGTTGTATGATGCTGTTATAGGATTCTGACGATGTTTGCTTCTATTTCGTAGCGGCTCAAGGTTTAAAAAATGCTGATTACAAGGAATCCCCCAGTGACCGAAATTCGGCCATTGTAAATAGAACTCAAAACTAAAGAACTACAACACATTATTTTAGAGTTTGATTTATTGATTTTGAATTGTGAAAGAAATAACTCGAAAAAACAAAATAATCGAACGTAAAACTCAAAAAGTAAGTTTTTAATGAAAAGTATAGTAAAGTGTCAAATACTAATAATTATATTTATTAAGGGGGTGGAAATGAGAACGGGTAAAACATCATTTAAAACCCGGACACGTTGGGTGTCATTTGAAAGAGCACCAAAATTAAGAAACACTACAATTTTTTTTTAGAATTTTGTGATGCACAGTTTTTGAATTATTGTCAAAAAGTTCAATTTTTAGTATTAATACCTCAAAAAAGTGCAACAAAAACTTAGTCCCACCTTACGTTTCGTCGTTGATATACAGAAAACTTTTTAAAAATTCGTAGAGATAGGAAATTTGATAAACCCTTAACGAAAAATATAGCGAAGTCCAAATGATTTTATTTCTGTGTGTTTAGGGGATGGTAGTGGGGAAGGGTGAAAAAAAGGTTTTTTGACCGGCATGAGTGTCATTTGAATGAGCACAAAAATTAAGAAACATTACAATCTTTTTTAGAATTTTGCGCTTCACAGTTTTTGAATTATTATTGAAAAGTCCAATTTTTTGTATTAACACTCCCACCCTCTAAATTCAACCCATTCCTAAAACTTACGATAGGTTCGTTGGAGCCATCATCTCAACTGCTAAGAAATGCATCCCAAGAGGCTTCCGTGAAGAATACATTCCTGGCTTGAGTAGAGAGCGATATATTATATGAGGAGTACTTTAGTAGGCATACGTGGCTGATGACTTATATCTCACTGGACGCCGCGAGGAAACAAAAGTGGATTAACGCTGTTGAAAACATTGATTTTTTCCCATTCAAGCAGAGAAGTTTGGAGTCCCTTCTGAAGCTGGGTTGCTCAAACTCAATTAATGGCGCTAACAATGAAATAAATCCAGAGGACATGGCAAACCATATCGTAAACATGTCTCGTTCTTTTATTAATCGCCTTCATAAGAGAACCATTAAACGTAAATTAAGAGAAACGAAGCGCTATTGCTCGTCTCCACCGAAGTATGCGAACTCGTTTAGTAGCGAAGAACTATATTCAGCTCTGTCCCAATTAATAAATGAAAAAGCAGCTGGCTACGATGGTATTTTTCCAGAATTTCTTAGAAATGCTGGAAAAACTGTAAAACAATGGCTAACTAAATTTTTCTCAAATATCCTAGAAACCGGCAATCTTCAGCATATGACACGGTCTGGCGAACTGGGATTATATATAAGCTGTTGAATGCAATACCTTGTAGCACCATCTATCGTTTAATTAACACATGCTGTGTAATTGTGTATTCAAAGTTCATTTAAATAATTCCTGTATTAGGTCGAAAATGCTTAGCAATGGTTTGCCACAGGGTTCCGTCCTGGCGCCATTACTTTTTAATTTGTACATTCATGACATTCCTGACAACATCAATTTGGTTGCCCTGATGATTGAACCCTGGCCACTCAAAACAAAGACATGGGGAGATTGGAAGATTTGCTTTCAACTGACCTGGCGATAATGAATGATTATTTTCGAACGTGGAGCTTATTTCCTAATCTAAGTAAAACCGAGAGTTCTTGTTTCCACTTAAACAAAAAACTGGCAAAACATGAACTATCAGTGTTATTAAACGGCATTGTCATTAAACACAATCAACAGCCAAAGTAGCTGGGCATTACTCTCGATAGAACTCCATCTCTCTTTTCAACTCCACCTAGAGAATACGTCAACAAAACTTAAAATGAGAAACAACATATTGCACAAACTCGCAGGCTCGACATGGGGTGCTACTCCAGCCACCCTCCGCACAACTGCTCTAAGTCTGGTTTACTCAGTGGCTGAGTACGGCGTCTGGTTGAATAGCACACATACTCAAAAAGTTGACTGCCAGCTGCATGCCACGATGCCTACTATAAGTGGTACTATCAGGTCCACTCCTTTACCTTGGCTCCCTGTGTTAAGCAATATCGCTCCACCTGCACTCAGATGCTCGTATGCGGTCAAGCGTGCACATAAAAAGGTAACCAACAACATCACGTTACCCTTGCACGAATATTACGGTGACCACACTAGTTGTCGATTGAAGTCAAGAAAGCCTCCACACAAAACAGCCAGCAGCCTGCTGGCAACGGATTTTAATATTTTGGATGCCTGGGACACCTCCTGGAATTATTATCACACACCTGGCCTTTCTATTACTAACCCGACTTCTACCCAACCTGGTTTCGATCTGCCATGTCATACCTGGACTACTCTAAACCGAATAAGAACGAATCATGGACGTTGTGCTCATTTGTGCTCATTTAATGTGTATTTATGTTTTGTTTTAGATAGATTTCATAGAAAAATCTACCTATTTTAAGTTTTATTTTTAATGTGTCACAAAAAAACCATACGCTAAATAAAATAAGTAGCATATCACTTGATATTTCAGTCCAAGAAAATTCAAATTTGCCTCGATACCATTAAAATGGACAGCATGAGCGCATTAATTTAAGTTTGTTCTTGATCTAAGGGCCAATTATATGAATGCAGATAGAAGATAAATCCTCGGAGAAATCGTCGTTTGTATTGTATGAATCAGGATAGAACAACAAATTAGTTTGAGAATAAAATTCTATTCTCAGATTTATTATCTCTGTTTTTTGTATAAAACAAAGGATAAAACAATTTATTTATTTTTTCTTGACATGCGCATAGCAGGACAAATTTGTTTTGAGGTTATTTTTGAATTTAAATTTCTGCGTTTCTGAAATTTGTTTTTTGATATAAATTAATAGCAAAATAAATAATATTTTTAATATAATCTTAATATATTCAATTTAAGTTTTGAAATAATTTATTTGGGATTTTTGAGATCAATTAAACTCACGTAAGTAAAGAAGTAATTGGAATTTTTTTAATTCAAAGATATGGTTTGAAGTTTCTCAGAAAAAAACTCCACTTCACATTTTTCGTGTTTCGGATGAATTCGAACCTTCCTCGTCAGTGCCCGGGTCGAATCCTTGCGCAGACACGCCATCGATTACGCCGTTGAGGCGATGACAATTTCGAAGTTGAAACTTCTTCATAACTTATTTATTTTTACTTAAGTTGAATTTTCCACTTGAAATAATGTTTTTAAATGTATAATTAAATTGCAAATCTACGGTGTGTATAAATAAAACAGACAGAGAAAAACCATTTAAATACTATCAATTCAATAATACATAAGGTCATTCAAAATTAAATCAATTATTGATTGAAACATATGATCAACATATCATAAACCCAAATCAGTTTGGCTTTTGTCGCAAATCCAGCACATTAGCAGCAGCAACACAATTTCAAACATCAAGTCTAACTTGGATGGCAATATGGCCACGCCTTGTTTGTTTATAGACCTGAAAACAGCATTTGGTTCTGTAAAGGACAGAATATTATTAATAAAACTAAAAAATATTGGTATCTGTGATAATACTGTACAACTTCTAAGAAATTATCTGGCCGATAGAAAACAATTCGTTCAAACTGACGGCGGACAAAGCAGTGAGCTAACGGTAAAGAGTGGTGTCCCTCAAGGCTCAATTCTTGCTCCCATTTTATTTAACATCTTTTGTAATGATCTATTTGATCTGGATTTGAATGGTAATTTTATAATGTATGCAGACCATATCCTTGTGTACAAATCTAAAACAGTAAATGAATTGAACCTACTTATGCAGACTTATATAAATACTTTAAATGAATGGATGAATGTCAACCTTTTAACAATAAATGTAAAAAGTCAAAATATATGGTCTTTAAGAGCAAAGGCAAGATAATCAACGATGATAGTCTAAGCTTGCAGATACATAGATGGCCAAATTTTGAACAAAGTGGACATTTATAAGTACCTAGGTCTGTGGATCGATTCTAAACTTGACTGGAGCTATCATATCAATAGTATCAAGGATAAAATCCGTAAAACAAGCTTTATCATCTCCCAGATGCGAAATGTTCTACCTTTAAAAGTTAAATATCTAATTTTCAACTCGCATATAATCAGCAGTGTTCGATACCTACTGCCTATATATGGCAATGCTACGAAATCGAGATTATCAGAAATGCATGTTTTGCTCAACAGAACAATCAAAAACATAAGAAACCTACCACTACGCACACCCACCAAAGACCGTTATGATTGCAAAATCTTAATGTTCAGTGAATTAATAGATTTTAAAACTCTGGTATGGAACTACAAAATAAGAAATGGAATGATTAAAAACAACTATGTTCTGAAACCAAGAACGGCAGTTCATACATATAGCACTCGATAAAGGGATGACTACCACATAGATTTCTGTCGTACTACTGGCGGACAAAACAGTCTGTTGTATAAAGGCTTAGATATGTTTAACCGTCGACCTGATGACAAAGTCGCTGAAGAAAATATCGCTTTTCAAATCAAATATATGGGAACTTTTGTCAATTCAAAATTGAAGAAATTAAATTAAATTGTAAATTTCTGTAAATTGCTTTCAATATCAATATTTGTAACTATTATTTTTGTTTTTTTGTATGTGTTTGCAACCAATGTTGCTGTTACATACATATGTATAAATTGTAAATAAACTTATCTAAAATTTGTATATAATACTGAAATAAAGTAAAAAAAAAACATACAAAAAAAAACAGTCAATATTCATAATATGAAGTACTCCATCAATAATTTAGCATCAACGCTTCTGCACATGATCCATTTACTTTATTTTGCCTTTTGTTTAAAACAAGAAAAACTATATTTGTTTCACATAGAAAGAAAAGTAAAGAAAAAAACAATTGAAGACAGGTGAAAAACAATATAAGTCCATTTTTTTCAAAATCGGGTTAGTGCTGCTATCTATTGAAGAAATACAAAAGTTTTCAGCTGGTATATTCAATTTTGATGAATATCAAACCCATCCCATATAAATCAATTGAAAAGAATTCGCATACAGGGGAAAAACAACTTAAGTCCATGGGGAAAGACAACCTAAGTCCATGACATTAAATTTTTTAAAAAAATATTTCATAGTAAAATAAATTTTTTTGTAAAATATTTCATAGTAAAATTTATAATTTACGGGGAAAAAACAACTTACGTCACCATTTTTTTTACCAAAAAACGCCTCTGGTGGCCCCGGTTCATTTAATTTCGTGATTTTTTTGATAATTTCACTAAAAACACTTTTATGAACCATGTCTATTCATTGTTTAATCCGAATTCACAAATTTTCTTGTATTTTAAAGATTTCAAACGCTAAATTTCAATTTTCTTGAAATTTGATTTTATGGACTTACGTTGTTTTTCACCTGTACCCTTCAATTAATTATACACAGAACAACATATAACAACTAATTAAGTGATTTGAGGGGAAAATAACATATGATGTTGTATACTAAAATACGAAATATGTATACAGTGGAACGCCATAACCAGTCAGATGTTATTTATGAAACGGTTCTTAACTTATTTGATAATGCTGAACGAATGTAGGATTTATAGTATTAATATTGTTTTGAGGTCTGTGTGGTTTAGAGTTTAAAAGAAAATGCCTATTTAATAGATTTTTGTTGGTCGTTACAAAATTGTCTACTTTAATTACGTATATAATTTACCAAAATCAGTCCATTTGAAAGTCAAAAAATCATTGACCACACTACAACGAATTTTTTATTTGACCTATATGGCTTACTTTTTTTAAACAAACTGTGTTGTCTATAATGAAACTTACAATATATTTTTTTTTATGTTTTTCTTTTAAAAATAGTAAACTAAACAATAAAGCCTATCACATAATAAAATATGACATAGACCGAAATTTAATAATAGGATGTAAGTAGTAAAAACAAAATAAAAGGGATAGAGATTAGAGATATCTCATTGCCATTGCCAGTGGTATGCGATATCTCACGTTAACTCATATGTCAATAGCAGGGAATGGAGTACATTAAAGGGGTTAAACATCAACAAAGCCTCAGGAATGGACAATATTCCTCCCATTATTTTAAAAACCTTTTCCAAAGAACTTGCACCAACTTTGACTAAAATATTCTACCAATCCTACAAATCTGGTATATTTCCCTCGTGCTGGAAGATGGCAAATGTCCAGCCCGTCCCCAAAAAGGGACCGAAATCCGATATCTCAAATTATAAGCCAATAGCTTTACTATCGGTCCTATCCAAAGTCTACGAGCATTATATTAATACACACATTTCAAAATTTCTGGAAGCAAATCATTTAATAGCCGACAGCCAATACGGGCTTCGAAACAAAAGATCAACTACCGATATATTAAACTATGTAGCGCATTGTTGAAACAGCATACTTGATAAAGGTGGTGAAACATACGTTATCGCTTTAGACATCTCCAAGGCATTCGATCGAGTCTGGCATGCCAATTTAATCAATAAGCTCGTTGCGTATGGTTTTCATCCCAATGTTGTGAAGTTGATTCAAAATTTTCTATCCAACCGATACATTTCGGTCTTCTTAGACGGATTTTCTTCTGAGTCTTTTGATTTATATCAACGAATTGTTGAAAATCACCAGCAACCCAATAAATGGTTTTGCAGATGATAGTCGTTCGAGCCCCTTCCTTCAAAAGGTAAAATGCACGAACGAATTAATCCCGCCCGGAGAGACGCTGCCATAAACGTGAATAAAGACCTAAAAAATGTCGCCGATTGGGGTGACCAAAACCTGGTCAATTTCAACTCTACCAAAACACAGCTGTTGATTGTTTCCAGATCAAAGACCGAGTTCCCCAAAGATATTTTATTCAGTATGTGTGATGAACCAATACGTAAATGTAAAAGCATTCGTTTATTGGGTGTCACAGTTTCAAATGACCTACTCTGGAACGATCATGTAATGGCGATGGCAAAAAGCGTGTCTAAAAACTCGGCCTCCTAAATAGATGCAAAAAAATTTTCACTTCATACCAATTGCTCCATGTTTATAAGTCCTATATTCGTCCCTGTATGGAGTACTGCTGTCAAGTTTGGGGTGCTGCTTCTGTTTCCATATTGGCCCTCTTGGACTCTTCAAAAGCGGGCTATACGAATTGTGGGTGATCGAGCTTTGACATCAAAACTTGATTCCCTCATCGTCGCTTCCCACATCGTCGCACTGTTGCTGACCTCGTTGTTTTTTTACAAATGTCGTCATCAACAGTGCTCAGATCAGCGGAATCATGCCTCAAACTTATTCTTACCCCCGTTGCACTCGGCAATCGGCTACCGCAATTAGTGAAACGGTCGAGATCTCGCGCTGTCATACTGGCAGATCGCAGAAAGACTTCTTTGTCTGAACTGCATACAAATGGAATAGTTTGCCGGAACCCTTAGTCTCAACTCTCAGGTGGCTTCAACCCACAGACGTTTAAAAAAAGCGTTCACCAACACCTTAGAACGCCAGTTGTTGTGCGACCTAGGTCTAGACCTAAGTCTTAAAAGGTATTTATGTGTTGTTGTGACACATATTCTAAACCCTATAACACAACACTTTTTATTAAAAAAAAAAAATAGGCGGCAGGGTTGATACATCCGTAGATCGAAAATTAAAAAAAATAGAAATTAACAAAAACTGATGGCTCCATGTTTACTTCATACTAATTCTTCTGTTATATTATGATTTTAAAACCTCCGTTGGGGCTTGTGATATGTGTAGTACTAGATAATAAGCCTATATATGATCTGTAACACAAGAAGACCTAATAAAATTAAATAGTTGGTTGAAACCAAAAGATCATGGTAGCATATTTATGTATAGATTTTTTCTTTCTAGTATAACTTAATTTGCTTGGTTAAATTCTATAAACAGCTTGAACAACTTAAATGTACTACTGTTACGAAATCAACTCATTACTTGGAAAATCGGTTTTTTACGGTTATGTATTGATAAAAAAAAGCCACAATTTTAGAAAACTCGCGAACAATAAAAGTTTATAACAGGAAAAATAATAAAAAGTGGATGACTCCTGAAATACTGCGTTGCATTTATAATCGCGAAAGATTTTTTAAGTATAAAAAAAAATTTCCTAATAACGAATATATTTCTAATCAATATAACCTATATAGAAAATTGGCCAGGAATAATATTTTAGCAGCAAAACGAGAATTCAATAGCAAACAACTTGATAACTGTAAGGGGAATCCGCGGAAATTTTGGAATTTTCTCAAAGAAACGCTTTTTAATAAAAAAGCAAGTAAATCGGATAAACTATCGATAGATATTGATGGCGTTATTATTAATCATGACTTTATCATTGCAAATGAATTCAATAACTTTTTTACAAAAACTCATTTTTCGTTGCAACCTAATGAAATTGTTAATTAAAATTATAGTAATATTGTCTTTGATTCTCCTAATAGTTTTTCAATTAGTCATACTGACTGTCTTGAAATGGAACATTTAATTCGTAATCTAAAAAATACTACTTCTTCCGGTCCAGATATGATTCAGTATAATTTGTAAAACATTTTAGTAACAACCTGTGTCCGATTTTAGTTCAATTGATAAATGAGTCCATTAGCAGAAACGAGTTTCCTGATGTTTTAAAACTGGCTAGAGTTGTCCCTGTGTTCAAATCCGGTTGTGCATTGACCTTAAGTAACTATAGACCGATTTCAGTTCTAAATGTTTTTTCGAAGTTATTTGAAAAAGTTATTGCGACAAGACTTTTATCTTTCCTTTCTGATGAGAGAGTTATTTCGGATATGCAATATGGATTTTGCAAAAATTCTAACACAATGTGTGCTTGCCTTGCTCTCACGGATTTCATTAGTAAGGAATTGGATAAAAATTTCTATGTTTCTTGTATTTTCCTGGACATTAAACAAGCTTTTGACTCTGTTATATATTTGATCTTGTTATCAAAGCTTGCTAGAATAGGATTTTCTATACAAGGATTAAAGTTCTTTGAAAGTTATTTGAGAAATAGAGAACAGTTTGTTAGGGATTTTCTGCAAAAATAATCAGTTGCAAAAAGGTGTTCCACAGGGCTCTATTTTGGGTCCTTTGCTGTTCAATATATATATATATATATAAATGATATCTGTTCTCTGCCGTTAAAAGGTAGAATACATTTATATGCTGACGATACTGCGCTAGTCTATTCTTGTAAAACAAAACAACAGCTCCATGTTGATATGCAAAATGATCTAAATATTCTTTTTGATTGGTTTACCCAAAATAAATTATCGCTTAATACTTCTAAAACAAAATTTATGGTTTTTGAAAAACGTAATGTTGATAGTTCCCAGTATGACAACTATTTTATCTCTTATTGTGATAGTACTATTGCTAAGGTTAATAGTTTTAACTATCTGGGCCTCCAATTAAATGCTAATTTCAAGTGGAATGATCATATTTGTCACATTAAAGGTAAAATTGTTCCTTATATTTTTGCACTTAAGAAGATTAGGAATATTGTTCCTTTAGAATGCTTAAAATCAATTTATAATGCTTACATTTTGTCTCATTTAGTTTACTTGAATCCTGTTTGGAGTGGTGCCTCAGAGTTTTTATTACATGATCTATTCATACTTCAAAAAAAGGCTATCAAATACGTACGGAACCTACCTATTCGCTATCCTACGGCTCTGTTATTTGATGAGTTTCTTCCTTTGAATATCTTAATTGAAAAAGAACTTCTCATCCTTATTTACAATATAATAAACTCCCGGATAAAACATAGTTTTTCCATAACTCGTGCTTGTGAGATTCATAGTCATTATACTAGGAGGCGTTCGTTTTTCCTTCCGGAGTTCTTTTTGTCTTGTGCGTCTAATAATAATATTTTATATAGAGGGCTGCCTAAATTAATCAACTCCCAACTTTAATAAAGAACGAAACTAACTTTAATAAATTTAAAATTAGTTGTTCACTTACGTGGAATTTTTCTTGATAATTGATAAACTCGTTTTCTATTATTTTTTTTTTTTTTTTTTTCTCTTTTGTTTTTTTCTTCTTTAGATTATTTCTGTTACTATTTTGTTGATATTTTTGTTATTTTTTACTTGTTGTAATTGTTATAATTGTTAATTTTTATTGATTTTGTGTAATTGTACTTTGTTATTAGTATGCCATGCAATAGCATTTTTGCTCATATGGCTATTTAAATTGTTAGGTTTCTCTTACTTAACAATAAAATAAATAAATAAACAAATAAATGGTGTAATTACGAATGGCTCTGCTCTGAAAAAAAAATAATGGTTAAAAATAGAAATCAGAAAAAGACCCGACAACCAACAGAGCTTTTAACCTGGATAAGAAAAAGAATAAAACTACTCAATCGATTCATAAGCAGACTTGGGTTTCACTGAATGGAAACACTTGATATTAAATTGATCACGTGCTAGTAGCACGTTTTTTCTATCATTCTATAGATGTGCGATCCTTTAGAGGTGCAAACATTGGAAGTGACCACTTCTTTTTATGTGCCAAAATAAGGATCCATTTTCCAAACTCAGGCATTGAAAAATTTAATCAACAAAAACGTTTTAACACGTCATTTGCAAATAATGTTGAAACAGAAGAGAAGAGAGATGTGAAATCCATATTGCGGAATCATTAGAATTCAGAAAATATCTATGAAGGCGTTGACACGCCTTAGCAATGACTTAAGCACGTTGTTCTAAGCGCTGCTGATAGAATACTCGAGCGGTCAGAAAATCACTTCAAGTAACCTGGATCAAATCTTTCTTGACGCTATTCAGTACAAAGGCGATTGTTATTTAAAATGTCCACAAGGATGAAATACTAGGTCGAACGGAATTATTGAAAAATAAACGTTAGTACTCCAAGGAGCAACGGTTCCGAAAAGGGTAAATTTCACATATGCTTTATAAGTTTATACCATCATATTTTGACATTTATCTTTAGAATCAGAATGATATCCAATGGTTCATCCATTATATCTTATTTTAATAAAACTTTCTTCTTTTTCTATATCTTCCATAGACTGTAATCTCCACTATTACGACTTAAATTTCTATTTGTACTTATTTAATCAAACAAATACTTAATCAATAAATAAATTCAATTCTCAATAGAAAAAAATATTTATAGAATCACAACTTCAGTGACATATTTTTTGTATCTTACTTAATCTTTACTGTAAACAAAAGTAATTTAGTTTATTGTTGTTTTTTTTTTCTTGATATTTTATATTGCAACGAAGATTACTGCTCGTAACTTAAAAAAAGTTTGTTTTACTTTTTAAAATGGAATTTATTTTTGTTTACAAACCAAATGATGCATATCGTTATACAAAGAAAAACTGAATAATATTATAAAACAAATTTATTTCAATTTTTCTTATAAGAGAAAAAAATCTCAAATGTACCGACTTCTACTACTTTTTAAAGTTTTTTATGTTGATCAATAAAAATTTTTTGTACAAATAATATGATATGAAGTTTAAACTTTAAAGTACTTTATTACTGTTGGATATTTATATAGGACATATTCTATGGATTATGAAAATAGGCATCGAGGGAGGAAGATGTCATCAACTCCACAACATATATTCACCCACATTTAAGATACGCTCAATTTAAATTATAACGGAAATAACATGATGAAAATTATTATTTCTACAAAGAAGAAATTAAAGGCGTTAATTTATAATTCATATACGAACAGAAATGATTAACGACTAACTTTACAAGTCAAACAAAAAAACATAAGATTGTTGAGTTTTATGAGTTATATACTATTTTCCGTTAAATTTATTATTGAAATAGCGTTTATTTGTTTAACTATAATTTCAATTATTTTATTATTTCGTTATATAGGGGATCGAATAATATATGCCAATCATCCAAGAATAAGTAAGAATCTAAAGAACAAAATATGACAATAAATTGACTTCGTTGATCAAGTTTAGTGGTGGTCATATGAATATCTATAATTGTACTCAATTCAGGATATGTATGTTTTTTTCAGCCTCTTTTAAAAAAACAACAGATGGATCACCTTATATTTTTAATATTAAACTAAGTAAAAAATGAAAAGAGAAACCTGTCAAGAATGACCTCGACCATAAAAATAAAATTATATATTCGTATGCAAGTAAAAAAAATGAAACGATATTAAAAAATAAAACCGGAAACTATGCGAAGCATTATATCAATCTTAAAGTTGCGGATAAATTTTATTAAATAATTTAATGGGTTATAAATCGAATTTGGTAGTAATTTTTATAGATTTTGTTGGAAAAAAATTAGCCGAAATGTATTTGAAATGGATTAATACATTGCCATGCCAAGAATAATATTAGAAGCAGAAGCTGTATGTGAGTGGATTTATAACTTAACTGAAGTAATTGAACTTACACTTAAACATTTGTTCATCTTTGATCCAGTTTTGTTTGATTTTTAAATACTATCTATACTGTCACTTGAACCTGGTAGATATTATATTTTTTCTCAAGCTCTTGACTCTAGTTCTTATCTTCTTCCAATCTACATCCACAACACACCATAACAACAATCTGTTGGATCTGTTTTTGGTAAACAAACCAAACACCAACCAAAGACATTTACTCCGGCTACATCAGTTAAAGAGAATCCTCGTCACGTTTCGAATTATAAACTCGCTGACTGGAGGGATTACGAAACCTTTATGATGAGGCAATACCTGGAAATATCTTGGCCGATTAAGAAGTTTTAAAACTTCGAGCAAAATTTGCTGATCTATAAGCCATTTATCGCCCATGTATGGAAGAATTTTGCCATGCTTAGGGAAGTGCTTGTCAGTCAACAATAAAACTTCAAGACTCTGTACACAGAAAGGATATACGGTTGATTGATAATATGTACTGAATTAACTGCTCATCTTGACTCATACTTCAGCACCGACCACAAGCTGAAATTACAATCTGTTATAAATACAACTCTAATGATCCATCCTTTGGAGAAATTCAAAACATCCTTCCATCGTGTCTGCCGTACAACGGACAAACAAGAGCTTCAGAAATTTGATCACATGTTTGTGGTCCAAATACTCCGTTATACTTTGTATAACAGTTTCTTTTCCCCCACACTTTTCGGTGTTCCACGATCCACAAGCATACGTGTAATAACTTGGCGTGAAGCGCACCTCACCCAAATCATTTTTTTTTAATTTTTTTTATTGGTGTGTCCCGAAGCTGAACTAATTAGTTAGCTAGTTCGAGTAGCACGGCGACCTAGAGATCTATTGTGCTTAACCCTGATGTTGTTATAATGCAGATAACGTCGATGTCACCGCAGAATGCGCAATGTGGTCGAATCCGAGCTCCTTAACATAGTTAATTAGCTGGATTGGACCAATGCTTTTTGGTAGAGGAAGTGCTAGTCTCCCTTGACCGAGTTTAATGTATCTGCGACATGCAAGTTCAGAGCAGTTACAGATAATGTGTTCCATGGTTTCTGCCTCCTAGTTGCAGAATATGCATCTGTCGGAGGCAACAAGGCCTAATTTGTTAAGGTGGTGATTCATCGGACCGTGTCCTGTCACGCACCATTTTAATATCTTCAGAGACTCTTTCTCAAGATTGATTGTTTTACCGATTATCTTACCCGCATACACCATAGTGGTTTATTTTGTTCGTGTTCCCAGCTTTGGATAATGCATTTGAGCGAACTCTTGGTTAATCCAAGCGAGTCTGCTACTACATTGTCATATACTCCTGTGTGACCAAGTACCCACACAAGTGTAACGCGGTTAGTTTCTGCCATTTTTGGTAGATTCTGGTAGCATTCCCATACTAGCTTTGAGTTGAAGCGCGTCGACTTCAGAGCCAATAGCGTCGCCTGACTATCAGAAACAATGTATATATTTGTGTTGCTGTATCCTCTTTCGGCACACAGTAGTTGATGGCAAAGATTTCAGCTTGAAGTACTGTTGTAGAGACACCCAGTTCTAACGCCCGTTTGGCGCTGGGACCAAACACCTCTGCACCAGCGCCTTCATCCGTATACCAAATGCTGGCATTAGATGGTAGTGTTTGTAAGTAGCTCTCGATTACTTATTTGCTTTGTGCGAGGTATGTTTTAGGTGTGAGTTCCAGGTGAGCTTGCTGTCGAGGATCACACTTAAATACTTAATCTTTTTGACTACTTGTATCTGTTCGCCGTTAAACTCAGGAGGATTGAAATTAAAACTCCTTCTGTTGCTAAAGACTACAAGTACTAGTTTTTTGTATATTGACAGACAGCCTAACTTCGTTGCAAGAATTCATCACGAGGTCTAGGGCTGCCTGGGTTCGTTCACTGACAGTAGAGTTATATTTACCTCTCACCATGACTGCTATATCGTCAGCGTAGCCTACAGTGTTGAAGCCAGAACTTTTCAACCTATTTAGAAGATCATCAGCGACTATCACCCAAAGCAACGAAGAGAGTACCACTCCCTGGGGACATCCTCTAGAGTCTAGAGGCCCTAACAGTTACCGATGTATTTCCAGTGTAGCTGTAATTTTCTGGCTCTGTAGCATGTTGATGATCCACGCCAAAATGTGCGTGTTTAGATTTTTCTTTTTGGCCATTTCAGTAATAGCTTGGAAATGCACATTATCAAAGGCTCCTTGTATATCAGTGTGCTCTCAATCTCTTTCACGACTTAATGCAATGCCGTTTCCGTAGATTTCCCAGTTTGGTATGCAACTTGGCATGAGTTTAGAGGGTTTTGCTTAAGACATACATGCCAAATGTAGTAGTCCATCACCTTTTCCATCGTTTTCAGAAGAAAATGTGTAAGACTTATTGGCCTGTATGATTTGGCTCAAATCATTCTGTTGGAGGAGAAAATTTTGTTGGCTAGACGATCTGAAACCTTCCTAGTTTCAGGATCCAACGAACCATAGTTTGGTATGTTTTCCTCTTCCGAGCTCACGCATGTAGAACCCGGGAAGTGGATCTGTAATAGTATTTCTAGAGTCTCACTGTAGCTGGTAGTGTATGTACCGTCCAGCCTGCAGATTGAACCCAGAGGGTTTGTGTGATCAGACGCAAACAATTTTTGGAGTCGAGCTGGAGCCGGTAGACTGTCAATTGTTCCGGAGAGTTCTCTCCAACTCTGACTTTTTGGTCGTCTGAGTTCTTTGTTGTAGTTGGTAAGAGCCGATTGGTACTCCGTCCAGGTGTTAGTTCGTTTTGCTTTGTTGAAGAGGTTCCGAACTTTATTTCTCATCCTTTCTAAATTGCCATACCACCAAGGCACATCTCTAGTCCTTTTAGACTTGGCAATTGGAGAATTGCGGTGGTAAGCTTCGGTGATAACATCCTGCAGGTGGTTTGCCGCATAGTCGAGCTCAATTGTGGAGTTGATCCTGCCACAATCGCCTACTTTATCCCGAATATGTACTTTAAAGGGGTCACAGTCGGTCTTCCTGGGGTTTCTAAAATGGAGAGTACTCTCCAGTTGGTGTTCTATGTTGAAGCATATGTATGCGTGGTCTGACATAGAAGCTACGTCCGAGAGATGCCATTTACTGATAAAATTATCGGTGATGTTGTTGCTCAGAGCTAAGTCTGGGACCTCGTTTCTGATTGCGTTTCTAAAGGTGGGTTTGCTGCCTTTGTTAACTATAAACATATTATTTGTATATAGGTATTTTAGCAGAGACTCACCTTTTGTGTTGATGTTACTACGATACCACACGGTGTGATGAGCATTGGCATCGCACGCAATTATTAGCATGCTTACCTTATCAGGTGGCATTACCTCCTCATCTCCTGGAAAGTTGCTAAGATGAACTTGCGAACTCCGCTGTGGGGAAGAGGGATTTCAATATGCACAGCTGTTAGATCTCTGCAAATGAATTCTGTTATAAGGGAAATATTTTTAAGCGTTTGTTGAAGAGCACCGCAGTTCTGGCTCTCTCCTGGCCTGAGAAGTATATCAGTTGTATGTTTTTGTTGGTCGATAGACCTTTTATTTTTTATTGTCTGCCCATGGCTCCTGGATGAACACAATATCGTGAGCATCCTGTTGGATAAAGCGGTTCAAATCAGCTGAAGCCATTGCGGACCGGTACAGGTTAATTTGAACCGCACCGAACATCCAGTTTAACCTGAATTTGCAACTTTTAAGATGTTTCTCGGATGCTGGGTGAACACCAACATAGCGAGATCCTTCTCAACAGTGTGCTTCAGGATCGTCCATGATCTCGGCCTAATATCCGGATTTTGGTCCCAGAGTCGCCTTAGAATCTTCTCTGTTGATTCTTTGGCACAGTCCGGGAGGTAAGCTATGAGCCTAGGAGGTTGAGGTAACTCGTCCTCTTTTAAGATACGTACCTGTACCTTGATGGCTATCCTCGGAACCACGTTTGGAACCCACTGAGCCGATATATTATCGGCACAGTTAAAAAGTAACCAACCATTTTTTTGGTAGCAGCCTTCAAAATGAGGTTTAACAACCTCGAATTCTTGCTCTACTACCAAATCCATGAGCTGTCTTTTTAGCTCGCTGAGTTGCTCAGAACTCAGGAGGGTGGTTGGAAAGCAGCGATATAGACTTCGATGCGCTCGGTGATATCGCTGTATGTTGGAGGTACAATTGTACTCGCAACATTGCTTGCAGTGTCCCCTAGCTCATACTGAGGTCGGCAGCTGGCAGATGACTTGTACCATTTAACACTAGAGGTAGCTGACTGTGAAGTCTTTAACCAGGGTAGCCAGGTCCAAGAATTTTGGAAAGGGCACAGACTTGTATGACTTCCTCTTCAGAGAGGCCTTTCTTTATTAGTGCGTTCTGCGCTTTCTGTTTGTGGCAAGAAGGTATTTGGGCTGATTGTCAGATAGAGGGACAACCGGTTTCAGGTCACTTAATCCAACTGTGTTGGTCACGTTGATATTGGCTACCTTTCGGTGTATATTCGACGTTATGGTGACTGCTGACATGTCAGAGTTAATGTCGGATTCTGAGCTACATGCGGTCCCGATTGCCGATTCCGGAACGGAATCAGAATCGTTTGCGAACTACTGATCTTCTTCTTCCGACAGGTGAGACGTGCCAGAGCGCTATTTTATGGTTGGCTCACAGTATGCCATTTCTGACATAATCTTAGAGCTTGGCGAGATAGGTTTACTATCGTCGACCTTAGTAATTGTGTTTGTGTTACCGGAATGAAGATGTGCTGAAAAATCAGGCACGATCTTTGAGTCCGGCGAACACGTGTATTAATCAAGCACCCCATCAAGCGTACGTGTCTACCTTAGCTTTGGGTTTTGGACTTGATCTTGGCTTTGATTCTCACCGAGGACCTAACGGCATGGCTGACCCTACCGTTATAGCTCCTAAGATCACTAAGTCTACTGAGCCCATCACTGCGTCAAAGTACCAAGTCCATTCGATGGGGACCCAAATCATTAACTAACCACGAGTTGTAAAAACACTGTTTGAAACACTAACAAGGAAATGGAAACGCGGCAGCCAATCTGGTTATGCGTCAAACATATCGAATCATGTCTTGGAGGTATCAAAACCGATTCGATTATGAAAATAATACTTCAAAAATATCTCAAATAATTATAATTAATTTTAAAATAAAAAATAATTATTAACTTTCAACAACCAAAACTACAATTAATTATTATCAGGTAATATTTAATAAAATAAAAAAGGCAGAAAGTAGATCAGTACCAACAAGTATTACATAAACTTTTCAATATTCTTTGTTCTGTTTCTTATTGCTTCAACTTCGAAATAGTTTTCAATAGTTTTATTGCCTCTGTGAACAGATATGATTAATTATCCGAAACACAACTAAAACGGAAAACTAAACTATTCTTGTTTATGTTCATTAATAGTTAACTCTACAACATTTTTGTTGAATATTATTACCTCACCAATCAATCCTACGATCCATCAGCAACGTAGCACTTTATCCATTGAATTAGAACGATTTAATTATGTTTAAATTTGTTTTTTTTTAAGCTTCTATATTATTCCATTGTTATTGTTTTGTTTCTGCAAATCTTTCAATCAAAAACAAAAAAATTACAAGAACATTTTATTTTTTTTCTCGAGAAACAACCTTGAAAGTGATTTATTGAGAGACGTCTTACAGAGTTTAATTATCTTTTGAATTTTATTTTTTGATTCCAGTCAAATTTGGATTTATTAGTTTAACAACATAATTTAATAATTTTTTATTTTGAAATAACATTTAATCAATCTGAATTGACGACATTCTATATTATGTGCCTATTGTAATGACTTAATTCGAAAAAAAAAAGTTTTGCAAACAAATCCAAATTGAATTAAACTACCATACCATAATCCAAATTTTTCATTCATGAATTTAACAAAAACAAATCAAAACAATTGTAAAAGTGAAATCATAAACAATAAAAAAACAAATACACAAGTTGAAATATTGCTTCAAACGCTATCTCAATTTAAGAATCTATACTAAAATATAACGTTAAAAATATTATGTTGAATATTTATTTATTTTTTACCATTGAAACAGGGTTTGAGTCTGAACTGTTATATAAATGACATTGAAAATTAATCGTTGATTTAAAATTTATTCGATAATAAATATTTTTTTATATTTTGTTTTTGTAGGATGAAGTTGTTGCAATATCGGATAAAGTGATAATACGTGCCGAAGATCTAATGACATGGATGGATGATGATATTGAATGGAATTGGGGTCTTGAAGCTATATTTACAGGACAAACTTCAACAGAATTGATTCGAAATCACACAAATCGTTACCTACTTCGTAATTCGTTATTAGATTTTACAGATGTCGAAATAGAAAAAGAATCGGGTAAGCAAAATTTATTTTTATTTATTTCAACGTGCATGTACATATATCGATTTATTTACAGCAAAAAAATTGTACAAAATTTTATAAATTTGATCGTTTTTGTTTGCATTATTTATTATAAATTTTCAATAACACAACACGTATATCCACTTGAGCATCGATGTCTGAAAGAGAAAGGGTAAAATAAATAAATTATTTTGATTAATGGCGATTTTTCTACAAATAAATTTTAATTGTAAATAATGTTTTAATTAGTACTTGAGATAAAAATTACGATTTCGCTAAATGTATGTAACTGAAAATATTGGTGTGTTATATATGGGATTTTTTGCATTAAATTTCCAGACAATACTTTGTGGGAATTCATAGAATGGCGAATATTTCTATTCTAATTAACATCCTAAGTCACGATTGTACAGTCATTATTGATTGTTTCCAATCAATGTGAAATCAATGGCTGAAACTTGGTCAATTTGTATTCCTATATGTATTAATATTACACTACATTAAGGGAATTTAAATTTATTGGGGATTTTTGAGATCAATTAAACTTAAGTAAGTAAAGAAGTAATTGAAATTTTTTCAATTCAAAGGTATGGTTTGAAGTTTCTCAGAAAAAAACTCCACTTCACATTTTTCGTGTTTCGGATGAATTCGAACCTTCCTCGTCGGTGCCCGGCTCGAATCCTTAGGCAGACACGCTATCGATTACGCCGTTGAAGCGATGACAATTTCGAAGTTGAAATTTCTTCATCGCTTATTTATTTTACTTAAGTTGAATTTTTTCACTGTCATTAGACTTTCACTGTCATTATGGAGTCCTCCATCCGGAACACGAAAATGTGAAGTGGAGTTTTTTTCTTAGAAACTTCAAACCATACCTGTGAATTGAAAAAATTCCAATTACTTCTTTACTTGCTTGAGTTTAATTGATCTCAAAAATCCCCAATTGGTGTGTTATGTTACTCATTCGGACACGTTTGAAGTCAAAAACTGGAATTGCATTCTAAAGTTGTATCATTTAGTCCAGTCATTTTAGCATAAAAATGGGGTCTACCCCATTGGGTAGAATGGCACAAAAATGAAGTTTTGGCGTTCTAAAAGTTACCTCAAAAGTCTCATAAAATCTCGTGTCTGTATCGTATGTTATTCAAGGTCAAATGTAAAAAAAAACAATTTTTCGCAATTATCTCGGTTTATATTGCTCCAATTATGTTAACATTTCATACAGAAAGTGTAGAGCATAAAATTTGCGACCAATTTTATTAGAAACATTTTTTCATGCGCTCAACCGTTTTCGCGATAGAAGGCAATGACCGCACAGCGCTCAGTCATACGTACTATAATGCAAGGTCAACCGTGAATGTTACCTTGAACTTTGAATAATTGTCGTTTATTCTCGTTTCCGATTTCGACAACGAAAATAAACGTTGAGAAACCCCAACGTGAGAAACCACTTGCAGGAGGTGATTTTGATAATGTGATGCGTGGCTTGAAAACTTAAAAAATTACAAGTTCCGATTGAAACGATGGACACATAGACTTCTTAAATATTTTAACTTCTGTGAATGTGCATGTTGTGTGTCGAAAAGTGTACATCAGTAAAAATTCCATAGCGGCATCAAAACGACGCTTAGAAGCAGATCAACCTTTATTATCACCCACAGACACCCAGTGTTACCTCGGAAAAAAAGAATGAAGTGTTTGATTTAAAAAAACTGTGTTTATTTTGTGGCCAAACAGCTGATGCAGCAGCAGAGCAAAAAAAAAAGAATACTACTTCACCGCCCTCTGTCGCAAAAACGGATGAGAAATTGTTTCAAATAAAATTTGTTGCAAATTTTATGCTCTACAATTTTCATAATAAATGTTAACGTCATTGGAGCAATAGAAACTGAGATAATCGCGCTAAACTGTTTTTTATTACCTTTGACCTTGAATAACTTTTGAGGCAACTTTTATAACGCCTAAATGAAGGTATATACGAAAATTCAGCTTATTATCTCTTATTCCTAGGTTGATTGCTAAAATCACTGGTCTAATTAGCGATCTAACATTTAAATTGGTTATTAGAAGAAAAATGCGGCACCACTTTACTGAACTAGACTGTTCTGCGAAAAAACGTTCGACAGTATGATGTGGCGAAAGTTGACGATGGTTACGTTAACTGCATTTATAATTTGTTTATGTGCTCTTTAAAGGAGCGCAGTGTGTTTACTATGTTCCTAACTGGAGTGGCTTCAATCAACTTTAAAAATAGCGACCATCAACACTTCAGACGTATGTTGTTGTGGGACCATGGTTTAAAAAGGATGTCGAGTTGTTGTGACACATATTGTAATTTCTATTCCACAACACTTTAATAAGATACAAAAAAAGACGGATTAGACATTTTTAGTATTTCGCACAAGTCGTGGGATTCAGATCACGAGTAAGATTCCCTGGAGTTTTGTGATTTTTTAAATTAAACCGCGGTTTGGTTTGAGCCAATCATTGTAAAATTTGACTCGAAATGGATCGCATTGACCTGAGCTTTGTGATGCTAATAAGGAAATATTTTACTGGTTGTAATATTTTCTCCATCCAAAAAGTAATTGTTAATGGATCGAGAACCCTCTAGAAATTTGTTAAATTTGCGCAATTCGTTAAATGTGGCAGATGATTCAAATGAACAAATTTTTTTTGCACCTCTCAAAGCAATTTTAAGTAGATCTCTCTTAAAGACATTTATATAATTCGATGTGTTCTGTTAGAAGCTCGAATCCTAGTATTCTAGACATGGAAAATTTGCTTTCGATTTAAATATTTTAGCCACCAATAAAATGAACATCTTGGATACACAACTCAAAAATGAAATTTTCTATTGATTCGAATTGTTTAAATAGTCCTAAAACTTAACGAAATTCTTTGGATGTGGAAATTATTTCATTTAAATAAAGCACGCAAACGGTTTTCATGTGATGGTTGTGGTTGACAAAATATCCATCATCAAAACCATTTTCTGTTGATCCGGACTCATCTAATTATATGCACAATTTCAATTGGGATCGATGAGTGCTATGTAAAGTAGGTATTCAAATTTTGTACCGTGCAAAACTCAAAGTTTGACGAGTTTGGAACCATCAGATATTTAAAAAATCCAGTTCCAATACTTTAAATGATGAGCAATTTTGATCCGAAAACATTCCGTTGGTAGAACTTTGGTGGAATCACTCATGAATGAATTTAGAATCAACTAGATATTTAGAGTTTTTGAAATTTTGTAGTTTGTTGGATCTGGAACATGCATCGGTTTGCATATAGAGCTTAGTATAGTAATCAAACAAAATATACTATATAAAAATTAAATCGTTTGTAAAATTGTATTGCACAATCCTTTATATGAGAGTACTGACCAATGTAACTGAAACTATATTTGGCACGATCCGTTGTAGTTGTATAAAGGACCGAGTTCGATGAAAGCTTTGTGAACGACAGAAGATCGACTTTTACGACCAAAATGAACCAATTGTGTAAATTTATTTTCCCATTTAAAAGATTTACAATGCCGGGTTCCTTTGAATTCAGTTTCACATACAACTGGCAACAGCAGTGAGATGTCACTATCAAAAAATCTATTTTACTGTAACTCGTACCTAAATAGGAAACAAGTGCGTTTTCCACACAAACAGATGGTATCCGCAATACAGATCCAACTGGCTCTAGAAAGCTGGCTTCTAATAAACAAACTAACAAATTAATAATTAACGTAACACAAACGAAATAAATGGAGAAAAATAGTGAGTAAATCAATACTTGACACAAGTAAAAGTTTTTAAAGGTTATTAACTCATCCCCGAAATAACTGCAAGATCTCTTTCAATGATATTTCACTAGAAAATCATAAAAAATGCCCAACAAAAATTAACGTACTGTTTAGAGGAAAGCTTCGTCAACCATATAAGTGTTAAGACATTTCCATAAACTTAATGCTCATAACTTAGAGGATATCGTATCATATTTTCCAAACAAGCAGTTGAGAATGTCATAAAAAAAATTCAGCCATTGAAAGCTATAATTACCAGATGACATTTCAGTCAACATGCTCAAACACATTTGACCCAAGAGATTGAACTACCTTATTACTATACTCTCCGCATCGTTAAATACTCTTTAAATACCAAACGTTTGGAAAACGGATAGAATCAGCCTAATTTTAAAACCCGGATTACCTTGGACAATCATACAGATCGATCTGGAAAAGGGACAATCATACAGATCGATCTCCATCCTATCGTCAGTTGCAAAACTGATTGAAGCACTTCTACTCCCATGGCTGACTAATTTTCACAATTAGGCGTATTAGACACAAAACAGCACATCGGTTAGCCCCCGTTCTTCATAGAATTCAAAACTAAATCATTTATAGTCTAAACCATAAACGACCCTTAGCTTCTTAGTCGCAATCGACTTATCAAAATCTTTCGACATAGTGTAAAACACTGGTAGCCCAACTGGTTGTTTCGTAACTGCAAATCCAAGATGAGGGTGCTAAGACAAGGAGTTCGACAAGACGGAGTTCTTTCACCTTCATTATTCAATCTCTACCAAAGGTGCTTACTTACTACACCAGAAGAGATATCCATCCGGTCATATGCAGACGACCGAATGATATTTGCAACACGAAAAGATATGGATCAACTCACCAATATTCTGAACATCTTGAATGAATGGTTTTAAACCAGAAAACAGGAATTTTCTTTCATGAAAACCTCACCCCATGGACAAATAAGGTAAATACAACAGTAAACACCTGCATTGCAACTCATAGTTAAAACCCCGAAGGGTTGTATTCGACCCACTACTTCAATTCAATGCTCATGCACAAGTTGAACTCTGACTGAAAATCAGGAATAATTCATCAAAAGAAACACTAGCTTCTAGTAATTGGAGCAAAGATAAAAATACAATTATTACAATATCCACAGCAAGTGGAAAAGTACTATTCATTATGCTATACTCCTTGTCGATGACATTCACTGGAATACGTTAAACAAGGCAAAGCGCAGTTCTGCCTACCGCAACCAGTCTTGCCCACCATTTTCTAATGGTTCACTTAGATCATGCTGACCAGACAACTCTGGGCCTGGTACTAAGAGCAGCATCCTAGCCATATCTTCACTACCTAGAGAGATAAAGAAAAGTGCAAATTGCTTTTCACATGATGTCAGAGACTAAGTCAATGCCTTCTTATAAAACTTACCCAAAAGATTTCACACCAAAGCTGTAGTTGAAGACAAAATAAAAAACACACCCAAATAAAAAACACGGTTGGTAACACATCCTTAAGACCCTAGAATTATTGACAAGTGCCCCACATGTGAGGGGATGCCACAACGTGAAGACCACCTATACAAATGTTCAGAGCACTCAACGAACCTGACGAAGGAAGGTTTCTATACCGCCTGTTGGCAGAACTTTTAAATATAAAGCTGAAGGATTAGCACCGAGCTCGTCTCTACAACAACATCTTATTGGTGCTGGCAGATCAACCCTATTCAGTGAACGGCAGCCACTAATATTTTAATTATTTGGGATATTCCTTCACTAAGAAATTTATGGTGACAGTTGACAATGTTTTAAAGATTTTAAGCGGATCCTTTTACGGTTCAAGTGACAAGGTGTAGAACTGTCGCTTTTCAACGCGATTTTTTTAACAGAGTTTCTCATCTCTGGAATGCCTTACCGGCGTGGGTCTTTCCTGATAATTTTAATCCTCAAAACTTTAAGATTAACGTTAATAAATTCCTCAAAGAAATTTGAATAATACTTTCGAGCCCCTAGTTCCCTAGTTAGCATGGTATCTTCGGATATTCAGAGACGTTGATCTACATTGGTTAACACTAAACATGCCTAACATTGAATAAAAAAAAAAAAAAAAAACTATATTTTTACAGCCGATGGTCAAAAGTTTTTTGTTCCAAAGATGATGTTTACGTTTATTTTATGCCGAAATCAAGAAACGAAAGTGATCACTTGTTTTTATAAAACATTTTATCATTTATTAGCCCATCACCTTTTGTTATCACTTATCACTTTTATTAAAAAAAAAGACAATTTAAATTCAACCTATTACCTAATCTTAGATTAAAAATAACAAAAATCTAATCTAAACTTATATCACCTATATAAACTTACTTCGCTAATATAACACGATCCCATAAAACACAATCGCTATATCTTTTGCATTCACACGTTTTCTTAAGTAAAATATCATCTTCGACAATAATTGAAGCTAAATAACGTTCACTTATTTTTAAGTTATCACTATTATCTTGAAGCCTATTCCGATAATTATGATAATCATGTTGATGACGATGATTTTTTTTTGCTATCCGATTTTCTTCGATCGCTTCGAAAACTCGTCCATCACTTTGTTGTAGATTAAAATTAAAAATATATAAAAAAATAAGAAGATAGAATATTAATTTCTTTTCCATCGACATTACAGTTTTCTTTTTTAATTTTATTTTTTTCAATCTTAACTCTACAATTATTGAAAAACAACTGACTTGCGGATTTAATTTTTTTTGTAATGTTTTTATTATTTAGTTTTTTAAGTTAGGTTGTTCGTTTTTTTATATTTTAAGTTTATTTATTCAAAATACGTTTGAATGAAACTGAAAGTACCATATACTAATAATACAGCAATTTTTTGTTAAATTTAATGTTACATGTTTTATGCTTAACATACGTAAACATATGCAATTAGCTCATAAATGAATTTTGTTTGCTGTTATGCATCTGATGGAAATTTAAGGTGAACATATTGCATCTTTCAGCAATTCCTGGCAGCAATTTAACTTCAAAATTTTAGGCAATCACTAGACTAGAATAGAACAGTAAAGCGGGTTTCGTTAATTGCGAAAACTGAATTTGGCCGTAGATACCATCATCTGCTTCCTCATTCTAAACACGTTTTAAAAACCCATACATCCGATAGTCGTGTGGTTATCAATCAGCTCAAAATTTATTCACATCTCACACGAGGTGATAGTTTTGATTGATTATATGTCTTTATTTAGTGCTCTTTAAGTAAATCGATTGGTTGTGGCGGCGAGTATATATATGATGCACGCATTTAACTATTTTACTCATTTTATTGTATTATTAGCACGATTATCTACCAATTATCAACCGACCCTTACAAATGAAGGTAAATTAATTGCTTATTCTGCAGTCATTTACATTATTATTATGAAGGTGAAGTATTTATTACTCGTAGATGAATATTTTTAACTTTTATAATCTTAAGATCTTCTGATAATTTACTAATTTTTGAAGGTTGGTTTTTGTTCGTAAGTATTTAGCTAAACAAGCATAACAAGTTTAAATTTTCGTATCATAATAAAATGCTATACCAGGAAAATCGTCATAGCTTTATATTGGAATATCAAGACTTAGGCCTAACTATTTTGAAATTTCTCAAACTACTTAATACGTGATGTTTTTTTCGAAAGTGATATGAGCAGTTAATCCCAGCAAATTATCATTTGTTTTGGTTTAAAAAAAAGACAAACAATTTTTTTTGCATATGCTAACGTAATTTCTATTTTGATGATTAATATAATTTTCGATTTTTGCATTTAGATCATGTCATATACATACATAAAACTGTTTCTAACAACATTAAAAACTGATTAATTGAAATTTAAAACGTTATATTTATATATACCATTTGTTAGTTTACGTTGAAAATTAATTTAGTTATCATATAGCTAAGGCAAAAGAAAAACGATTACGAATACAAGAAAAATTTTCCTATTTCAATCGCATAATAAATTAAATCAATTATTAATGCATATAAAACCGGATTAACTTGCACAGCATATCAGTGTAGCCGTTTTTAATATATGATTAAAACTCTTTTTTATTTTATTTTTAATAGTTTTGAATCACGAGTTAAGTCATTATTTACAATAACGGATTATAAACAAAATTTCTTAAGAAAAAATTAATCTTCTTTTAAAATCAAACATTTATATATATAGTACAATTCTTAAATATATGCGCATACCACCGGATATTGAATATAAAATGGACTACTCTTGTGGGTAGAATAATTAAAAAAAAGTATAATTTTGCTAAAAATATGAAAATTTATTCATTGATTGAATGATTTGGCAAAAGATTTCAAACAACATCGTCGATTTGTCTTTCTTCCGATGAAACTTAAAGAAACCGACTTTCTATGAATGCTAACGTAAGATAAGATATTTCTATGATAAGATTATGGCTTGCTAAACAAATATAAAAATTTCATAAAAATAAAAAGCTTGAGGAAAGGATGGTAGACTCGTATAGATAGCTTTGAACGATTGTTTTATCGTTTAATTTAAAGTTTTAAACAATCTTTTCCATTCATAACAAAACAGATTTCCAGATATTTTTATTAATTACTTCAGCTTAAGATTTAAAATTTTTTTTAATTTATACAAATACGGAGTTAGGATGATAAGTTGGTAGTCTTGCGTTGACTACATACAGTCTTTGATTTTTTTAACGTGTGTTGAGTGGCCTAGTGGTTAACACACTGGATTTAGAACTCGAACCCGAGTTCAACTCCCATCTAGGTCGGAGCGTTTTTAAGCAAAATATTTAAAACCATCAACCACACCTGTTTTGAAATTAACCTAAATTAACCTATTGTCAACTTATGTTGTTGATAAATTCGAAAAACTATGGGCTGGCAGTACCCATATGAACGGTTAAATTAAGCCTTCAAGTGAAACTTGACCATAAAATTGAGTGAATTGATAAAATTAAATAATCAAGTTGCCATAGTGTTTTGGCGCTGTGATAAGGGTCTGGCTTTTTTTTTTAATAAAAAGTGTTGTGTAGTAGGAATTACAAACTGTGTCACAACAAGACAAAGATACCTTTTAAGACCTAGGTCTCACAACATGCGATCTGAGGTGATGGTGGACGCTTTTTTTAAATGTTTGTGGATTGAAGGCACTTGAGTGAGACTATTGATTCAGGCAAAGCATTCCATTTGCACGATGTACGCACAATAAAGTCCCTTTGCATAGGTTTATATGTCAAGGACTCTTGTTCGCTATGGTAACCGGGATGTTACCAATATGAAAAAACAAAATCAACACAGGGCCTCTGGCACAGGAAAATCTCTAAAAAAAACTTTTGTTCAACAAATCATATTGTGAATCAAAAAGTCAATGACAAAAATAATAATTGAAAGAAATATCAAAAAAAAAGAATATATGAATCCACCATGCAGAAATATAAAATAGTTTTGCTGCAATTGTCTGTTATAATAGTATGAACTATGACTGACGATGTAACTGGTTCCGATTCACCAAATCCTTTTCTCACAGCTCACAACTACTCGGTATAACCCAAAACTCCTCCAATCCAGAAACAAGTGCTCAAACTTCCTCTTGTTAAAATGTATAGCTTTGATAAACGGGAATCCTCAAAATTTCATTTCCTTAAACTTATTCATGAGCCAAAAGTGAAATTCTCACTTCCACTTTTTTTGACATTTCTCGACGCTTTAGGACCTACTGATTCTAAAAAACCAAAAAAACATGTATGTCTGCCGTCCGACCGGCCGGCCGTCCGTCCGTCATTACCTACGCTGCAGGGAAAACCGCTGGAGGGATTTCAAAAAATTTTTTTTCTAATAATAGGTATACTCAAGGGACAGGTCCGAAAGGACGCTGTTTTCGATAACTGTACCGGAAGTGTGTCAAAAAAAACATTATGTGTGTCAAAAATAGCAAATTTTCATATTTTTGGCTTAAAAAACGTTCATTTTAAATGATTACGAGTAGGAACATTGAATTTGGAGAAAACTTGATGGTAGGGATTGGTATGTGAGATCAAAAACTAGATTACTGCATTGTAAGTTTGTCAAAAAAATGTTGTCAATTGTGTCAAAAGAAAGATTTCTATTTATTTTTTACCCAATTTTTTGAAAAAAAAAAAATAAAATTAATTATTTGTTTGAAATGAATTTTTTTTATTATTATTGAGAATTGTGGCATTATAAGTTTGTCAAAAATATGTTGTCAAGTGTTGCAAAAGAAAGATTTCTATTTATTTTTTACCCAATTTTTTGGAAAAAAATTAAATTAATTATTTGTTTGAAATGAAATTTTATTATTATTATTGAGAATTGTGGCATTATAAGTTTGTCAAAAATATGTTGTCAAGTGTGTCAAAAGAAAGATTTTTATTTAGTTTTTTACCCAATTTTTTGGAACAAAATAAAATTAATTATTTGTTTGAAATGAAATTTTATTATTATTATTGAGAATTATGGCATTATAAGTTTGTCAAAAAAATGTTGTCAAGTGTGTCAAAAGAAAGATTTTTATTTAGATTTTTACCCAATTTTTTGGAAAAAAATAAAATTAATAATTTGTATTACATGAAATTTTATTATTATTATAGAAAATTATGGCATTTGTTTGTCATAACCATAAGCTTGTCAAAAAAATAATGTCAAGTGTGTCAAAAAATGATTTCATTTATATTTTAGCCAATTTTTTGGAAAAAAAATGTAGTTATTTTTATGACGTAAATGTAATTGAAAATGAAATTGGACATGGAAATTTTTGAATTTGTTATAGTTTTTGAAATATTTTTGGAATTTTGAAAAAAGTTTGTATTTTTGATTTTGTAATAATTTTTGCAATATTTTTAGAGTTTGGAAAAAGTTTTAATTTTTGATTTTGTAAGAATTTTTGGAATATTTTTAGAATTTTGAAAATTTTAAATTTTTGATTTTATTATAATTTTTGGAATTTTGAAAAAAGTTTCAATTTTTGATTTTGTAATGATTTTTGCAAAGTTTTAGAATTTTGGAAAAGTTTGAATTTTTAAGAATTTTTGGAATATTATTGGAATTTAGAAAAGTTTAATCTTTGATTTTATTCTAATTTTTGGAATTTGAAAAAAGTTTTATTTTATTTAATTTTTACAATATTTTTGGAATTTTGAAAGAAATATGAATTTGTGATTTTGTAATATTTTCTCGAAACGCTAAATGGAGAGGTTTTTGAGTAGTTTGCTGAGTGTATCATCTTTTCACTAAATTATGTTAATTTATAATCTGTTATAATTTTCCGGCATCGTATTGATGTTTTTGTGTTAATTTCGTAATAAATTTCTAAACAGAGATAAAAAAATACTTGTACTTTAACAAAGAGCTATGTTTGATATACATCGCTGCCCAAAACTAAAAACCATGTCCTCATAAAAGTTTATTGCCGAAAACTATATCAAAATCCTTAACCCAGACCGAAGTCTTGATATCTCAGAGCTGTGAGATTTTAGCCCCTCCATATTTTTATTCTTTATTTTCCTTGGTATGTTTTTTACTTCACTTTGCCGCGTCTTTTGCATTTACGGAAACACAATAATCAAAACAATATCTAAGTATAATTCAGTTATTTTATTACACAAAACTATAAAGAAATTCCATTGTTTTATTAGCTCTGTTATTTAAATCAAAAAAAAATCCGAATAGAGAATGAAAAACTATATCACAAAAAAAAAGTTTTTTTGTCAGACCACGTTTTTGTTTGTTTATTATATTAATTTTTCAATAAAATAAAGTTTGCTTATTTTATTATCATTTTATTATAATGGCGCTGCCATTATCATGCTACAAATTTAATGTCCGTCAGTCAAAAAAATTTCTTTTGGAAGTTAAAACTTAATTAAAATTATATTTTTGCATCGCTTCACAGAACGATTTTTTTTTCTTTAAAAGGAATCCATTTATCTCATCGTTGTGTTTAGTTGTCTCATTTTATCAAATAAATATTGCCCATACGAGGAAATCTGTCGTGTACAAAATAAAACATATGAAACAGACAGAGAAAAATTATTCAAATTATTCAACCGTCTTGGTTGTTCCTTAGGGTTGTTCCTAGGGTCCTTACAATTCAACCATGTACTAACTTTGCGTACATTCTTCATTTATAATAATGTAAAATAAAGGACCTTGTTAATGATTCAATACAAAAGCCTCCGCAGAATCATGTTACTTTATTTTAATATCTGTTTAACAAAAAAAAATATTTGTTTCACATTGAAAAAAATAAAAAAAAATTGATTGCATACCGAATACCGTTAATAGATTTGAAATGAAAGATAAGCATTACAGTGGAACGACAAAAACCGACAGATGTTATTTATGAAACGAATCTTAAATTGTTTGATAGCACGGAATAAATGGATGATAAATGTGAAGACGGTCTCTTTTAGATTTTTAAAGAAAAAAGTCTACTGAACAGATTTTTGTTGGTCATTACAAGTTGTACATAGACTTCTAACATATTGTATGGAAAATGGGCTGTGGGTGACCTTTATTTTGTTCAAACTCGTGGGAACAATATGAAAAAAACATGGAATTTTTATAATTTTTATAATTTTATGATTTTATAATTTTTTTTTTATACTAAGTTAGACATGTTTAGTGTTAATTTAAATAAATTATAAATTAACGTCTCTGAATATCCGAAGATACCATGCCAACTATAGAATAGTAATTATTTAAGTTTTTTTCAAGGTTTTTTGTCTCAAGAAATAATGTCATATTTTATTATTTGATAGGATTTACACTTTTGTTATTCATTTTTAACCCAAACAGGTTAACTCCAAATCCAAAATATTTTTGGATTGAACGCCAATTGTGACTCCGTGCAACAACATCTTGAGTATGACAAAGCACATATTCTTTTATTCGAGTTAATATAAGCCGCTTTCCAATCGAGTGGATTGCGGAAAGAATTGATTGTAGCCAACTGGTCTAATATTCAGTAAATCATCAAAAATAGAGCCAAAACAAAAGAAACAGCTATTTTTTGACATTTAAAAAATACATAATCAAAATCGAAAATTTAGACACAAACAAATATGTATCGATTAAATTTTATATTATTTTTAACGTTTGACCATAAACTGTAAATAAAAAAATATGAATATGTTAACTGATGAACTTAGTTTTTTTCAATTCAACTCAGTTCTTCACTTCACTTCACTTTATTCAATTCAATTCAGTTCTGTGGTAGCTCAGTTTACGTTCAGTGTAAACTGAATATTAATTACAATTGGAACATGCAAATTCCGGAATACAATTCAGTTTAAGTTAATCATTCAGTAATTCACTCGATTGGAAAGTGGCTATAAAAGCACCTTTTCAAACCTTTAATGGTCGAAAAACATTAACATCAACAAACCCTCCGGTCTGAACCACATGCTTCCTCTACTATATAGGCAATTGGTTAAATAGGTTTATCTCATCGTTGTGTTTAGTTGTCTCATTTTATCAAATAAATATTGCACAAACAAGGAAATCTGTCGTGTACAAAATAAAACATATGAAACAGATAGAGAAAAATTATTCAAATTATTCAACCGTCTTAGAATATCAAATTAAAGTTGGTCCTAGAGTCCTTACAATTCAACCATGTAAACTTTGCGTACATTCTTCATTTCACTCTAGTGACCCCTGTCAATTACTCCTTATAAAACATATTATATGGTTAGGATGAACGAGTTTTGCTGATCAGCCTAAGTCATCTCTGCTGGAGTTAGTTTTACTCTTTGGCATTGGCTTGTTTTGCTGAATATGTACTTCCTAATACATTTACTGTTTAAGCCATACTATACCAACATATTTAGTATTCGGTTTGGATTGAACCAACAATGAGGTCTTTTTTATGGCTGGCTTAAGAGTTTGAAAACACTTTAACATATTTTGTTCATAGTGCTTGTCATCAACTGTAGAATTTATTATATTATCCTTGTTTTTAATGTAAACATCTTTTTTGTTTAATTATTTTAAGATTTAATTGATTTGCAACAAAAAAAAGAAAGATGGAAAATTTCATTTATTGACTGACACTCGTTAATGTTTTGTAAACATTTTTGTTGTTCGAAAGTGTATTTTGAATGATTAAATCAATCTCTAATATATTTGTTAAAATAACATTATACGTTTAGTTGTTTTGATGGATTTCTATATGTCTTGAACAGACATAGTTTTAAGATTTCCCCCTTAGAGCATGACTTGAAAAATGTTTGACCTTGAATTTTCGACTACAGTTCCTACTACAGCGAAGTATAAATCAATCAAATTTCAATTTTAATGAAGATATATCATTTTTTTATATCAATAAATCGAGAATGTATATAAAATCGAATACATTACACAAAAGTTTGCAAACGATTGAATAATTAATTATTTTTATTTTCTTATTCTCTTTTCAGAACACAATCGTCGAGCAAATATAACAGTTTTGAGTTATTCACGATATTGTCGATATCGTGCAACCATCAAACGTCTTGCACAAATTGAAGATGATGAAATAAGAAATACATTAATCGAGTCGTTAGGTGGATTTTCTGCAACATGTCCTAATACAAGAGTTATGTTTTGTAAAGATACATTTGACTATCCAGAATTAGAAACCCATGATTTATTATGTAATCATTTAGCGCCAAAATTAAAAGGACGTTCGAGAGGACGAAGAAAAAAGACCCGATCTGGCTCACCTGGAAAACGTCATGCATCGTCCTCTATGAGCGAATCCAATGAATCAGAAGAATCAGAATGTTCTATTAAAACCCGAATAAAACCAGAAGTTAGAGCAAATTTACGACATAATCATCGACCATCAAGATCAACAACAAAATCGGAATCAAGTGAAACATTTTCAATTACAACTGTTACAACTCGAGCACGGAAACCAATTAAATTAACAGTTTGTACAATATCGGCTAAAAATATGAAGATCATAAATAAATCAGAAGATGAGGACGAAGATGAAAATGATGTTGAAAATGATGATGAGGTTGAAGATGAAGAAGAAGACGAAGAAGAGGAAGAGAATAACGAAGAGGAAGACGAAGATGAAGATTTATTGGAAAAAGAAAAAATTGTTGATGTAAAAGTTCATCCACCGACTATTAAGAATGAAGATGAAACTGATATCGACGACAATCAACACAATAGTCAATGGTCACCAGCAATTCTTGAAGAGAAGAATTTCCTGGTGAAACTGTACGAATTTATGAAAAAGCGATCCACACCAATACCAAGAAGCGTTTGGATGGAACTAATTGATAGTAAGTTTGAATTTAAATTACCACTTAGATTAACTACCTTTACAGGAGGTGCAGTGTCGACATAATTAATTTCGGTTGTTCAGTTCTTCTACTCGATTTTGTCTTTACATAATTATGTTCATGTTTAAATTTAGTTGTGGTTTACCCAGTCCTCGGGCAGTGGCGTAGCTAGCATGGGTGGCACCCGGGGCGGATATTGTGGTGTCACCCCCAAAATAAAAACTGTCAATAATAATAAAAAGCCGATAAACGTAATTTATAATTTTTTTTAATTAATGCAAATGAGCATTATTATTATAAGGCCGCAAGTAATTTTTAACTAATTTTAATTTGCTGAAACTCCTCTCACACGAAGCCACTAATACGCAAACAGTCATAAATAACTTTAGTGCGACCGTAAGATTCGGAAGAAATTCTAAAAAATCCCATTCTACGATGAATTTCAAAAAGTCTAGGTACACCCAGTTAGAAACTGTAACATTGGCCGCTTTTAAATGCCTCCTCACCCTTTGTATCTCTATGAGGAGTTCTGTTGCCAATACCGCATCATAAAAACCAGTAAACTTTGATAGCGATAATTTTAACTCTTCACTGTTCGCCAAAAGCTAAGTGTTTGTCTGCACAACCTCGAACAATGAAGCTAAATCTTGAACTGACTTCAGTCTAGTTCGGAGTTCAACACTGAATCGGTCAAGACATTCCAACATGTCCTTTTTAAGTTGAGCTCTCAGTGTCAGTCCAACATCAGGTGCAAACTCACCACCCGTTCGTTTTTTGCGTTTTTATGACGAATTCGGCCTTCCATTGGAATGTCATAGTCCTCGGATTTTTTCGCAGCAAGATCTATCGCCTCTTCTACTATGAGACTTCGTTATGAATTGACTCTATTTTTGTAGCTAATTGATCAATATTCAAGCCCGTGCTTTGCAATCCAATCTGAGCACAGATATTATTTCTCTTAGAATATCATTCCAAAACAAAAGATAGCAAAGACACGAAAAATCACATGCTGCATGGATAAGGTTCTGTGCAGCGCCTCTAGTGTCTACATTTTCTTGTTGATCACTTAACTTCTCAATTTCAGCCACAATCCCATTAAAGTTTTCGGCCAATACTTTTACTGCAGCATAATGAGCACTCCAATGCGCTGTTAAGAGTATTTTAACAGTTGCTTTGTTGTGTTTAGCAAGTACTTCCCAGCGGCTAGTCGAAGCAGAAAAACATGTAAAAATGGCTTCCACTGACGAGTGTTGGCCGTATAAATTAATTGAATGATCTTTGCAGCCCACAAAAATTGCTTTGTTATTTTTTGCTTTAATAATAGCTTGCACTTCTCCATGTATACTACTCATAACAGCTGCATTATTATAACCTTTGGGAGCGACAATTCATAACATCTATACAATCATTTTCAAGACTTTACACTGAAAAAAACATGTCCTATTACCAATCGAAATGCAGTTGTCTCAACCTCACCGTGCGGGCAGATATGGCGAATCGAAATACGAGATTGATTCAACAACCGTACAATGAAAAGCCGATGCAGTTGAGACAATCACATGAAATATTTATGTGAAAATAAAATATAGTTCAATTAATCTCAAATACTTAAATTTTAAAATGAAAAATTCATGATATAAGGCCAAAGAAATATGTTTTCATGGAAATAGTTATTAACTTTATTCAACTACTGTTATATTGGATAGCACTTTATATTTTAATTACACCTCATTCTGTTATCAGGAAAATGTTACTGAGTACTGAGTAGCTGTCCCAATCACGGTGAAATTGTTTGTTAATATCTTTTCTTTGCATGAATAATAAACTGCCATCTTCGAGATGAGGTTATCATTACTTCAATTTTTTTTTCAGTGTAAGAATTTCATCGCTTAAATCAGCGGCTTTTTTCCACGTAAAGGAAAAAATCCAAGGAATACTTCCTTAATTTCCACTTTACTACCATCAATTTTCACATAACGAATCACTTCTGACATTTGATCAATATGTGAAATGTCAGGTGTGCTATCAAACATAATTCCAAAATATTTAACCGATTTAATTTCGTTGACAAGCTTAAACTTTACGTGGATCGCTAAAACATTTATGAACTCATTTTGTATATCTGGTGACAAATATGATACTTTTGGTGATTTACCATGCTCCAAATTCAAAATGTGTTCTTTTAACACTACATCATACTTTGACAATAGTTTGGTTAGTTCTAAGAAATTGCCTTTATTTGAAGAACTTTGTCCTTCATCATATCCATGAAATGCTGGGTTTTGTTTAGATAAAAACAAAGTTATATCCAATAATCTTGATAAAAGATGTTTCCACTTCTGTTTTTTATTATATATTAATTGCAAGTCTGCGTCTCGTATCGTTTTACGAATTTTTAACCTCATTTCCAAAGTTTTCCACTTTTCAAAATTCTCCAGATGTTCATTTGAAGTTTCATGCTCGGCCACTTTGGGATTTAGTTTCCACCGCTTCTGATATCCAGTAGTAAATGTTGATTTTGTATTATTATTATTGGTGACAGCAAATACACGACAACAGAAGCAATACAGGACGCAAGTTATTATTTACAGGAGAATAAACAATCCATGGCCGTAGAATTTTTTCACCATTATTCATCATTTTATGAAACCATTCTTTAGAAAGATGGCGAACATCACCTTTTATGTTTAACCCGTGTCTAGATACAGTAACAAACGACCCTTCTCTATTTTGAAAATGTTCACTTTCTTTTTTTATGATTTCAATGCGAACATTACCAGAGACGAGTATATTCCAATGTGATACATCTCTTAAGTCCTGAAGTGATTCACCCATGCAAATACTGTCTTCGATAGTAGAAGCATTAGCAGCATTATCACTGTCATTTTCGTTATTCCTTTCTAATTCGTCATCATAGGTTATCATTATTAATTCTGTATTGTTGCTGTTGCTTTCCGAAGATGAGCCAATATTCTCTGAAACATTCATTGCATCAACGTGATAATCAGTTTCTTTTGATGAACCTTGGATATCATCGGGTTTTGTAACATATTTATAGATTTGGTCTTTCTCTGCTGGAACCAACTTTTTCTTTAAAAAGTATGAACTCCTCGTGGCATATTTATTTTTTGGGATATTTGCTAAACGAAATCTAAAAAAATATTTTTAATTATAGTATAGGTATCAGCAAAGCATTAATTCTAAATATATTTGTAGGATACATATTAGGTACATAGTTCATAATAAGTACACTGTGTTAACGACTAAATACACCGCTAAGAAAATTAATTTATTTAAATTTCCTTGTAACAACTTATATTAAATAATATTTGATAAAATGGAATATACAAATCATAGCCTAATATTATAAGGAACTATTTAAAAAAATATAAGTATGAAATCCTAAAAGATATTTTATATAAAGAATTGAAACCAAAATTAAATATCCAATTGGAATCATGCTCAATAATTTACAAAATAAATGTGGTTTTTGTGAAAAATTTTACATCGGGAAAACCGGAAAATGTTTTAAAGACTGATTTAAGGAATACCTACCTAAGAAGAAAAATAAACAAAATTTAAAGTTTATTTTTGCAAACCATTTACATAGTTAATAACAATTGCTACACCACTTTTAAAAAAAAATTGAAGGCTTTACATTTATGTAGCCAAGGATCTTTAAAAGAATCACTTGATGAGTTTGAAATTTCCAAGGGATTTAAAACCCAACAAAATGTAATTTTAAATGATAAACTTTCATTTAATTAAAATATATAAATATATAAAACTAAGAAACAAACAGTATGATTATGTATCTACCTACAAAAATTTGCAAAACTGCAGTAATTGCATAACTGCCATTTTATTCTACAGTAATTATTTTTGTGTCCATTGAAAAACGATCTATTTCAATTTATTCTTTGAGTTTCAAGGTAAAGGAAAATAAATTATTTTGAGATCATTTACAAACACGGTAATTTGATTGTTTGTTAGTTTCCTTAGGTGTTTGCAATTAATTTGTTTGAAATGTAAAACATATATTAGGTAGTAAGGTTAAGCGGATATTTTAGAAATAATTTTGGAATAGAGACATTGTAACTCAAGGGTGCCACCCTATCGACAAAGGGTGCCACATGATCGACGTAAACCACTTTTCCTATACATTATTATGTGTTTTCAGACCTGGTCGTTAAAGAATCATTCTTGCATACTAAATAGTGTACCGTAAAAAAAGTCAATATGGTATCTATAGGAATATTCAAAGCTATTGAGTAATTGTGGTGATGCTCAACATGCTCAATGCTCAACATGTTGATTCGATGAATATTGTTAAAATTTTATTTCACGTGTAATATTCGAAGTTTGCAATAAATAAAACCACGATGATTCAGGATTTCTTTTATTTCAACTTTTATCAAAACCTTACATCTTCTTTATTCAACTTAAAAAACGGAAGTTATATTATATATAAAAAAAAAACATAGTAGTAGAATTGAACTTGAGTGAAGTTAGTTCTGTGTTTCTATTACAAATCAAAACTAGTGACAAGAACGACAATTATATAAACCAAATAAGTAAACTAGATGTCACTAATTATAATTTCAAATAAACGGATTTTTTTTAACCTTTACATTTTGTTTATTTTATTACACTCGTCCTTCCTGGCTCGTGAGGGTTGTCCTCAATCCTCCTCTCCTTCTGAGCTTGAACAAATTAAATCATCCTCAGGCGCGACCACCAGACGCATGTGATCTGCTGGTACTACCCCTTTATATCTCCGTCTCCCATCAGTGTTGCTTAAATTTCCACTCTGTACCGATCTCCAAACATTGCATCAACAACTGTATACGGCCCTCGATATCGACGCAATAGCTTTCTGCTCTCTCCTGTAGCTGGTGGTTCTCGAAATATTACCACTTTATCTCCCTTATTATACTGCTTCGGAGGCTTGAAATTTATACCGAACCTTTCTTTTTGTTTTTGCTGATTTAACTTTATTCTCTGCGATGCATTCTCTCGTAACTCTTCTCGCTCATTTGTATCGAAAACTTCATTTTCTGCGCGGTGATCCAATAATTTTATAGTAAGAGTAGGGATGCTGGGTTTTGGTGTAAATCCAAAAAGCATTTGTTGAGGTGTGACTTTTGTGAGTGAATGTGGTAGACTATTCAAAGCCCACGTTCGGGTGTCACCCCAAAACGGTTTCGAAGTGATTTATCGTTGAAAACATTGTGATGGTTTGTTTAAGTTTTTTACGTTCGGGTGTCACCCCAAAACGGTTTCGAAGTGATTTAGCGTTGAAAACATTGTGATGGTTTGTTTATGTTTTTTACGTTCGGGTGTCACCCCAAAACGGTTTCGAAGTGATTTATCATTGAACTCATTGTGATGGTTTGTTTAAGTTGTTTACGTTCGGGTGTCACCCCAAAACGGTTTCGAAGTGATTTATCGTTGAAAACATTGTGATGGTTTGATTAAGTTTTTTACGTTCGGGTGTCACCCCAAAACGGTTTCGAAGTGATTTATCATTGAAAACATTGTGATGGTTTGTTTAAGTTGTTTACGTTCGGGTGTCACCCCAAAACGGTTTCGAAGTGATTTATCATTGAAAACATTGTGATGGTTTGTTTAAGTTGTTTACGTTCGGGTGTCACCTCAAAAATGTTTCGAAGTGATTTATCGTTGAAAACATTGTGATGGTTTGTTAAAGTTTTTAACGTTCGGGTGTCACCCCAAAACGGGTGACACCCGGGGCGGACCGCCCCCCCCTAGCTACGCCTCTGTCCTCGGGTTACTTAAACATTTTAACATTTTAAGTCTTCAAGAAGGTGTCTGATTCTAAGATTTTATCCGATTCCATACTTCCATATTTTTGGCATCCACCACTTGCGGCCAGCTGTGTGGTTTTTATTAAGTTACATACGTAATTTTTTAAGTAATCATTTTAAAAGTTTGTTGAGAGAAATTAGATACATATTGGTTTTTTTTAACCGTTGTGGGTTTGAGCTATCTCAGACTAATGGTTACGGCACATGTACCATTTGTATATAGCTCGGTTAAAGAAGCTCTTCTGCCTTCTGTTTGTAAGACAATTCGATCTGGATGGTTTGGCTGTTTGCAATAAATGGCTATATCTAAAACAGCGATAAACTTATGTAGAAGTCATGCTGCATCTGATTTCATCTGAGCGATCGTGTTGAAGGGAATCAAATTTGTTAAGTCAATTTTCAATCAACCAAAATTAGTACAACATGCTTTTGATCAGAGTCTAAAATAAAAAAAGTCCGAGCGGCAGGTATATCCGCTAGAAATAGGTAGATTTCGGGATCAGACAGTTATGTGTGCAATTAGAATCGGATTTATCAGATTACTTTATAAAAAACACTAATTAAAAACAGAAGCATTAAACAAACTTTAAAAATAAACATTATTTTATACAGTTTTTGGGCTCTAGGCACTTAACCTATACCCCGATATGGCCAATTGTCAAACATATTCAGGAGACTGTTTGCCGCAACATACCCAGAAAATATTTTTAGCGTAAGTGAAAAAATGCGACCGTGAAAGTGCCGCAAATGCCTTCGCACAGTTTATTGCAGATAGCTAAAGAACCTTTAGAAATGATAGAAATATGTTCAAATAATTATTATTTATAAATTTTGTTTACATATTTTGCCCCAAACGGTCGTTATAACGCTTTGTTTTTGACAGTTTTAAGGCTCTAGACTCTTAACCCGGATATGGCCAGTTGTCGAACTTATCCAAGAGATTGTTTGCCGCAACACGCTCAGAAAAAATTTTTGGTCTTAGTCGAAAAATGCGACTGTGAGAGTGCCGCTAAATTCCGTTATACCTCATATCGTTATATATATAATTTTTTGTTTTTGTTTTTCCGTCTCCGCTTTACATATATAGTCGTTTGGCATCAAAATTTTTCCGAAATTCCGAGATGACGGACATTGCAATAGGTAGATTTTTATATGAAATCTACCTAAAAGATAAAATATGTGCAGCGCCCTAAACTTCAACTTAATGCCTACCGAATGATTTTTAACATAAAATTGACGTTTAAACGGTGGTTCAAGTATTAGATTTTTGTACAACCGTATGAGTTCTGCCAAAAACTTATCGTTATCAGGTTTATGGTACCACCACTGATTAGGCGGACGGGTTTTCTTGACGAGAATTTTTACCGTTGTCATTAAATGATCGTTACAATAAACGAATGATTTAATGAAAATCTGTTTTTTCGTTTTGTACATTGTTGTAAACTCCACCAAACTATGCGAATAAGGGAGCTGACCAACAAAAGGCACGGGAATAAAATCGCCTAACTAATGTATTCAAATCGAAATGCATCCAAATTCTGAAATAAAATAAAACTAACATAATCTTTTTTATTTCTTTTTAGCAAATCTTCTAGCGGTTTATAACCGTGTTCAACAATTAGGTGGGTACGAAAAACTAACCAACGATCATGAATGGGAAACAATGTTTGAAACGACATCGACGCCTAATAACATACCCATAAGCCGTAAAAACTATGAGTTGGTTCTACTATCACTTGAAAAAAGTGAAAGAACGACGGTAGAAGAGGAGAAACAAATTCCTCGAATTAAGAACGAAAAATTAGACGATAATATTGTAGATGAGAAAGTAGATGTTAAAATAGAGAAGCCAAATGAAATTACAAATGATGATATTGTTGAAACCGACAGTGATGATCCAGAAGCAGAGTTAACAATTGAACAAATGAAAGAAATTCAGAAGAAAATCAAAGCCAAAGAAACAGCTGCAATAACCAATACAACAACAACAACTACAACATCAACAAGTTCAAATCATATAGTAAATTGTCCACCAGTCACCGTTATTGTTGGCAGTCCTCCTACAACAACTTCAACAACAACAAGCATAAACGATAAACAAACATCATCCTCACAAATTCAAATTCAACAACCTCATACAACAATTACCGTACATCAAACAACGATTCATCCCCAAATGTCACCTAAAACTACAAATCCATCAATCCAAATAACAAATCAAATTCAAATTCAACAGATAACAGTACAACCCTCAAATAATACGGATATTGGCCGGACAAATTCTGAAATAAACTTGAATATAAAACAGGATCAAGATGGACAAGAAATACAAATTGGTGGTCCAACAAAAAATATGGAAACAAATTCATATAATGAAGAATTTTGTAAAATCATAAATCGACAACATTCCTCAGGTGATGAAACAAATAATAACAGCGTTAAAAAGATTTCTTCGTTACGACATGTTCGTGTAAAAAATAAAGAATTATCAAAAGAAAATAGAGAAACCTCAACCCCAATAGAATCGGAATCTCCAAATCTATCTGACAATGAAAATAGAGATTATAAACTAAATTTATTACAAAATGATAACATTCCATTAATTTTAAACCAACGGATGACAACAATTACTCCAATTCTAAGCGTTAACAAAGAGAAGAGCACAACAACGAACTCAAACTTGAAACGAAGTAAAACGCCAGTTGAAGTAATTGAGTTGCTGGATAGTGATGGAGAGAACTCAAATCAAATGAGAAACGGAGTCAAATTTTATCCACCTGTAAAAAAAAGAAAGTTGGAAATACTAAGAGAAGGTGGGCTTGAGGTTACACCTATACACCATGGTTCTCCGTTACCTACACCTAAAATTCAACAGCCAACTTTTGAAGTAACAGCAAAGAAAATAACATCATCGTTTATGAATCCTCCTCCAAACACTCGACATCTACCTTTACCATTACCGGTGACAGCCCAAATTGAAAAACCGTTAACCCCTCCTCCACCTCCAACAACAGTTGCGGCAAACGAAACACCAACAACACAACAACCTCCACAACCTCAGTTCAGTTCACATTGTATGTACACGAAAACATCAAAAATATTTGGTAATCCAAAAGATGTATTTACACCAATAATATCTACTTCAACGTACAAAAGTTCGCCATCTAGTCTTGTAGTTAAGGAAAATGGTATTTTAGATTTAACATTAGAGAATACACCTATAAATATTAGCCAGAGTAGTAATATTAATAAAAATAATAATATGAATATTATTAAAAATAATCAAACCAACAATAATAATAACGATACAATGCGAATGTTATTAAACGATAAAAAGTCAATAGATATAATGAAAATTCCAAATTTTAATATCAAATCGAAATCAAATGTAAATAGTATTTCTAAATTATTAAATCAAACATCAAAATTACCACCAATAACACAATCGTTTTTAAATAATCAATCAGTACCATCATCGTTTACAAGAAATCCTGCGTTAAACTTTGGATTGACAAAAAATCAAATTCAAAATTTGAATACAAACAATCGTGATAACAGTTATCTGACTGCGAAGCAGTTACGTACGAAAACCAAACTAGAATCAAATAATGTTCAAGTATCACTAATACCACCTCAAAAACTAACACACGTACAAAATATTCATAATTCACAAAATCATAATATAAAACGGAAACATAGTGAATTGAATGAAAGAAAAAAGTTAACAAATCCGAAACCAACCTCGTCACCATCTACTTCATCATACATTCCAACTTTTCCAACGCCACAACCACAATCGACATCAAAACAAAAACAACCTCAGGTGGCATCTAATATACCATCCACGTCATCAATAATTCCACCACCCCCACCGTCATATTTATCACATTTTCCTAACCTACAGCAGCAGCAGCAGCAACAACAACAACAAACAGCAATTCCACAGTTGAATGGTGGAACACGACCTCATTTAAATCCATTTATTGCGCAAATGTTTGATCCTCTATATTTGTCATCATTATATAATCGTGGCATGTTATTTCCTCCGCCACATGTTCCTCCTGAACTTCTTCAATTTTATACAAAACAAATGGCGGCACAAAGTGTTGTCCCTATTTCAAAAAGCTAACTTGAATTTTTGAATTTATAACTTTAAGATGACCTAAGTTTTTAACAGTTTTTAGATAATAAGATGTATATATTGGTAGATTTATGACCAGTCGTGTGTACCACAATAAAATTCATTTTTATGGATTGGTTTGATTAGATTAAAATTACTGTACTGCAATTATGATTTTCAAAAGTTGTTTCATTTGAATTAAATTAAAAAAATGAAATATAGTCAAACAAAAACTTATTAAAACTGGCATTACTATAAGTTAAAATTAATTTTTATTTTAATATTTTTAGCTAATATTAAATATTGTAGTACTAACAATAACCATTCGAAAATATAAATTCTATTTGTAAAAACTTTGTTAAAATGTTTAGAAATAACTGATTTGTACATACATTATATGAACTAAATATATTATAAAAACTTTAATGCAATTTCTATTATAAATATTTGTTAACAAAGCAGCATACATTTGTGCCAGTAGAATAGAGTAATCAAAGATAACGAGGAGGAATTTTTATCACATACGCAAGATGTGATAATTCTACATATATTATATTCGAGGTTGAGGTGATTATTCGGTACATAGAATTATATAAGTTTTCATTCTCAAATTTAGAACTATTTGATTGAACTGTAAATATAAACATTAAAAGTTAACACGAATATGTATGCTGTTTTTCCCAAAACACCTTTCATTTAATTACTTTATCGAACGGTAAATTAGAAGCAATTCAAAATATTTCGGAATATAATTAGCAAATTAAAGTAATAATTTTTTAATAATATAAACATTTGTTGTTGTTAGATTATATCTAAATATATTAAAAGTTTTTGGTTTAATTATTTAAAAAATTATGTATATTAAAAAATCAACTACATTGAAATAAAAATATTTACTTTTATAAATAAATCCTCATTGTCTGATTTTGTAAAATAAAGATTATGTGTATAATTCATATTATTTACTTTAAATGAATATCTTGTGTAAAATATGTAAAAGAAAAACTATAATAAAATTATATATATTAAATTTGTCAAATTTATCGCTAATTTTTATTTCTCCGTTTGTTGTGTAAACGCGAAAAAATGACCTCAGAACTTCATATACCTACTACCAGACTGCGTTAACGTATGCATCGTTAAACAAAAAAATTTAAATTTGTTTGTGGCGTGTTTCAGTTCGTGGTTAATCTTGTTTAACATAAGTTCGTTATAAAATAATCAATCTAACACATAAAATGGAGGACAATCGTACGCAACATACAATATCTGATTCCCAATATAATCGAATTAATTTCAAAAGCCAGGTTGAACATTATCAAAATGTTATCGAAGAAATGCAAAATAAAATCCAGATTTTGATAAATGAAAATAAATTGTTATCAAAAGACAGGAAATTGCATAAAATAAAAGTCGATCACATAAATAATAAACAGAAAGAAGTGAAAAATTTGTATGTAATATAAGCATGTAATTGGCTATGTTAATCTTAAAAAAACATCTTTTTATTAGACAGGAAAAACTTCGTGGTCAGGTTTCTTGTTTAAATAAACACAACAATCAAATTGCTGATGCCGTGAATGAGCTGAAAATTAAAAAGAATGCTATTGGAAAACTGGATCGTATTCTGAATGAAAAATTTGATTTTGTTTTAAGTTCACTAAACAAAAGAGATTTTAAAAGCCACAACGAAGGTAAGTTTTGAGATAATGAAATTGTCGGAGTTGTTCGGTTTCATTGAGTGCGTTCGAGAACTTAATGAGATCTCATTTTCATTAAATATTTTATGCTTCACAATAATATAAAGTTGTTATAATATCTAGGATACGCGATATATAAACACATTCATAAAAACCGGGGCGTTATGAGAGGGCATTATGAATTCATAACGCCCGCTATTAAGACGCTAAAAAACTAAATAAAATTATTTTTACTGTGGTTTTGTCTACACAATGTAAATAATTCTTATTGAATTTAAGCTAGTAAAAGATTTTGACATTTGCTTAAAAATGTTTAGCAACATTTTAGTTATTAATTGTTCATATAGATTTCCAAAACTATCAAATTATTTTAAACGTCATACAATGTTTTTGTCATACGCTACAAAATTTAGGAGAATTTGTTTACGTAGCAACGTTCAAACAAAAAATATTTATTTTAAACTTCAAAATAGTTATTTTCTTGGCATACTACGATACATTTGTATTTGTTTGCATATCAATATAGATTAACAAATTGAATTCTTTCTTAGTTTTTAGCTTATTAAGTGAAGCATAAAATCTTGTATGCACCACTGGCGTTACTGGGTATTACGCCCATCAAGCGACATCCATCCCTCGGGCCAGAGGCCCTCGGGCTAGATTACGTCGCTTTCCGGGCGTAATAACCTACATAACGCCCTAAACATAAATAGCTATAATGAACCAATCAAAAAACGTGATGTTCATTTAGTATTCGAACGAATTTCATTTAATGCATATAATGTCAAATTTGAAAAATTTTGACACTTCTATGAATAAATAAACGAAATGTTGGAGTATAAAAGTTATAATCAAATTAAAATCTTACTCCTTGTTAATGCATTATTTTTCAATTACTTCCGTCGTAATTAAATTTATTTTAAAAATTTTCAAAAACAAATTCAATTTTAAGATTATAACTAACTCGAAAACTTTAAGGAATCTGCAGTTTGAGACTGGTGATTGAATTGGTTGCAAAAACTTATTCATTAATTTTATTTTCAATCGTTAAATGTAATTGGTAATAGGAGCTGTTTGTTTTATCTCTCACTAATTTCAAAATTTTATTCCATTTTGTTTATATTTTTCAATTGAGAATTAATTATTATATATAAAATTAATTCCTTAATTCATTATAATACAATTAATTCGTAATACCCAATTTGCTAAATTATTTAAAAATTATAAAACAAAATTTTACGGTTTTCGATTTGAAATTTTTTTAAATAAAAAACTTCATTAAAACTTTAATATGCTATTTACTCTTAGAGTATATATAATTATAGAGAGAACATAACTTTAAAATTGTATGAAGAGAGACATAAGAAATCGTGTTCACAAAAATGTCATATTCAATTTCTCATTTCGCCATTTGCATTTCTGTTTATTTACAACAACCAACTATTGTATTAAATTATAAATTAAAAACAATTAAATAACTTAAAACGAAACAAAAAGTACAATCTATTATTTTTAGTTGTGCTAATTTTTATAAAATGAATGAAAATAATTACGAGAGTATTTTACATTTATTGTGTTATTTCCAGTGATTTTATAATAGTGAATATTTTATTGTTTTATAATGCCAATGTTCAAATATTTAAGTTATGTATACATCCTGAAAGTATATTATGAAAACTAGCTGGCGACCAACTTTTCATTATTGCGTAGTTTATTTTTAATAGATAAAAGATTAAAATTTATATGTTTGGTTAGAATCAAATCCTAATCTGTCATTTTTCTTATTTCTTTTTATATAGTAGCAGTGAGGGAGAAACTATTATTTTTTTGTGGTAGGTTTTTTTCTTATAGATTTAAAAGAAATTTGCAATAATTGTACAATTTTGAATCAAATGAAAAATTTTCGCACGTCTTTGGGAAGACAAACCGGTTTCTCTCTCAGAGAAATAAAGGAAAACAAACAAACAAAAAAACGATTTGACAGAAGATCAGTCACCATTAATATTAGTTATGGTGGTCGGTTGTATTTACTGCATTTAAAATTAAATGAAAAGAGGCGTGGTTTCATTAAATGAAAATTAAAATGAAATCAGTTTTTCAAGTTGTCGAACGCTGTCATCTGTCATTCATTAAATGATTCATTAAATGGTTAATATCTCATTTAGTAATCGAACGCACTCATTATTCGACCACTATTTGTGCTTACTTCAAGTTTGTTCTTATAATTGTTTAGCTAAAATTTTACAACAGAAAGTTGTGCAACTTGAAAGTATGCTGAAAGAAAGAGATCGTACGATTAATGAATTAATTGTTAAATTTGATGAACTAAATCGAACTTTAGAAGAGGTATTTTATAGATTAGAATTAATTACTAAGCCAGTTCAAATTGTTATTTTTGTATTTTCATATTTAAAAATCCTGTTTCTAGCAATATGAAAAATTGCAAGAAAAAGATATCAAGATTGCAAAGTGTATTGAACGGTAAAGCTTGCGTTTTTAGCTATTATTTTATTTAAACTAAATTTGGAATTATATGTATTTATTTTACTCTTTTGTTCCACGCAATACTTATATTTAGTTTGTATTTATTGAATACACAAAACGATGAACAAACCACGGCTTATCAAGAAATAGTGAAAGAAAATAAAGTCAATATAGGACGTCTGGTAATTTTAATTATAATTTTAATAATAAACAAAATATATCATTAGTTTATCTTTAAGGAGAATGCAAAACAATCAATAAAAGATTTGTTGTCCAAAAAAGAAACATACGAAAAATCTCTTATGGAAGAAAACGAAAAATTTTTACTTCTAACGAAAGAAATTACAAATAAATTTCAAATTGCAAAAGAAGAAACCGAAAAAAAATATAATATGCAAATTGAGGTAAGCGAATTCATGTGTGTAACCATTTCTGTACGAAATCAATCATATTTATTACAGAAACTACAATCAGCAAACGCACAGTTATCAACAGATATTCAAGGTAAAATAAAAGATGTTGAACAACTTAATGAAAAGTTAGAACAAATTCAAGAAGAAAACAATGAAATTTTTGTCATCGAATTTCGTAAACAGGAACTTGAAAATGAGCGGTTCAACAAAGAAATTGAGTTAAACGAATTAAAAAAGGAAAACATCAAGTATATCGATGACATCGACCAATTAAAATTGAATTTGCGAAAATGTATTATTAAAGAAGGTAACTTAAACCTCGAAAAAATAAAGTTAGAAAACTGTGTAAAAAAATTATCAGAAGGAAATCAACAGTTATCAAGCGAACGAAATTCGGAGAATGAATATTTGCAGGATCTTTCGTCTTGTTCAACATTTTCAACCTCAAGTACTGTTGAAATTTACAAAAATGAGAAATCAAGAAAGAGACGAATACATTCGTCCGTCAAGTCTACAAAATCTATGTTATCGGTTTGTTTGTTATTATGTTATTATTATTATTATTGTTATTATTTGTTATTATTATTTTGCTCAAAGTAATAAATTTCAATATAATTATGTTTTTAGCCAATATCAATTGCGACGTCTGATTCCGATAGACTTGATCTTCACAAAGCTGATCAAAACTTACGTTGTGAAAAGGTGAGAAGTAACTACAAATCTATTTTAATTGGCAACATTTGAAATAATATGATTTTTTACTTGTAATGTAGCAATTAATCGAAACCCGAGAATGGCGAAGTACCCAAAGAAAGTCTACGACTAAACAAAATCAAAATATTTATGGTGAAGGAAAAGTTTTGGAGGCACCGCCAGAAAATGATGAGTTTTGGAAAACGAGTGCTTAACATGATTCGACCATTCGTTGAAACAATTTGATTTTCGATTAAAAAATAAAATTTCGTATAAAGTTAACGAATTAATGTAATTAATTTTTAGTTGTTTTATAAATAAATAAATATGAAAAACTACTTTTCTTTGACAAATATTATAAAAACTATGTACTAGGGATTTTAATATGTGCCACAACACGAAGTCTGCAGATAGAACATCACTAATTGGTTGTCTAGTAATACAAAGACAAAAATATATATTACAACTCTGAACATGGCGATTGAAATGAGTTACTCAAACGGTCAGGAAATGTAGACACTAAAATAAATAAAATAGTTTAATACCAATTAATCTTTGATGCTAGTAAATCACTATAGGCAAAATATCCAGGATACTCAGAAGTTGACGCTTAACATCGCATATATTCAGCGATATGCTTTCTCTAAGTAAAAATTGTATTAACTTTCACTAAGTAATTATTCAGGAACGTGGTATAGAGCACGTATTTCATTTCTACATTTGTAGGTGCACTATCGTATTTAACAATTTTTTTATAATAAAATGTGTGTATAGTAGGCATTACAATATGTGTCACAATAACACATAAAAACCATTTAAGACCTTGGTCACACATTAACGTGCGTTCTAAGATGTTGATGGACGCAAATCTTTGTTTTATATATTTTTTTAAAGAAGGAATAACAAAAAAATTTCAATATGAGAATTGTAACTTTCAATTTATAAGAATTATTACAATTCTTATAATGAGAATTATTCTCATATTGTGTTTTTTTCTAATACTTAGAGATTATTCTCATATTGAAAGATACTATTCTTTTGGAAAGGTAAATGGTATAGACCAAAGGACCCTTATTAAGGAAAAACCGCGCTCATGATACCCGAAAGCTAATATAAAAAAAATTATAACACATAGATGTATTAATTATATAATTATGCAAATATGTATTTATTTATAAACATAAAACAAAACAAATTATTTAATTCCATATTAGTTTTAAGAAAAAAAAGGCTTTACTTCCAAAACTCATTTTCATCAGTCGGTAGTTCTAACTCCTTTCACACTGTAAACTATATTTCGGCTCTTGATATTATGTCTTTGTGAAAACACTTTTTGTCGACTTTTGAATGATTCCTGCAATTGTAAATTATAATATGATATATCTAACATTTAAAGGAATAAATTTGCAAAAGTTGGAACCATGATGTAAAATTTAGCTTACCTGTCCGTAATTTTTTAATTTGTAACGCTTAGATCCTTTAAATTAATCAGATGTGGTATTTGAAGGGCTGTGTGAACCTGGCACCCCACTTTCACAAAAACCAATTTCAAGGATGTCTTTTAAAAATATTTTGATTGTAGTTTATTGTAGTAAAAATTATTTTGATTGTAGTTCAATGGTTTTCCAGAAAATGAGAAGTGAAAATGACCGTTATGGATGTGTAAGCCTGACTTTCCTGCCAGCTAAAACTAAATGTTAAACACAGTTTTTGGAAGCATTTCGTTTGTAGTAGATTGTAGTAAAAGTAATTTTGATTGTAGCTCAATAGTTGACAAGTAATTAATCATTTTTTATTTGAACTAGAACTATGGGATTCCCCGAAAATCTGTAATACAAATCTAGTACGATTAAAAAAGTCTAGTACAGAACAACGAAAATCTAGTAAGTGTTTTTTTGTAAACATACAAAAGTACTAGATATTCAGCTGTATCGTATGATATTAACCTTCAAACGAAAAACAGAAATTTCTCATAAATACATAAACTACAATCATAATGATTATTACTACAATGAACTACAATAAAAATGATTCCAAAATGCACTTTCCTGTTGTAATCTTTTTCGGTCTAACGTTTTTGCTAACCGTAACCAAACGTTTTAGTAATGGCTTTGAAAGCATTTCGTTTGTAGTTTACTGTAGTAAAAGTTATATTGATTGTAGGTCTATTGATTACGCGTAACTAACTGTGTTTAATTTTAACCAACACTACAGGATTCTCCGAAAATCAAGCTAGCAAATCATGGCGTGCGTTAACGTAAGGCAAATTAAGATCGTTTTAATGCGTTTGAAAGTATTTTGATTGTAGTTAATAGTATTGAAAACTCTGTTGTTTGTAATTCAGTAAATTAAACAAGGAAATTTCTGTCTCCCTTTTGTAGCTTAATATTATACGGCAATTTCGAAAAACTAGTACTTTTTGTTAATCGTAATATGAATATCAAACGTAAATTTTTCATTGTAAGTTGTGTTTTGAAGAAGTAAAGTGATTAAATGAAATTAATATTTTGAAAATTAAAACTTAATAATAAATAATGGAATAATTAGTTTAACGATTTTTCATTTATTCATATTATTTTTAGTAAGTGAACGTTAATTGAACAACTGATCCATTCTCATTTGAAACAGGGCTTATATATTAAGATTTAAAAGCTACCTATTTATTTTATTAAAGCCGTTGATGTTTTAGGCAAATCAAAAACAAATTAAGTAAATTATTTAAATAACAAATAAACATGATATATTGCAAAGATTTTTAATACATTATTTTATATCTTGTTTTTACAAAAGTGAATTTTGAATTTGTTTGTCTTTTAAACTCCAATTGTGCTAAGTAACTAGAATTTGCCTTATTCAGAAGGGAAAAACATTTTTCATCACCAACTAAATGATTAAATTGCATTTAAAATTAGGCCAATTGGTGCGTAAACATTATGTAAAAAATGTAGATAAATTAAAGTTTCACTTACAAGAAAGGCGAAAAATACGACAATAGTTACAGAGCATGCACAATGAAAATACTTTTACTCATGAGATCCAAGTTTGTATGAAAATTTATTTTGAGAAAAAAAAATTTGTTTTTGAAATACTTTTTCCTCAATGAAAAAGTTAAAAATTTCGTAACTTTTTCCTCATGATTAATAGAGAATTGAGCTACCTACATTTTAAAGCATTGTATTTCTATTAAAAAGAATAATAAAAAGTTGCTCGAATGAGGAAAAACCTCATACATTGTGCATGCACCGTAAGCTGATTATATTTATTAAAAAAAGGTTTATCGTGATTTACGATATATTAGACCGGGAGGCAGCGTTGCAAATGAAAAAATCATTTGATGCCGGATGATTTTTATTTATTTTAATTAATTAACTCCAGCTGATGATAAATTTGGCGGTCAGCTGCTAAAGTAGTGGGGGGGTGTGGTTGTGGGAGACTTTTAAACTGGTAAAAAAAAACGAATTCCAAAAGTAATTTGATGCCACTTCAAAATTTGTATGATGCATGTTTGCACCATAACAATTGAAAAAAAAGTCGTCAGCTGATTGGCGGATGGTGGATTATACGTCAGCTCCTCGTATACATCAGTATAAAAATGCAATATAGTCAAGACCTTTCTGCATAGGATCTTGATGAAACTTTGGCAAATGATCCAGGTTCACTTGAAAATGGAAAATCTGAATTAATTTTAAATTTGGACAAAATGGCGGGGGGTCTCCCGAACACCTCTAAGTTTAAATCTTCAATAACTTCTAATCCCGACTTATGATCTTATGGAAACTTGGTATATACATTTTTAGTACTGTTTCCAATATTTCTGCGTACCAACTTCCGGTTTGACAGTTCCGGTTAAAAAGTTTTTTTTGCAGGTATTTATACCTACTGTAGCCTACAATTACCGATCGATTTTCATGAAACGTTGGTAAACGCTTTCAAGTAACATGAAAAACATTTTGTTAGCTTTTGGAGTACATTGGATAAAGGGTTGGGGGGTCCACCATACAACAGATGTTTTTTTCCACAATGTTTTTTATGTTTGTTGGGAGCATAAAACATTCTTCCGGGAATGAATTTTGACGACACTTTGCAAAAAGGTGCAAATATGTATGGCAAGAAACTGATTAGTTTTTGAGCGATAGTGAACCAAGTTGTGAGGGGTCACCCAAACACCTGTTTTTTAAAGCTTAATAACATCTGCACCTGATAATCGAATTGGATGAAACTTGGTACATAAACATTTGGTACGGTTCACAAAAGTTCTGCATCCCAACTTCCGGTTTTTCAATTCCGGTAAAAATGTTTGGTACTCCCAACAAACATTGCAAAAATGGTGACACAATAAGCAGGTGTTCGGGAGGCGCTCCACCACTTATCTCAATATTGTCCAAAAACTAATCAGTTTTTTGTCATTTAAGTCTCCATATTTTTTCAAAGTGTCACTAAAATTGATTAATGAATGAAGTCTGTATGCTCCCAACAAACTTTAAAAACCAAGAGCGAAAAGTCAGCAGTTGTATGGTAGACCCCCGCCACTTTGATCAATGTGTCCCAAAAGATGATAACTATTTTTCACTAATTGAAACTTTTTCCATAAGTTTCATCATAATCACTTCATTATTGTAGGCACTGAAAAAACTTCAAAAAATTACGAACCAAAATTTTTTACCGGAAATGAAAAGCCGGAAGTTGGGATGCAGAACTGTTGTGAACCGTGCCAAATGTTTATGTAACAAGTTTCATCCAATTCGATTATCAGGTACAAATGTTATTAAGCTTTAAAAAGAACAGGTATTTGGGGGACCCCCCACCACTTTGTTCACTATCGCTAAAAAACTAATCAGTTTCTTGCCATACATATTTGCATCTTTTTCCTAAGTGTCGTCAAAATTCATTCCCGAACGAATGTTTTATGCTCCCAACAAACATAAAAAACATTGTGGAAAAAACCATCTGTTGTATGGTGGACCCCCCAACCCTTTATCCAATGTACTCCAAAAGCTAACAAAATGTTTTTCATGTTACTTGAAAGCGTTTACCAACGTTTCATGAAAATCGATCGGTAATTGTAGGCTACAGTAGGTATAAATACCTGCAAAAAAAACTTTTTAACCGGAACTGTCAAACCGGAAGTTGGTACGCAGAAATATTGGAAACAGTGTTCGGGAGACCCCTCGCCATTTTGTCCAAATTTAAAATTAATTCAGATTTTCCATTTTCAAGTGAACCTGGATCATTTGCCAAAGCTTCATCAAGATCCTATGCAGAAAGGTCTTGACTATATTGCATTTTTATACTGATGTATACGAGGAGCTGACCTATAATCCCCCATCCGCCAATCAGCTGACGACTTTTTTTTCAATTGCTATGGTGTAAACATGCATCATACAAATTTTGAAGCGGCATCAAATTACTTTTGGAACTCGTTTTTTTTACCAGTTTAAAACTCCCCCACAACCACACCCCCCGCAAGTCTGACGGCTGACTCTTATTTTCTACATCACAAATAATTAATCTATCTATAAAAATTAAATTCAATCGGTGTCAAATCACTAACCAAAATGCAACGCTGCCTCCCGGTCTATATGAGTCCTGATTTGGGATGGAATAATAATTGATCGAAAGTGTATTGCTTGCCAATAAATTTTAATTTATGCCATTTTTAGGTACTCATTTATTATTGATACTTTAAGTATACATATTTTGTTTATCAAAACGATCAACCATCAAGGTAAATGTGTGCGACTTCACATGTTCAAATTCTTAAAATAGTAAAAAATCCTAATCTATATCTATTCAACAATTTTTTTAGGTTTTATGGGACTTTGTCAACGAAAGCTCAAATAAGCCCAAACAATGCCGAAAAAACCAGTTTTATGTGCTGATGAGATTTACGAGGCATTAAAAGATTTTAGTTTTATTATAAATAATTCTTATTTACCATATAATAATGAAATTTGCAAAAATGCCACATTGGCATTAGAAAATAAAATGGAACATGCATACATTTACCAATATATAACTCAAAATCGTGAGTTGGTGTCAAGTCGAATCCATAATTTGATTGCTCGACGATTACACAGGCAAATAGGAGTGTACCAAAAGGAAAAAATAACGACGATGTTAATTGGTCGATTAAAACGCCCGCCAGCGTTTTAAAACCTTTGCGTGGTGAAATCCGCATTGAATATAAAGAATGGGAAACATTTGGTGCTCATATTAAAAAATACAAAGATCGAGAGTATGAGGTATTGCAAAACGGTTGGTCCGATCGAATTTATAACATAATATGGTCAAACTATAAACTACCGTGCCCATTCTCATTTAAAAGTGCTAAAATAAATAGGAATGCAAGCGAAAATTTTATGACAATTAATGGTCAATGTCCTGAATGTAAAACAAACATTAATATTTATTGTTTTGAGGAGCCTTCACCTCAAGGAATTAAATTACATATCTCTACCCTAGATACAAGAAACGTATCACACGACACAAAAAGGCAGTTGAGAGGCACAACGAGAGGTCAGATTTTCGAAAAATTAAAAGGTCAATCTGTTTATAATTGGCGCCGTGATACTGCTGATCGACTTATGAAATTCGGTGATCTTGAACCAGCAAATTTATACTGCGCTGATGTGCTTAGAAAATCGAAGCAGCAAAAGAACGACTCAGAGCTGGGTGTTGTTTTTGCTCAAAATGTAATTGATGCTGTAATTAACTTAAAAGCAAATCCGGCATATGTAGAAAGCATTCGTCAAATTTCTGTTTTTAAGTTTAATACAATGTATTGGACACCGGAGCAATTAATACTTTACAAGTCATTTCTCAAAGACGATTCAGCAGGTAGTATCAGCATTGACGCAACTGGTTCTATTGTTCAACCATTGAAAACATTGGATAATTCTATGTCAACGATTTTCTTGTATCAAGCTATAGCATGTTATAAGCAACAAACACTCCCTCTGTTCCAAATGATTTCAGAAAAGCATGATGCGAACACTACAGTATTGGATACGAGAATGGTTGAGGCAAGATGCTCCTGTACCAACCCAAGTTGTTGTTGATTATTCACAAGCTTTATTGAATGCTTCTTCTCTTGGATTCAATGATAAAAGTTTGGACAGATATATTGAAGATTGTCTTTATCAATCAACAAATCCTGGTTTTACAACAAAACGGATGTGCATCTTAAGAATTGATATTGCCCATTTGATCAATTTGGTTAATCGTTGGCCATGTTTCAAAGGAAATAAGCCACACATCAAAGATTTTTTTCTTCGCTGTGTGGGAATTCTTACAAATACAACAACTGTCAAAGTATTTAAAGATCTATGCATTGACATTTTAAGAATCGCTAATACTGAATTTGAAAACGTAGATTCTGATATTGATCTTTGTTTTAATGCTCAAAAGAAATTGCAGAACCTAATCAAATCGGACTTAAAGCTTCCAGATCAAATAGATCATGAAATATTTGCAGTAGTCGATGATTTTTTTGAGGACGAATGGAGTAATCCCTTTTGTAAAACACGCCAATTTTTAAGAGAAATTAAAGACAGCAGCACTGATTTAAATAGTACCGGAGCCCGTCCAAATCCATACTACTGTCCTGATTTTGGGTCACGTTTGTTAACTTTAAGTAAACATTTTTTGTTATGGACAAGTATAATGCCATTCACTTATTTCAACAATGGCAAAAATCTTGAAAAACTCCAAAACTTACATGTTGCATCATCTGCAAGAAGTGAAGCGTATTTTAAAGATCTAAAAAGATATGTGATGGAAGGAAAAAAATCTGTAAGAGTTGATAAGGTGATAATAATGCATCTAAGATCATTATCAGGGACTATGAAGCTACTCGAGTCACATAATAAAAAAACGAATACAACAATTCATAGTCGAACCACAACTGAAAACTATCTATGCACTAACAGAAACAATTTAACTAAATGTTCAAGTCTGGATGAATCGGCAACTAATGAAAATTATCCTGAATTAAGCATATATACTGATGCTTCTCAGTCTAGTTCTACATCTGTTGACGAAACTATACTTCAGGAAATTAAAATAAATAATAATAATCATTTAAATGAAGTTGATTCGTGGAAAGGACTACTTTTAAAAGATAAAAGAAGAGGAAAATATCTGCGTTCTTGTGCTGATATAGAGAACCTACACAAACGACCTAAAATCTGTAGAAACGTCCCATTACTTGTAAATGGTACCAGTTTAACTACTATCAAGACAACGAAGGGTTTTTTTAAAATATAAAACACTTGTAGCTTTGATGCTTTCATACATTGTATACAAATAGGCTTCGTCGATTGGGTAGAGTATAATGACTATATTGTGGCATCTAACAACGAAATATTTAGTTTTGTTAAACAAATGTCTATTCAAGGAATAAATTAAAAGCTTTACGAGCGTCGAGCAGAACTAATGTTCACTATTGCTCAGATAAGAGACAACACTATCGACTTCAATTTGAATGTCAATAACGTGATAGACCACTACATGTGTAATGAGACTTCATTGATCATAAAAAAAAATTGTCAAAAATGTATATCTGAAAAATTTACCAAACATGCAATTGTGAAATTTCGATCAATGAGACCATTGTATGAGAATGGTATTGGCAAAATTCAAACAGCGCTAGATTTGCTCACTGACTCGATTACATGTAAAACTTGTGGTAGTGAACAAATTGTGGAAGTTGAATGCGGTCCACACCTTTTCATAGATTTAGAAGAATTTCAGTGGCGCGATCTTGCTGTCAGGAGTGGTTTTGAAGACATTTACAAAACTACATTTAAATTACAAGAAATACCCATAAGCTTAAAATTTGGCAACAGTGAATTTAGACTAGCTGCGGCAATCAGATATATTAATATGCAGCCCGTATCACATTATCAATGTTGTGTGAGGAGAATACATAATGTGTGGGAAGTTCATGATGGCATGACAAAAATATCCAAACCACTTGTACTAAATAAAATTAAATTAAAAGAAGAACATATATTTCATACGTTATTTTATGTTAAAATAAATTCATAATGCATCATATATTGATTATTATTTATTTTTGTTGTTAATTCCTCAAAAATAAAAGAGCTTTTCGTATAAACCATAGCTATAAGCTACTTGAGTCGATGCATTGCACAAACGTAATTTGTAGGAGCGTTGCCAAGCTAATCAGCTTCGAATATTCACCACGGTCAATCGCAACAGCTACATAATTACCATGGCAACAGATTTTTTAAGGTCGTTTATTACGTCCGTCTCCCATTGCAGTCGTGGTCTACCTTACGGTCGCCTGCTCCCTGGGGTACTAACGTACATGTTTTAATAATTCCAGACTGGGAATAGGCTCGTAAAACATGTCCAAACCAAGCAATCCTATTGGAACGGATACAACCTATTACATCTGGACCCTCAAGAAGGTCTCTGATCTCAACTCATAACGGCTTCACTACGACCGAGATAGCATCACCTTGTCTTAACCCGGAGTCGACTTAAAAAACTTTGATATTTCGTTCTCTGTAGAAGGCAAAATGACAGTACAAAACAGAGTTCTGTACTGTCATTTTGCATGGTGATACCAATTTACCAGGAATTCATGGGATTGAATGACACCAGAGCAGACCATAAAGTCTCTGGTTCGAGAGAATCGTAGGCCTGCCTAAAACCAATGAGGAGTTGGTACACAGGTATGTTGAACTCTCCGCACTTTTCCAAAATCATCCTTATCGAGAAAAGTGCATCGGCGGTACCTTCGGCCTTTCCGGAAGCCACACGGATACTCTCCAAACAGTTGTTTAGCAATAGGATTGATTTGGGCTAGCAAAATGTATGAAAAGATCTTATATGCTGTGCAGATAGAGCGATTCCCCTGTAGTTTGCTTATTGTAAGCAATTACCTTTTCATGGATTGGTATCAGCATAGCTGAGTTCCAGTCGTGTGGCATGGTATCAGTCCGCTAGATGATTTGAACAAGTTCAAACAATCTTAAGTATAGAGTTTCACAACCATGTACAATCATTTCGGATGTTATATCGTCAATACCAGGTGCTTTATTGCATTTCAATTTTGACAGCGCCACTTTAAATCCCTCTTTGATAGGTTCGTCTACATATATTTTTGACGCTCAAACAAGCTTTGCTGTTCGTCCGACTTGTTGCTGGTCACTTAAGATGAGAAGATTTTCAAAATAAGCGGCACAAGTATCTAAAATATTTTTAAGGTCTACTTGTAGCTCCCCATCTTCGTTTTGAATAGCGGCCGATCTAGCTTTCAAGCTCCTCACACTTTTTCTTCCACCATTTTTTCCTCGTCTACATAGCTTTGTAACGGTTTGTCTTGCCAGTTTATAGTTTTCCTTCGTGGACCTGGTGTTGCGTCCTTGTAGACATTTCAGATAGAAATCTCTTGTAACGTCCGCTATATTCACCTAAACAATAATAAAACCAATTCATCTTCTTTTTCTAATTCAATAAAAATTTATTTCAATAGTTTAAGTTCATTTTTACATTAATAATAATTTTAAAAATTTCTAATACTTAACGGCTAGTTAAATTTCGAATATACTATAAAAATAAACGAACGTACCAATTTTATTTTCATTTCTAACGAACAGATGTCGTTACTAATTTTTGCTGGATCTTGGTGTTACACGATTTTCATATTTTTCATTAGAAGATGTCAAAGAAAAATCACATTTTTTGTTTAATCAGTTTTTGGATGTTAAAAATCTGATATAATAAAGATTCATTCCGGTTTTGGTTTTCAAAAAGATCACATCTAGTCAAAGTAAAAATAGTAAAAATAATGCAATTAATATAATTTCAATATAAAAGTGATTGTATGTTTTATCATTATATTTTTTATAATAATTACTTGTGAAAAATAATAGTGAAATTTTGAAAATCGTTTAAACAAAGAAAAGGATAAATTATTCATATATGTAGTGACGAAGGAAATTTTCCTTGATTTTATAAAAATAAAAATAACCTTGATTTGTTAATGTTAAAAATATTTGTGATACATCATTTGTCTTAAAACAAAAAGAAATAAAAATTATTGAATAAAGAAAAATAAATGATTTTGCAATCATCATTTCGAATTGGAATAAATAAATAAAATAAAAGGAATAAATCAAGCCAGATATAAATAAAATAATTATAATTACTTAAAGGAAAATATGTACGGGATTCTGGGGAACAATTTCGGATTTCATCAGTCTCAACGATCTTTAAGATAAGTTTCTATTTTTATATAATTAATGTTACTAAATGATATTATTCTTTGTATTCTTGGTAGTCCTATGCAATGATAGGCTAATCTTATAAACGTTAAGAGATTCCCAAATTTAGGATTCGTGTGGGGATTTGTCGCATCCGCATCCCGTGTATATTTTTTATATTTTGTTAGCAAAAGTCCAAGCCATTATACAGTGGCAGAACAAATATTGGCTCCGTATCAGGGCCATTACACTCTTTTGTGTTGAATAGCGTCAAGACATGGTTGATCCATCCATGGTTTCTGGGAGTGGTTTTGTGGCGTTCAAGTATTCTCAGCAGATGGTTAAAACAGCATTTTTGAGCAAATACCATGACTTATCGTCGTCTCCATTAATGGTTTCTGATTTTTACAAGGTTTTGCAATATGGTTAATAGATGTTAAAACGTTTCCGTTGATTCAATTTTGGAATGCCCGGATTGGGAAGGTGGAACCTTATCTTAGCACAAACAATGAAGTGGTCACTTCCAATGTATGCACCTCTAAGGGATCGCACATCCAGAATGCTCGAAAAGAAACGTGCTGTTGCTAGCACGTGATCAATTTGATTTCGAGTGTTTCCATTCGGTGAGACCCAAGTCTGCTTATGAATCGATCGATGCGGAAAGAAAATACTGGCAATTCTCAGATTATTTGATAATGCAAACTCAGTCATTCTCTTACCATTATTATTCTAATTCTAATGCTGTTGGCTATTGGGATCCACCACACTTCCATAAGAGATATCTCTTTCAACCTGCCCATTAAAGTCACCAAGAATCATAACGAAGTCGCGTGTTGGTGTTTGTTTCATAACCGCTTCCAGTACTATGTAAAAAGTATCCTTTTCGTCGACGGTTTTAGCTTCAGTTAGTAGGTGCATGCACGGCAATAAGGGAAATATTCCAAATAATATAAAGAGTGACTATCCAAATCTAGTATTTCGATTATTTGCTGTCTAATTTCTTCCAAAGCTATGAAATCCATCCTATGCCTCTCATCGTCTGTTCCTAGGCTTAAAAAAACATCAGGAGGGCTCAGGCTGCGCACGTTCCACGTTCCGATTCGGTAGTCTGGTCCTTTTTCACGTCCAGCTAAAATTCTGTTTTTTATCCGGGTCTGTGGTCCTATTCCCGAACACATAAATGTCATCACAATATTGAAAATTCACACAATAATGTGAATTTCGTATTATGTAACACCAATTTGGTGAAAATTCAACACAAATTGTGAATCTGACAAAAACAATATAGTTACTGTCAAAATCACAATTTTGCTTTATGTTTTGTGTGTTGACTTTTTTATACAAATTTCATCGAATGGCGTAAAAGTTAATTTATAACGCAAAATTAAGTCTTTAATAATATTGAATAATCTTATTTTTATATAAATATCATTAAAACATATTTATTTATTAAATATATTTTTATTTTATTTTGCATCTCTTAAGATTAAAAAAGTTAGTTGTCAAAAGTACGAATCTAGTACCAAAATTCTGTTATAGTTTTGTAAAAATTTGTTATAATTTGTTTGACACAAATATGAGTTACAGAATACCGTTTTTAAACAAATTTGTTAAGCATTTTGGAGAAATTGATAAATTTGTCGATTGACAAATATGTTATATGTTCGGGAATATGTTATTCTTTTTCTCATATCCAAATTTAACAAACTATTTTTTTCCGGTGCTAGGGTGTTAACCTGAGGCTCAACCCAAAATGACGTGAATGGATCCATTCTATGTCTTAAGGTTACCAGAAACAATCTTTTCACACTTTTATATAGCGAGCCGCTTGATCCAATACAGACGCCCGCTCCCAAGTCCCAGCCGCCCCTAACATGGAGAACAGGCGCTTGGGTTGCATTGGTTCTAAGGCACTAATTCACCGTGATCCAGCGTCATTGACTAAGCAGTTTTTACCCTGCTTGTCTCCGATACTAACTTTCAATGAAAAATGGCAACATTGATGCATTGGTGAACTTTACGCGAGGTTCTGAAAATGTAGTTCCTATTTAAACATTATTATGGCTTACATCTATTCAATACTACAATTCAAGAGTTACATATTGTTGTCATAGAAATTGAGAAAAAGCTGTTGCAAAAGTTATTATTGTATTAAAGATAAGTAGTAGAGTTATTTAGTAAAGTTAAATGTATTAAAGTTATTAATTTACTCGGAGTAAAAAAACGGGACTGGGTTTTGATTCTTGACTGAATTGTTGTGAGCCTTGTCTTCCTGTTAAGATCTTACACACTAAATCTCATTAAAATATATTGCAGAATATGAAGAAAAAATATGCAAATGTTCGGAAGACCACAAACTCTTTTATCCAAAATATAATCAATCATTAATAGTGTTGATATAAGCCACATGCCATGAACTGATGAACGTACTAAAATTTCAAACTAGAACCATGTAAAGCGGTGAAAGGAAACAATCGAAAGTCAAGAGAAATACTATCTTGGGTCACCATTAACCCGTGGATCCAAAAATAAATGCCATAGGATATATTGGCCTAAGATAACTGTGTACCGAATTTGGGATAAATATTTCATGTAGTTTCTAAGTTATCATTTCCACAGTATGATAAACACACACTTTTTTTGACCTCCATATTTCTGGTCATAATTGATATGCGGATCGAAAATTAGGATTCACGGTGGCAAGTGTTTAGCCAAAAAAACATTTTATCTAGACGTGAAAAGGGACCAGACTACCGGAATGTGGAACAAAATACTTTCATACGCATTAAAAGGATCTTAACTTGCCTTGCGTAAACGCGCGCCATGATTTGCTAACTTGATTTTTGGGGAATCCCGTAGTGTTGGTTAAAATTAAACACAGATAATTACTCGTAAACTATAGACCGACAATCAATATAACTTTTACTACAGTAAACTACAAACGAAATGCTTTCACTACCGTTACTAAAACGTTTGATTTCGGTTACCGAAAACGTTAAACCGAAAAAGATCAGAACAGGAAAATGTATTTTGGAATCATTTTTTTTTGTAGTTAATTGTAGTAATAATCATTATGATTGTAGTTTATGTATTTATGAGAAATTTCTGTTTTTCGTTTGAAGTGTTACGAGTACAGAAAAATCTAAACGATTACAGAAAGATCTAGACGATTACGGTCACTTCCAGGAAAATAAAATCAACAAAATACAACAGAAAGTGAATGAAATGAATATTGTTGTTGTTGTCTCTTCTTAGAAATAGGGTCAACATAAACGATTTTATGAATCAAATCAACATAACGTAAAATAATCGAGTATTCTAATATTTTCTCAAGGTTTCTGGAAAGTGATGTCGAATTATCTAGAAGTATTGCAGAAGGTATATAAGAAAAATACCTTTTGTAGCTTTTAATTAGTTTTATTTAAAACGTGTGACAGTGAAGTTAAAATTATAAAAGTGATATTTAAAATTAGTCTTTGTGTAAAGTTATAAGTGTAATAAAGTTATAAGTTTTATTGAGTAGAAATATTTTGTGTATTATTTTCAACGTTGTGAACTGGAAATTTCTACAATCAACCGTTGGAGTTTCTGAAGCTGTTGAAAGAATATTCTAGTTAGGAATATTGTTTGCTGTATTGTTTTTCTATTGTTGTGGAACAATTAAGTTGTTGAATACTTAATAAAACCTGGTGTTTATACTTACTAATCAGTGATCGAACTCAGAAGAGATTGGGAATTGCGTTTATCGAATTGAGAGTAAGGCCAATTCGAAGGAAGTTTGGAAAAACGTAACATTGGTGACATCGGCGGATTAGTAAGCTGTTAATAATGGTTTTATTAAGTGATTTGAAGGTTCTTGAGTTAAAGAAAGAACTAGAACAACGTGGATTGGCAACAACCGGCAACAAAACTGAATTAACGATACGGCTTCGAGAAGCTATGGAAGCTAGTGGAGTAGTTGTGGAAAGTTACCAGTTTGGAGTGATTAGTCCAAATAATGATCTAGTGGCAGCTGATGAGGAGAAAAGTTCTGTTGCGGAAACAACAACCTCATTGCCACCTGCAAATTGTGATTTTACGCAGTTAATGGCTATGATGCAACAGATAAATTTGAACTTGAATGAAAAACTGGATGTTGTAAATGCTAATATGGATGCCGTAAATGCCAATACGAATCAAAGCTTGGCTGCTACTAAGGAAGAAATTAGCTGCAACATCAATCAACAATTGGCTGCAAATAAAGAAGAAATCAGTTTGAACGTCAAGCAAATAATGGACGAGAAACTTCTCGAAATATCTACTACGTTACGGGAGGAAGTAGGCAGAGTTCATCAAGAGGTGAAAGAGCTAGAGCAGAAAGTACTTGATGAAAACAAAAAGGTACTTGCAAAAGTAGATGATTTCGAGAAACGGTTGCAAGATGTTGAAACGAATAAAGTCACTTCACATGTGGTACAACAAATAGCAAATATTAAACTAAAGCCACCATCGTATGACGGTACCACATCTTTCGGCATCTTCAAGTTCCAGTTTGAGACCGCAGCTGATCAAAATGTTTGGAACGCTGAAAATCGTCTTGCTGCATTGATAGTTGCCCTTAAAGGGGAAGCAGCTGAAGCATTACAAGCAGTACCAGAAAACGATCGCAAAAGTTATGCTGAAGTGATGAATGCGTTGGAACGAAAATATGGCAGCGACCACAAAAAGGAGCTATACCGGATCGAGTTAAAGGGTCGCTTGCAACGGAATGGAGAAAGCATTCAGGACTATTCTTCGGCAGTAGAACGCCTTGTACATTTGGCACACTCGAATACTCCACCGAATTTTATGGAGAAAATGAAGATCGAGGCGTTTACTGATGGTATTCGTGATCCAGAAACACGAAAAGCAGTAATGTTGTCGCCAAAAGCAACATTCGCAGAAACTATTGCTTATGCCTTAACAAATGAAACTGCACAAGCAATTATTAAACCATCAATTAAAATACGCCGGGTAGAGTTGGCTGATGATAACAATTACAAGCCCAGAGCACGAGAAAGTATTCGAAGTGACAGAATACGATGCTGGTTATGTGGCAAGTTGGGCCATATTTCGAGAGAATGTCGAGATGTTAGAAGGAAACGAGCAAGATCAGCATCGCCTATGCAGAGACGTCCAGCAGAAGAACGTGTGCAGCAAGCTAGGGAAGAAGATGGAGCAGCAGCGCATCAGTTAAACTACAACGAGTCAGCCTAAAGGGGCGTAAGCTGGCTCCCACAACCGATTGCCCCATAACCTTCATCCATGTTTCGAGATTAACAAGGAGAGGTGACAGCCTAACTGTTAGGGCTAATATTGATGGAAAAAGTTGTGTCATCACGTTAGATACGGGAGCAACAAATACAATTGTCCGCACTGATGTTGTGAAAGGGAAACTAAAACCAGCAGGAAGATACCGAATGCAGACAGCTACTGGTGAAAGCGCAAGTATTAAAGGAAAGAAAGTGGTCAACTTTGAAATTGGGAATACTCACTTTCAACATGAAGTGGTTGTAGCTGACATTGTGGATGAAGTAATCCTGGGAATGGACTTCATGAGGCCAAATGGATTCGTTATTGATGCTGGCAAAGGAGTACTCACGTACGGAAATGTTGGTTGCCACTCCAATTTAATGGTGAAGATTCAAATTGTGTTCGTCGAATAATATTAGATCACAGGGAAAAGCTGCCACCCCAATCAGAAACAATCATTTGGGGAAAATTGGAAGGAGGTTCTGGGTCACCCAGGTTGTGGGTTGTAGAAGCCAACAAAGAACATCAAAATTTTAAAGAAGTCGTTATAGGGAAAACTTTAGTTAGATCGGATGCTGATTACAAAATACCAGTAAGAGTTTTAAATCTGTCAGATACGCAGAAAACAATGAAAAAAGGATCAATCATAGGACAATGTGAAGAGGTAGCTAAAATAATAAAGTGCGAGCAGAAAAACATCAATTGCTCGGTCAACACAAAACAACAAAAGGCAGAAATGGAGCAACTTGTGCAGAAATGGACAGAAGGGCTTTCAGAAGAACAGAAGAAAGCAGCACGTCAATTGTTGGAGCGGCACAAGTCTGTATTCTGTAGTACACCTGAAGGGAATGGCAGAACCAATATGGTAAAACATCGTATTGACACCGGAGCAGAAAAGCCGATACGCCAGGCACCAAGACGATTACCATTAGCTAAAAGAGAGGAAGCTGATAAAATGGTGAGAGATATGAAAGAAGCTGGTGTGATTGAGCCTTCAGACAGTCCCTGGAGCTCACCTGTGGTGTTAGTTGGCAAGAAAGATGGGAGCTTGAGATTTTGTGTTGACTACAGGAAACTAAACATAGTTACGAAGAAGGATAGCTACCCATTGCCTAGGATTGATGATACACTGGATACATTATCGGGTTCAAGATTGTTTTCAACACTGGATCTGCAGAGTGGTTACTGGCAGGTTGAAGTTGCGGATGAAGATCGGGAGAAAACAGCGTTCAGTGTAGGAAATGGACTATGGCAATTTAATGTCATGCCATTTGGGTTATGCAACGCTCCCGCAACTTTCGAAAGATTAATGGAACGGGTACTTAAAGGCTTGCACTGGAAAACATGCCTTGTATATTTGGATGACATCATCGTCATGGGCAAAGACTTTGATGATCACTTGAGGAACTTGGCGGAGGTACTGGAAAGGTTGCAAGCAGCAGGTTTAAAGTTAAGTCCCAAAAAGTGCTCACAAGTGCCCAAAAAGTAAAATATTTGGGACACAAGGTTACGGCAAAAGGAATTCATACCGATTCTGACAAGATTGCAGCAGTTATGAACTGGCCAAGACCGAAAAACCTACATGAACTACGAAGCTTCCTTGGATTGTGCACATATTACAGACGGTTTGTGCCAGGATTCGCCAACGTTGCCAAAAGTCTGCATGAGTTAACCAGAAAAGATAAGGCATTTGAATGGAATGAACCTCAAGAACAAGCATTTGTGGAGCTCCGAAAGAGATTATGTACGGCTCCAATTCTGTCCTATCCTATACCAAATGTTCAGTTTATTTTGGATACTGATGCCAGTAATGAAGGTATAGGAGGAGTCTTGTCGCAGAATATAGATGGTCAGGAAAAGGTGATAGCTTATTTCTCGAAAATGCTATCCAAGCCGGAGCGGAATTATTGTGTAACTCGAAAGGAATTATTGGCTATTGTGGAATCCGTCAAACATTTCCATAAATACTTGTATGGTCAGAAATTTCATCTCAGAACTGACCATGGTGCGTTAAGGTGGTTACTCCAGTTCAAAAATCCAGAGGGACAAGTAGCACGTTGGATCGAACGGTTGCAGGCGTACGATTTGGACATTGAACATCGAAAGGGTACTGCACATGGGAACGCTGATGCATTATCGAGACGACCCTGTCAAGTTGAATGCAAGCATTGCAGTCGTCAAGAAAATAAGGAGAACATCATCGATGTACGATTACTACAAGTGCTACCTGACGATGAATGGACTGCTGAAGCCATAAGAAAAGATCAATTAGAAGATCCGGATCTTGCACCCATCATCGAGTTCAAGGAAAAGGGCTGCAAACCAGTATGGGGAGAAATTTCTGATAAAACTCCAACTTTGAAGGCGTACTGGGCGCAATGGGACAGTCTCCAGTTAGAGGATGGATGTTTAAAGAGAGTATGGGAAAGCTCAGATGGCAAGATAAAGCAATCCCTTACAGTGGTACCAAAAAGGAAAATAGAAGCAGTACTAAGGGAGTATCACGAAGGAACGAGTGGAGGTCATCTTGGGATCAATAAAACTCTTGCAAAAATACGACAACCGTTTTACTGGTCAGGGACTCGGCAATCAATTGTGGAATGGTGTCAAAAATGCGACAAATGTGCGGCGGTAAAAGGACCCGCACGAAGAAGTCATGGAAAAATGAAGCAATACAATGTAGGTGCTCCATTTGAAAGGATCGCAATGGATGTAGCGGGACCATTTCCAACAACTGAAAATCAGAATAAATATGTGCTTGTGATCATGGACTACTTCAGTAAGTGGCCGGAAGTGTGTGCGATTCCCAACCAGGAAGCAACCACAATCGCTGAAGCTGTGATAAATAATTGGATCAGCCGCTATGGAGTTCCTATGGAGATCCACACCGATCAGGGACGGAACTTCGAGTCAGCTGTATTCCAGGAAATTTGTCAAATGCTGGGGATTAACAAAACGAGGACGACAGCTTCACACCCACAGTCAGATGGGATGGTTGAGAGATTCAATGCTACTTTGGAGGAATTTCTAGCTAAAGTGGTCAGTAAGAATCAACGTAACTGGGATCAACACATTCCTTTATTTTTGATGGCATACAGATCAGCAGTTCATGACACCACGACCATGACACCAGCTCAAACTATTTTTGGAAGTGATTTAAGACTTCCTGGTGACCTCAAATTTGGAGCGGTACCATCAACATCATTGTCTGCGCAAGAATACGTCAACCAAATCCGGGAGAACCTTGAGGATATTCACAAGCTTGTTCGGCAGAAGATACAACTGACCAGTGATAGAATGAAAGCCCGATATGATATACGATCTAATAATAAAGGTTTTGAAGAAGGACAATTGGTATGGCTACACAACCCACAACGAAAACGAGGGTTATCACCAAAACTGCAAGCTGCATGGGAAGGACCTTACAACATTATAACCAAGTTGAATGACGTGGTTTATAGAATTAGGAAAGGCCATCGGGGCAAAGCGAAAGTCGTACATTTAGAAAGATTGGCCTTATACAAAGGAGAGCTAGATCCTGTTCGGGACGAACAGGCTTAAGTGGAGGGTAATGTTACGAGTACAGAAAAATCTAAACGATTACAGAAAGATCTAGACGATTACGGTCACTTCCAGGAAAATAAAATCAACAAAATACAACAGAAAGTGAATGAAATGAATATTGTTGTTGTTGTCTCTTCTTAGAAATAGGGTCAACATAAACGATTTTATGAATCAAATCAACATAACGTAAAATAATCGAGTATTCTAATATTTTCTCAAGGTTTCTGGAAAGTGATGTCGAATTATCTAGAAGTATTGCAGAAGGTATATAAGAAAAATACCTTTTGTAGTTTTTAATTAGTTTTATTTAAAACGTGTGACAGTGAAGTTAAAATTATAAAAGTGATATTTAAAATTAGTCTTTGTGTAAAGTTATAAGTGTAATAAAGTTATAAGTTTTATTGAGTAGAAATATTTTGTGTATTATTTTCAACGTTGTGAACTGGAAATTTCTACAATCAACCGTTGGAGTTTCTGAAGCTGTTGAAAGAATATTCTAGTTAGGAATATTGTTTGCTGTATTGTTTTTCTATTGTTGTGGAACAATTAAGTTGTTGAATACTTAATAAAACCTGGTGTTTATACTTACTAATCAGTGATCGAACTCAGAAGAGATTGGGAATTGCGTTTATCGAATTGAGAGTAAGGCCAATTCGAAGGAAGTTTGGAAAAACGTAACAGAAGGTTAATATCATACGATACAGCTGAATATCTAGTACTTTTGTATGTTTACAAAAAAACACTTACTAGATTTTCGTTGTTCTGTACTAGACTTTTTTAATCGTACTAGATTTGTATTACAGATTTTCGGGGAATCCCATAGTTCTAGTTCAAATAAAAAACGATTAATTACTTGTTAACTATTGAGCTACAATCAAAATTACTTTTACTACAATCTACTACAAACGAAATGCTTCCAAAAACTGTGTTAAATATTTAGTTTTGGTTGGCAGGAACGTCAGGCCTACATATCCATAACGGTCATTTTCACTTCTCATTTTCTGGAAAACAAGAAGTGAATGTGAATCGAGAATACGTAAAGAAAACGTAAAATTTTTACATTACAATCTTGAAAATATGTATTTAATCATTTTATACCTAATATAGAATAAATATTATTATGATTTCAATATGAAAATCAATTAATGTGATAATCGGTTTTAAACCGGTTGAATTTGCAGATGAAATCATCTGACAATTTTCTAGCAGTTAATTAGTAAACCAAATAATTTTTCAAAAATTCAGTTGCTATCAGCTAACTTTTCTTGCAGTTTTTATATCTATCTCGCGCATGCTATCCCTCTTTTTCTCATACAAAATATTTTTCATCATCTTTTCAGATTATGGTAACTGCAAAATTGATTATGGGAGCTGAATTTAATTTGTGTGTAATGGTGCTATTACACACAAATTAAATTCAGCTCCCATAATCAATTTTGCAGTTACCATAATCTGAAAAGTTGATGAAAAATATTTTGCATAAGAAAAAGAGGGATAGCATGCGCGAGATAGATATAAAAACTGCAAGAAAAGTTAGCTGATAGCAACTGAATTTTTGAAAAATTATTTGGTTTACTAATTAACTGCTAGAAAATTGTCAGATGATTTCATCTGCAAATTCAACCGGTTCAAAACCGATTATCACATTAATTGATTTTCATATTAAAATCATAATAAAAATTATATTATATTAGGTATAAAATAATTAAATACATATTTTCAAGATTTTATTGTCAAAATTTTACGTTTTCTTTACGTATTTTCGATTCACATTTTTTTTTCAAATCTAAGCGCATTTTCTTCTTGTACAAGCTACAACAATTGCTCTATAATGTGTTGTCGCCATTTTGACGTTTGATTTGCTTTTACATTATATAATTTATTTACAATTTATATACCACTAATTTAGATATAATCGATTATATAATATAATATTAATACTAAATAACTAATGATTTTTTAAGAAATTGTTGTTTAAAAATTATTATTACTTCGTAAAGTTATTTGTACTTTCTTGCAGTTTTTGATCTTTTCGCCATCTACAGCCAAAAATAATAAATACTATCATCTGAAAAGTTGATGATAGCAACTGAATTTAATTTGTGTGTAATAGCACCATAATAGCACCATTAACGAGTTTTTGTAGGTTTCCTCATCCCTCAGCAAATTATTGATTTTTTCTTGCTCGCATTGAAATAAAAATATTTACTTTTATAAATAAATCCTCATTGTCTGATTTTGTAAAATAAAGATTATGTGTATAATTATTTACTTTAAATGAATATCTTGTTTAAATAAATATCTACTCATATTATTTACTTTAAATGAATATCTTGTGTAAAATATGTAAAAGAAAAACTATAATAAAATTATATATATTAAATTTGTCAAATTTATCGCTAATTTTTATTGCTCCGTTTGTTGTGTAAACGCGAAAAAATGACCTCAGAACTTCATATACCTGCTACCAGACTGCGTTAACGTATGCATCGTTAAACAAAATAATTTAAATTTGTTTTTGGCGTGTTTCAGTTCGTGGTTAATCTTGTTTAACAAAAGTTCGTTATAAAATAATCAATCTAAAACAAAAAATCTAACACATAAAATGGAGGACAATCTTACGCAACATACAATATCTGATTCCCAATATAATCGAATTAATTTCAAAAGCCAGATTGAATTTTATCAAAATGTTATCGAAGAAATGCAAAATAAAATCCAGATTTTGATAAATGAAAATAAATTGTTATCAAAAGACAGGAAATTGCATAAAATAAAAGTCGATCACATAAATAATAAACAGAAAGAAGTGAAAAATTTGTATGTAATATAAGCATGTAATTGGCTATGTTAATCTTAAACAACATCTTTTTTTATTAGACAGGAAAAACTTCGTGGTCAGGTTTCTTGTTTAAATAAACACAACAATCAAATTGCTGATGCCATGAATGAGCTGAAAATTAAAAAGAATACTATTGGAAAACTGGATCATATTCTGAATGAAAAATTTGATTTTGTTTTAAGTTCACTAAACAAAAGAGATTTTAAAAGCCACAACGAAGGTAAGTTTTGAGATAATGAAATTGTCGGAGTTGTTCGGTTTGATTATTCGACCACTATTTGTGCTTACTTCATCTTCATCTTCATCTTGTTCTTATAATTGTTTAGCTAAAATTTTACAACAGAAAGTTGTGCAACTTGAAAGTATGCTGAAAGAAAGAGAGTGTACGATTAACGAATTAATTGTTAAATTTGATGAACTAAATCGAAGTTTAGAAGAGGTATTTCATAGATTAGAATTAATCACTAAGCCAGATCAAATTGTTATTTTTGTATTTTCATATTTACAAATCCTGTTTCCAGCAACATGAAAAATTGCAAGAAAAAGATATCAAGATTTCAAAGTGTATTGAACGGTAAAGCTTGCGTTTTTAGCTATTATTTTATTTAAACTAAATTTGGAATTATATGTATTTATTTTACTCTTTTGTTCCACGCAATACTTATATTTAGTTTGTATTTATTGAATACACAAAACGATGAACAAACCACGGCTTATCAAGAAATAGTGAAAGAAAATAAAGTCAATATAGGACGTCTGGTAATTTTAATTATAATTTTAATAATAAACAAAATATATCATTAGTTTATCTTTAAGGAGAATGCAAAACAATCAATAAAAGATTTGTTGTCCATAAAAGAAACATACGAAAAATCTCTTATGGAAGAAAACGAAAAATTTTTACTTCTAACGAAAGAAATTACAAATAAATTTCAAATTGCAAAAGAAGAAACCGAAAAAAAATATAATATGCAAATTGAGGTAAGCGAATTCATGTGTGTAACCATTTCTGTACGAAATCAATCATATTTATTACAGAAACTACAATCAGCAAACGCACAGTTATCAACAGATATTCAAGGTAAAATAAAAGATTTTGAACAACTCAATGAAAAGTTAGAACAAATTCAAGAAGAAAACAATGAAATTTTTGTCATCGAATTTCGTAAACAGGAACTTGAAAATGAGCGGTTCAACAAAGAAATTGAGTTAAAAAAGGAAAACATCAAGTATATCGATGACATCGACCAATTAAAATTGAATTTGCAAAAATGTATTATTGAAGAAGATAACTTAAACCTCGAAAAAATAAAGTTAGAACACTGTGTAAAAAAATTATCAGAAAAAAATCAACAGTTATCAACCGAACGAAATTCGGAGAATGAATATATGCAGGATCTTTCGTTTTGTTCAACATTTTCAACCACAAGTACTGTTGAAATTTACAAAAATGAGAAATCAAGAAAGAGACGAATACATTCGTCCGTCAAGTCTACAAAATCTATGTTATCGGTTTGTTTGTTATTATATTTGCTCAAAGTAATAAATTTAAATATAATTATATTTTTAGCCAATATCAATTGCGACGTCTGATTCCGATAGACCTGGTCTTCACAAAGCTGATCAAAACTTACGTTATGAAAAGGTGAGAAGTAACTACAAATCTATTTTAATTGGCAACATTTGAAATAATATGATTTTTTACTTGTAATGTAGGAATTAATCGAAACCCGAGAATGGCGAAGTACCCATAAACAGTCTACGACTAAACAAAATCAAAATATTTATGGTAAAGGAAAAGTTTTGGAGGCACCGCCAGAAAATGATGAGTTTTGGAAAACGAGTGCTTAACATGATTCGACCATTCGTTGAAACAATTTGATTTTCGATTCAAAAATAAAATTTCATATAAAGTTAACGAATTAATGTAATTAATTTTTAGTTGTTTTATAAATAAATAAATATGAAAAACTACTTTTCTTTGGCAAATATTATAAAAACTATGTACTAGGGATTCTAATATATGCCACAACACGAAGTCTGCAGATAGAACATCACTAATTGGTTGTCTAGTAATACAAAGACAAAAATATATATTACAACTCTGAACATGGCGATTGAAATGAGTTACTCAAAAGGTCAGGAAATGTAGACACTAAAATAAATAAAATAGTTTAATTGTAGTTTAATAATTGTACGCATATATAGTTTAATAATTGTATGTATGGAGGGATCAGTTTTTATTAATTTAATTTTTTTCTATTTTTTAATCCACGGGTGTGACAACCCCGCGTACTCCAGTCCCTGCTATTGGCATATGAGTTAACGTGAGATATCACATACCACTGGCAATAGCAGTGAGATATCACTAGCCAAGGTGATATCTTAGGGGTGCTGGCGGATGAACTGTATTCAGTCAACGGTAGCACTCTCAATCTTAGCTAATGAATATTCCTTGATGCTGGAACGCTGTAGCTTGCTCGAAGAAACAAGCCTCCATATAACTATATATCTGAGCTTTAATCATTGAAAAATATACTGTGTCCCATAATCAAGGATTATGCCATTAGCTGGACTATTGGCAAACCAATTTTAGTTTTGTTCCTGCAAATTTTTAAAACAAATTTGCTTTTTACCTCTTATTTTATTTTTATTTTCCCTATCCTATCACGAAATATTGGCCTATGCCATATTTTATATGTGATAGGATTTATGGTTTAGTTATCCATTATTTAACAAAAAAATATTAAAAAAAAACAGATTTGCGTCCATTAACATCCTTAGAACGCATGTTGTTGTGGGACCTTGGTCTTAAAAGGTTTTTATGTGTTGTTGTGACACATATTGTAATGCCTACTACACATCACATTTTATTTAAAAAAAAAAAAAATACCAATTAATCTTTGATGCTAGTAAATCACTATAGGCAAAATATCCAGGATACTCAGAAGTTGACGCTTAACACCGCATATATTCAGCGATATGCTTTCTCTAAGTAAAAATTGTATTAACTTTCACTAAGTAATTATTCAGGAACGTGGTATAGAGCACGTATTTCATTTCTACATTTGTAGGTGCACTATCGTATTTAACAATTTTTTTATAATAAAATGTGTGTATAGTAGGCATTACAATATGTGTCACAATAACACATAAAAACCATTTAAGACCTTGGTCACACATTAACGTGCGTTCTAAGATGTTGATGGACGCAAATCTTTGTTTTATATATTTTTTTTAAAGAAGGAATAACAAAAAAAATTTCAATAAGAGAATTATAACTTTCAATTTATAAGAATTATTACAATTCTTATAATGAGAATTATTCTCATATTGTGTTTTTTTCTAATACTTAGAGATTATTCTCATATTGAAAGATACTATTCTGTTTGAAAGGAAAATGGTATAGACCAAAGGACCCTTATTAAGGAAAAACCGCGCTCATGATACCCGAAAGCTAATATAAAAAAAATTATAACACATAGATGTATTAATTATATAATTATGCAAATATGTATTTATTTATAAACATAAAACAAAACAAATTATTTAATTCCATATTAGTTTTAAGAAAAAAAAGGCTTTACTTCCAAAACTCATTTTCATCAGTCGGTAGTTCTAACTCTTTTCCTACACTGTAAACTATATTTCGGCTCTTGATATTATGTCTTTGTGAAAATACTTTTGGTCGACTTTTGAATGATTCCTGCAATTGTAAATTATAATATGATATATCTAACATTTAAAGGAATAAATTTGCCATGATGTAAAATTTAGCTTACCTGTCCGTAATTTTTTAATTTGTAACGCTTAGATCCTTTAAATTCATCAGATGTGGTATTTGAAGATATTGGCTAAAACATAAATACAATCAAATACTTAATTCAAAGACTACTTAAACATCGATTCCATTAGGCGAGTTTACAAGCTGCTTGACGGCGAGTTAAAAGCTGGTAAAATAGACAAAGCTATCGGTGGATTTGCTAAATAACATAGCACTAGCAGTTAGTAAATTCGCTGGCTGATAGCTTGTAAACTGCCTTAAAATAATCGACTCTTAAAAGAAACAAACCGAAATCGAAGATATAATAGACGAATTTGTCCATATCGCCGATGCTTCATTTTTATTAGTTTTAAAAAGGCTTTTGCATGAAAATGGTGATGAATGCATAGGTAAAAATGTATCAGTTGGATTCTTTTCATTCATTAACCGTTTCTTTTCTGCTTCTAAATTCTTTAAAGTGTTTTCTAATTTACTTTTCTCCAATTGCAAGTTTTCTTGTTTAAACGTTGAACTTTGTAAATCTTGTTTAAGTTTATTAATTTCGTTTTTATAATTGATAGATTGTTCTTTTAAATTTTTTAACTCAGACTCTTTACTTGCTGCCTGATTTTCAAGTTCTTGCTTCTGAAATTCAATTTCAGGTAGTTTGCTGTTTTTTTCCTTTAATTTTTCTAATTTATCTGCGAGTTCTATGTAATCTGTTTGTTTCTTTTGAAATTCAAAATCTAGTTCTGTGTTTATCGTTTGAAGTTTCTGTAAAATAAATTTAATTGCAAATAAAACTATTTTCCGGCAACTATAATGGGATATAGTATAAACATACCTCAATTTGTAATAAAAATTTGGTTTCGATTTCTTTTTTTGTAACATCAAAATTTATCATCATTTCTTTTGTTTGAAATGAACATTTCTCGTTTTGTTCCATTAACGAGTTTTTGTAGGTTTCCTCATCCCTGAGCAAATTATTGATTTTTTCTTGCTCTTGTACCTGCAATAGAACATATGATTAAATGTTCATTCACCCGTTATTCATAGTTAAATTTACCAATTGCTCTATATGTAAAACATTTTGCTCTACTATTTCACGATTAACTCACAATTGTTCATTGTTATGAGCTTCCAAAATAGACATTCTAAAAGAATTTACAAGAATTAATAATCTAAAATATTTTGATTTTTTTCTAAAAAATATTTTTGTGTGTAAAACGAAAACGAAGGAAAATTCCAAACTATTGTAATGCTACTCATAAATAGCAATAGATATTTAAAATTTACCTTTCCATATATTTAAATATTTCAACATCTTTATCCTGCATTTATTTAGTATAGTTTATTAAAAGCTTTATTGGTAAAGGAAAAACAATTATAAGACAAACACTCACCGTTCCCAAAAGTTGAGTTAACCCTTCAATTTTAACAATTACTTCATCATTTTCAATTTTTTTCTCATCTAACTTTTTTTCAAATTGAATAATTTGTTCGTGTAAATTTTCGACTATAACAAAAACAAAACATCATAAATAACGGTTAATTTAAAACGATAACGCCATTTTAGCATTTCAATTGATTCAACATTTACCTTCGTTTGTAACTTCCAGAGTATTTTTGTTTAATGAATTTAAAATGGAGTCAAATTTTTTTTGGAAATTACGATCTATTTCTTCAAAAATAGTTTTTTTCAATTCCATCTCATTAATGCCATTAACGATTTCGTTTTTCTGCTCCTTTAAAGAAGAAATATATTCCCCAAGGGTTTCCTGTCTATAATTAAAGTACAAATATTTAAGTAATATTAAATTATAAAATATCCCTAAATTCATACACATTTATTATTTCTGCCCGTTTTTTATATATTTTATCGGCTTTTTTTGTATGCAATTCATTTTCTTTCTCAATCAAATTATTTTCGTTTAACAAAAACTGAACTTTGTTTTCCAATTCTGTAATAAAATGTTGATTTTGGTCAAGTTGGCCTTTGAGATTAATACGATTGTATTGACTATCAGAAATTTTTATTTGAGTATCCTCCATTTTGATATTTATTAAAAAATTAGTATAACGCCTTTAAATAAGATCTACAACGAACTGACTGAATTTTAGAAGAAGATTTAAAAAATTAAATTTAAAAGAAAACTGCTTCAATCGTTTACGCAGTCTGTTGTTTGGTATATGAACAGCGTTGCCACTTGGATACATCTGTATCCATTTGGATACATTATTTGAAAAATTTATTAAATGGATACTGGATACAAAAAAATCGCAAAACTGCTAAATTGGATACATTTTTATAATATGCATTTTAGCTGTGTTGGTTTTCCAAAAACTTTGAAAATGTTTAAAAAATTTGTTACATTGTTCGTCTATTCTCTTTTAGTAAAAGAAAAAATAACAGAAGTTGGCAAACAGTGTAAAATAATCTTAAAAGTTTTTGAAAAACGCTCACACTTTTTGTTAACAATTTAAAAGTCGATTTAAAAGCCATTTCAAACAATTTCATAACCCTTCATTGCTTCCTAAATGCGAAGAATGCAAATGAGCTGGGTTGTGAAAACGTAAAAAACCATATACCATTGACAGCAATAAATATGGGGTGTGCAGTACAATCATTTTTAGTGATCTGGATAAATAAATGGATAAATTTTTAGAGGTGGCAAAAAATGTGAAAAAAATTTTTATGGAATTTATTCATCAAATAAAAATGAAATACACCCAATTCTGTTTTTACACGGTAGATACGTTCCAGGAAAAGACGTGTAAAAAAAAACCGTGCATATCGAGCCATGCAGCACATAGAAAAAAAGGGGATTGGTTCCATACCCTTTATTTTTTAAAAAATAGATAAAATAAAATGATTTGTACAAAAAAACTATTAAGAGTCTATATAAAAGCCAAATTAAATTTTTTGTGCATGTATGCACAGTTCATTTGATAAAAAAACAAAAATTAAATCAGAGATCAGCAACAGTGCGACAATGTTGTAGGAAATCAAGATTTGATGTTAAATTTAGCCTAGAGCCTAGATCGAAATAGATGCACTACACAAGACTTGACAACAATATTCCATACATGGACGAATGTAGAACTTATAAATGTGGAGTAAATTATACGGAATGAAATATTTTTACCATCTATTTAGGATGCTATTTGTTCGTCATAGATACTAATGGAAGTATCATTGGGGAACTCGGTCTATGATCTGAAAACAATCAATAGCTGTTTTTTTGGTGGAATTAGAATTGAATAAATTTTTTTACCCCAATCGGCGACTTTATTCTCAGTCCTCGGTCCTTTTCTCCTTCAAGGTCCTCGTTTACATTTGTAACAACGTTTCTCCGGGCGAGATTTATTTTTTCATTCATTTTACCTTTGAAGATAGGGGAACAAATGACCTGTGCAATGTACTGTATGTCATCTGCAAAACTATTTGTCGTGTTACTGATAATTTTCAACAGGTCATTGATATAAATTAAAAATAGAGTGGGGAATAAAACTGTGCCTTGGAGAACACCAGTAAAAATTAATTTATACTCAGAAGAAAAACTATCGATGGATACCGAAATGTTTTGATCGGTGAGACAATTTTGAATATGCTTTACGTCTACATGAAGTTAACATGCCAGATTCGATCATATCCTTTTCAGATGTCTAATGTAATAACGTACGTTTCACCACCTCAATCAAGCATGCTGTTCCAATGACGGGCTATTATCCCAACAGATATGGCATTTGAATTCAAACGTTTCGTTTCCAGTGCAACTCGAATTTGCAATGACGATCAACAAAGCACAAGGACAGTTACTGCAAGTATGTGGACTAGTGTTATATCCTTTTTGGCTAGGATATAAATATATCACAACTGTTATGACCCTTTTGTCTAGGATTAATAATTGCAACACCAACACTGTTATTTTTAAAACCTTTAATTAACTTGTGTTCCTTTTTTTCTTACAGTAATAATAACTTTTGATATTAATAACAATTTTATATTGTTAAATTCTTATCCTTGTGATAACTGTGTGTGTTAGGTTTATTTAATTTAAAACACTTTAATTTATAAATTCAAGTTCACCCCTTGAAATCTTTTAATAATTTTTCTTTGTTACACTACTCTTCTTTTCAATTTAAACTTTGTTAAAACATTTACGCTACTTTAATTTCCTGACTAATTAATTTAAACATTAACTAACTCACTGATTAACTGTCTTCTTTAGTTCACTGCCAAAATACTACTCTTTTAACTTTTAAATTTCTTCAATAATTACTAATTGTAGGGGAAATGTTGTAAACCGTTATTTTCCGTTATCAAAAGAAAAACAACCAATTAAAAATTAATAAAAACAATTAAACATAATTTGACCTAATTTAGAGGATTTCCCAATATAAAAATTCACAAGTCAAGAAACTAAGTTTGTTCACACTTTTTATTATATTTATTTTTTAAATATAATAAAAAATGAAACTATGCAACTTTGACTTGTATTAAATTTTTACATTGTGAAATCACAGACAATTTTTAAACCAAATTAAATTTTGAAATATCACTAAGTTATACTAATAAGTTCAATAAATTTAGATTAGTTTTAAAAGGTTTACAACACTAGATTTGGAGAACCCGTGCTTCTCACATTGACAACTGTATGTGGCTGACGCGTTAGGAAAACCTTCTGATTTATTCGTGTACGCACTAGACGGAAAAACAAAACATATAGAGTACTCATAAACATTTGAATAAATAAATAGAATTAAAACGAGATTTTGAAATTTTTTTCCATATTAAAATAAATAAGTTGCAATAAAAATGACAATTGAATATTTTCATAACGAGTTTCCCTGAATTCCCTTTCTTATGAGATAGCGGCAATATGCGGCGGGCATAATGTTAAATAAACAAAACTTTTACACTTTTGGGCGTAAAAAATAAAATTTTGAGAGATTTGGTGAGTGATTAAGATCAAAGTAATTATTGTAATTCACTGGAATTTAGCAATTTGAAAGCCTTTTTCATTTTCTCTCAGAAAAACTTCTTTACACTGAAAAAAACTTTCATTCCATACATGGACGAATGTAGAACTTATAAATGTGGAGTAAATTATGCGCAGTCAAATATTTTTCACATCTATTTAGGATGCTATTTGTTCGTCATAGATACTAATGGAAGTATCATTGGGGAACTCGGTCTGAAAACAATCAATTTTGGTGGAATTAGAATTGAATAAATTTTTTTACCCCAATCGGCGACTTTTTCTCGGTCCTCGGTCCTTTTCTCCTTCAAGGTCCTCGTTTACATTGATAACAACGTTTCTCCGGGCGAGATTTATTTTTTCATTCATTTTACCTTTGAAGATAAGGGAACAAATTACCTGTGCAATGTACTGTGTATCATCCGCAAAACTATTTGCCGTGTTACTGATAATTTTCAACAGGCCGTTGATATAAATTAAAAATAGAGTGGGGAATAAAACTGAGCCTTGGAGAATACCAGTAATAATTAATTTAGATTCAGAAGAAAAACTATCGATGGATACCGAAATGTTTTGATCGGTGAGGCATTTTTGAATATGCTTTACGTCTACATGAAGTTGGCATGCCAGATTCGATCATATGCTTTTCAGATGTTTAAGCGATAACGTACGTTTCACACGCTCAATCAAACATGCTGTTCCAACGACATATATATAATTTGAAATATTAGTTTTTTTGGGAAATGGCTAGTGCAGACACAGCCAGTTCCAAAAAAGGTACGAAAACGGATACAACAAATTACAAACCCATATCAAACTAATCGATTGTAACTAAAATATTTGAAAAAAACATTAATTTTAAAAATATGAGGTTCTTTGTTAACTGGTCAAAATACTTAAAAACAATGCGGTTTTCGCCGAAAGACGATCGCCCTACATGGATTATTGTTGTCACATATGGAGTGTACCATACAGGTCTTGATTGAATTTATACAACAGAGGGCTGTTAAATTGATCAGCAATTCAAATCTTACTAATGAGCTTGATTCCTGGTATGTCGCTGATTTGACGGTATTTTACATTATGGATAAACGAGCTTCTATCTAAATCAAATCGAATTTACCTAAGCCTGCAAACTTGACACGTTACACCAGAGTATCAATAAGAGTATAATAAGATAAAATAATTTTCTTCCTCCAAACTTTAAGATTAGCGTTAAAAAATCTTCAAAGAAAATTGATCAACTGCACATACATACTTCTAGGAATAGAAGTTGAAAACAATATGAAATGAAATTCTCATATTTTTAACCTAGCTAAGAACGCTGTTCAAAAATTTAGGTCTTTGGAACGATTTCGTAAGTTTTTCAATAGCGAACAGCTTCTTTTAATATATAAATCATTTATACTCCCTGCATGGAGTATTGTTCTCACATATGGGGTGTATCTGATTTTAGTAGTATGAAGTAAATTGAGTTTGTTCAGCGCAAAACTGTTAAACTATTTAGCAACTCAACTTTTATTAATGAGTTAAATTCCTTGCAACACAGGAGAAATGTTGCTGATCTGAGAATTTTCTATTAATACATTGTGGATGAACAAACTTCGACTGAGATAAAATCAATTTTACTTGAACTAGCAACCTATCGCGTAACACCAGAGTAAATTTTGTAGCCCATCCTTTTACACTTCATATAAAAACGATCAGAAGGGTTGCTTTTCAGCGTGATTTTTTCAGCAGAGTCTCTCATCTATGGAATGTCTCACCAGCAAGGGTTTTCCCTGATAGCTTTAATCCTCAAAATTTTAAAGATAACGTTCATAAACTTCTTAAAGAAATTTAATTTATTCAAACTTAATCCTAATCCCTAGTTCGACATGGTATCTTCAGATATTAAGAGACGTTAATTTATAATTTATTATAATTAACACTAAACATGCCTAACTTTGTATATAGAAAAAAAAAATAAGAATTTTCTTCAAAATTTAAACCGTGCTATTTCAAATAAAACCGTGTAAAAACGAATTTAAATTTTTTTTCTAGACCGTGTTATATCAAAACCGTCTAAAAAAAGACCGTGTAAAAACAGAATTGGGTGTAATGTGATTTTTTTGTTATTAAATTATAAATAAATGTGATCAGGATTCTGAATTGTACTAAACATATCGTAATTAGTCCTTTGCAATATCAAATAATCATATTTCATTTTCCCAAAAACAGTGGATACATTTGGATACTCATTTTTTATAAAACTGGATACATTTTAATTTTTTTGAGTGGCAACGCTGTATATGAAGTATTTTTATCGAAATCGTCCTCGTTTGCACCACAAACTTTATCTGAATTTTTATAGTTTGAAGACGCACCAAAAATAAATTTTCAGTTCAAAAATATTTATTTATTTTGGTTTTGTATGGGAAAATAATTTATTTTCAGCAGCAACGGTCCTTAAAAAAATCCCGCGTAATTTTGATAGCTTGTATTTATAAAAAAATAATATTCCATTCACTAGCAATCAGAATTTCTTAAAAATATTAGTTTTTGTTATATCTGAAATATTTTTTACGTGTTCCTAAAGAAACTATTTGAAACCCGTGAAATATTATTTTTAGAAAGGCATTGTCATTGTCACAGTATAAATAATCACAATAAACAAAATTATTGGAGACACCAATTGTAAATCATAAAATTAAGAATACAAACATGTAATGGTGCTATTACACACAAATTACATTCAGTTTTCAGATGATAGTAATTATTTTTTTTACTGTAGACGGCCAAAGATCAAAAACTGCAAGAGAATAAAAATAATTTTACGAAGTAATAATAATTTTTAAACAACAATTTCTAAAAAACCATTAGTTATTTAGTATTAATATTATATTAGGTACAATCCTAGTTTATCCCCCAAAATAAATTTGCGTTTTTTTTTAGATAAATAGAAATATTATGTCATTATGTCAATAAATATTATGAAATGAGGGGGTCAAAAGTTATAACGGATCAAACTTTCAATTTTACCTTGGTCTCCCCTTTGGTTTTTTTTTAGTTTTTTTTTGGCATTATCCTAGTTTATCCCTCCAAATAGATTTGCGTTTTTTTTCAGATAAATAGAAAGATTAGGTCCTCTGCATCCTGATTATGAAAAAAAAAAATTTGCGGAAATGAGGGGATCAAAAGTTATAAAGGATCAAACTTTCAATTTTACCTTGGTCCCCCCTTTGGTTTTTTAGACTTTGAATTCAATTTTTAAATTTTTTTTTGACTCAATTCTGCGATCTTACACAATTTCGATCAGAGATAGCACCGACCCTCCAACGCGATCCACCCCATGCCCCCCCCCCAAACGCGCCCCCCTCGCGCGTCCGCGGCGCAGGGGACGCGGAAAAGCGCGGGGGGCGCGTGGGGTGGGGGACGCGTGGGGGGCGCGTTGAGGGGGGGTTCGGTGCTATCTCTGATCGAAATTGTGTAAGATCGCAAAATTGAGTCAAAAAAAAATCTAAAAAATCAATTCAAAGTTTAAAAAACCAAAGGGGGGACCAAGGTAAAATTGAAAGTTTGATCCTTTATAATTTTTGATAAATAAAAATAAAAAAAAAAAGAAAAAAAAAAAAACTAAAAAAAAAACCAAAGGGGGGACCAAGGTAAAATTGAAAGTTTGATCCTTTATAACTTTTGACCCCCTCATTTCCGCAAATTTTTTTTTTCATAATTAGGATGCAGAGGACCTAATCTTTCTATTTATCTGAAAAAAAACGCAAATCTATTTGGAGGGATAAACTAGGATTGTACCTCTTTTTTTCCTTATTTTTATTTATTTATATTTTATCACACACTAAAATTTAAAAATTTAAAAAAAATACCTTGGTCCCCCCTTTGATTTTTTAGAAGTAACTTGATTTGATTTTTGATTTTTTTTTTGACTCACTTTTGCGAACTTCGATCAAAAATAGCACCGCTCCCTCAACACGCTCTCACCCTCCGCGGCCCCTGCGCCGCCGCTTTCTTTTATTGGGAACTTTTGGGGAGTTGGGGCGACGCGGGGGGGGTGCTATTTTTGATCGAAGTTGTGCAAGTTCGCAGAAGTGAGTCAAAAGTAAAAAAATCAAAAATCAAATCAAGTTACTTCTAAAAAATCAAAGGGGGGACCAAGGTAAAATTGAAAGTTTGATCCTTTATAACTTTTGACCCCCTCATTTCCGTAAATTTTTTTTTCATAATTAGGATGCAGAGGACCTAATCTTTCTATTTATCTGAAAAAAAACGCAAATTTATTTATTTATTTATTTATTATAAACTAGGAATGTTCCGAAACAACAAAATAGCGACCTCAAAAATAAAATATTTATAGAGCAAGAAAATGCGCTAAGATGTAAATAAAGTGAGTATCGAAAATACGTAGAGAAAACGTAACATTTTCACATTAAAATTATAAAAATATATATACAATTATTTTATGATCAATATAATATCATTTTTATAATTATTTTACAATGAAAATCAATTAATGTGATAACCAAAAAAATTGGACAATTTTGTAGCAGTTAATTGGTAAACTATAGTAGATTGTATTACTACTAGTGCGATTGCGTTTTCCAAACAAGAGTTAGTTTGCAGCACGACCGTAGGGAGTGCTGCAATAACTCGCGCTTGGAAAACGCATTCGCACTAGTAATACACACTATTTTTTACAACAAATGCATAAAATTTATAAATATTTATTGAATTGTTAATTAAATCATTTATTTCACAAAGTTATAAACAAATTTAAGATATTTAAATAATTAAAGTGCGCCATCTTCGTTGTAATAGTTGTAAATTATACTAGCTCGCTTCTAAATTGTACTACACTAAGCGCGTTTCATTGAAAATCAATCTTACTCAAATTTGCTTTGATCAACTCTACGTCAAACAAGTTGTGTAGTTGAAAAGCAGTTTATTTTTCGATTTTATTTAGATCGGTTATAAACTTGTTTTGGTATTTTGAATAATAAAATGGACCAGTCAGATCTAAATATCAGCCCAAAATAAAAATTTTTAATAATATATAATATATTCAGGATATATTTAATAATATATTTGTGCATGTGTTACAAAAAATAATTTTTTCGGCAAACGGCTGTAAAGTTTAACTTTACTGCCACTGGGGAGTAGCTAAAGTCTTACTAGTTGTCAGTTGCTAACTTTTCTTGCAGTTTTTATATCTATCTCGCGCATGCTATCCCTCTTTTTCTCATACAAAATATTTTTCATCATCTTTTTGGATTATGGGAACTGAATTTAATTTGTGTGTAATAGCACCATAAAAATATTTAAAAATTCGCTAATACAAAATGTATTGGAATGGAATTGAATGATATTCAAGTTCCTAGATTCATATATTGAAATATGGAACTGTTCCTTTTTTGAAATCTCTCGTTGCTAACAAAGTCAAAATTATGAAAATTCCCGTTTACTCCACATTATTGTATTTGAATTTTTATAAGCTTTGCTCCATCCACAACGTATAGCAAAAAAAAATACATTTTATTTTTAAAATTGTTATTTATTTTCGTTTTTTTACAAAATCACTTATATGTATATGTTTTGACGAACACGATTGATTGATATCGAATCTGTTTATTTACATACATAAGTTCTTAACATATAAAATTGCACAGAACAAATTTAAAATTATATTTTAGTTTTAAAACGAAAGTTAAAATCTAAAAACAAATAAATGTCTACTACCGTTAGTTAATGTTTATCCTTTCAATTTGTGAAATAAGATTTAATATTTATTGAATGTTTGTTCCCTATTTTGATATAGTAACATATAATAGAGATACTACATTCATTAATATTTTAATAAATTCGATTTTAAAATGACTCGTATTTTCAAATTATCATTTTGATTATCACTTATCCTACTCAGTCTACTACTTATTTTCTATATATAAACAATATTGTTTTTGTGATGTTTTTTAGCTTTAAAATATGTGATAAATAGTTTTTGGCGGATATTGCAACAAGACTTGGTTTTCATTGATTGTTTGTTTATATTTATCAATCGTTCCTTTTGTTTTAGTATAATAAAGGACTAGAAAGCATAACGATAATGTATTACATACTATTTCAAATGAAAGGAAGAAATGTACGTCAGTACTTTTAGAGAAAAATTCTCTGTTGTAGAAACTAGGAAATAAAAAGAATGCACAACAATGATTTTTGGAGATTTTTTCTCTCTACATTTATAGAATAATTTGATATCAAATCAAAAATTTTCTTTTCTTTACTAAGAAATTATGAAAACCGAATCATAAATTGGGTTTAAAACTACTTAATATACTTGATGAGTATCTACAGTAAAAATTAAAAACAACCGTGAACTTCTTTTAGCTGCTTTATCATCAATAGTTGATATTGTTTTCAATTTTAATCGTTTTATGTGTAAATATAAATAATAATAAAGTTTTTATGGTTTTTGTACTTAAAATCTAAAACAATAATAATTTTAAGAAGAAAAGTAAATTAAAAAAAGTATACAAAACAATCACGACGTTGTGCAATTTAAATTAAAATAGTTATCAGTCACAGACAAAACTTTACACATACAATTGTCCAGCATTATAAGTGTTTTTCAGATATTATGATTCAGCTTTGGATTTTAAACTTTTACTAAACAATAATTATTACATAATAATAATAAATTTTATTATTATTACAAACTTGACTTTTCTACTAGACTTTTTTTGTGCTGTTGCTTTAAATCAACATTTTAACATTTTTTCTATAAAATTTTTAAAATCAACAACAAAAGGAGAATTTGTTTATGTACTAAATTTGAGTTACAGACTCTTTGTGATTTTATTGAACAAACGTCTTCCCCACCATGCTTCTAAATCGAATGGTTTGAACTCGATTAAAACAGGACTTGGTGGATCGGTATAATACACTGAAGATGTTGTTGAGGATATTGAGGATGTAGGTGAATCTAAAAGCAAGAAACATAAATTACATGTTAATGTTAATAAAATGGAATCACCCCTACTTGGACCACTACTGCATTCGGACGATGACAGGGATTCGAATGGATATGATGCTGATATCATATTCCATGCTAGAAACAAATTTAAATATTTAACATTAATTTTATTAAATAGTTATTAGAAATAAATATGTTTAATGCGCTATTCGATTTTTTTTATTGAAGGGTTGTTAACATTTACGTTCCCCAAATCTCACTTAAATTATTTTGTGTTCGAAAGTGAAGCAAAATAAATATGTTCGATGGATTTTACCGCTGGTACTTGACAAAACATTATGAATAATTGCATATAAAATTTTTTATTATAAATCGTCGCTTTAATAATGAAATAACGTATGCCATATATACGTTGTTATTATATAATGGGTACGCTGCATTCCCCAGAAGGATGTCTATAAAGTGGCATTTTAACATTTTCCAATTTTTTTATAACTGGGGAGTGAAAGTTAATATATTGTTAATTAACGTACATGCAAATTTGAATTTGGTTAAATATTGAAACAGCGTAAATGCATGTACGATATTTCAATTCCTACAGAATAATAACTTGGGTAAAATCAGTGTCGTATACTTTACATACATTACGATCGCCACACGAAATGGTAAACCTAAAATATTGTATAAGCATCATCCATTACTACATGATATGCCGGTTCATATAAATAAAAAATTGTAAGAATATTATGCGATAGTTCACTAATAATTAGTTTTAGGCTTAATCGTACTTAAATGCAAAATGAAATAACGTATATTTTTTTTTTTAATAAGAAGTGTTGTGTAGTAGGAATTACAAAATGTGTCACAACAACACATAGATACCTTTTAAGACCTAGGTCCCACAACAACATGCGTCTTGAGGTATAGGTGGACGCTTTTTTTAAATCTTTGTGGATTGAAGGCACTCGAGACTATTGATTCGGGCAAAGCATTCCATGTGTACGATGTACGCACAAAGAAATCTCTTTGCATTCTATTACTATGACAGTGAGTAATCTCGACAGTTCGACCGCCCGCACAAACCGATTGACGAGTAAAACGGGGAAAAACATATGTCTGAGGCATTATGGACCTGATTTCATCCGAGCACTGCTGGTGACGATATTTATAAAAAACAACGAGATCAGCAACAGTGCGACGATGTTGCAGGGAATCAAGACCTAATGTTAAATCTCGATCCCCAACAACTCGTATAGCTCGCTTTTGAACAGAGTCCAAAAGAGCCAGGATAGTAACAGATGCAGCGCCCCAAACTTGACAACAATACTCCATGCAGGGACGAATATAGGACTTATAAATGTGGAGTAATTGATGCGAAGTAAAATATTTTTTACGTCTATTGAGGAGGCCGAGTTTTCTTGACGCGCTCTTTGCCATGGCTATTATATGATCGTTCCAGAGTAAGTCATTGGATATTGTGACTCCCAATAAACGAATGCTTTCACATTCGTCTATTTGGTCGTATATTTATTGAAATATCGTTGGGAAGCCCGGTCTTTGATCTGGAAACAATCAATAGCTGTGTTTTGGTGGGATTAAAATTGACCAAATTTTTGTCTCCCCAATCGGCGACTTTTTTTAGGTCCTCGTTTACATTTATGGCAGCGTCTCTCCAGACGGGATTTATTCGTTCATGCATTTTACCCTTTGAAGATAGGGGGACGAATGACTTGTGCAGTGTACTATCATCTGCAAAACTATTTATTGGGTTACTGGTGATTTGCAACAGTTCGTTGATATAAATTAAAAATAAAGTGGGAGATAAAACTGAGCCTTGGGGTACACCAGCGTTAATTAATTTGGACTCAGAAGAAAAGCCATCTATAGATACCGAAATGTATCGGTTAGACAGAAAATTTTGAATCAACTTCACGACTGCGGGATGAAAACCGTACGCAACGAGCTTGTTGATCAAGTTGGCATGCCAAATTCGATCAAATGCTTTTGAGATGTCTAATGCGATCACGTACGTTTCACCACCTTTCTCAAGTATGCTATTCCAAATATGTGCCACATAGTTCAATAGATCGGTTGTTGGTCTTTTGTTTCTAAAACCGTATTGGCTGTCAGATATCAAATGGTTGTCTTCCAAAAATTTGGATATGTGTGAATTAATATAGTGCTCGTATATTTTAGACATGACTGGGAGTAAGGCTATTGGTCTATAATTTGAAATATCACATTTCGTTCCTTTTTTTGGGACAGGCTGGACATTGGCCAACTTCCAGCAGGATGGATATGAAATATGAAATAACGTATAAGGTACCTGATTTTTAGGTAGAAAAGCCAGCAGGTACCAATGTGAAATTTTAATATGCTGTGGAGAAATTAGTCAAGATTAATTGGTAGAAATTTTTTTTCCAATATCTTTATTCATTCAATAGTGCTATTTACGAAAAGTTTACGAAAATCAGAAAATCGAAAAATCTTTAAACCCTTCGAAACTACACTTTTGCGAATACGTTGTTTCATTATTAAGGCGACGAAATAAACTATTTAATTATATTTACTTTATATGCTCGATCCGATTTCGATTGTCACATTATACTCAGGAGTTTACAATTTAGTAAACATAACATCGGTTCTGTTTCTCTTGAGTTTGAGTGGGAGCTTTCATACATCTTGGTATCGGCGAAACAGATCAAACATGGCAGCTAAATAAATGAGCTTTTAAAATCAAAACCGAAAAAGGGTCACATGTTAAATGAATTAGAGTGACCTTTTAGGTCTCTGCTCTTTTTAGCACCATAGTCTTTTAATATGTCCTTTCAATTTCATATTTTTGTCCTCCAAATATCAATCATCTTTTTAAAATTTTCATGCAAAAAACAAAAAAGTTTACATTTATACATGAACACAATCAAATACAAAACATAATTGTATTTAAATTCAATTTTCGATATATGTACAATATTTCAAAAATAAAATCAAGGTTACATTCGGTTCTTAGAACTTAGGTCAACATGAAATAAAATACATACATCGAAAATAATTACATAGATTTCTATTCTAGATCTTTCTTAGTTTTTCCTAGAATATGCGAGAAATTATGTAGAAATGTATATAAGAAATTCCCTCTTGCAAAAATTACTTAGTTTTATTTTAACCTGCGATGGATGATGTAAAAAGTGGGATATTGGAAATAGTTTAAGTGAAATTAATTGTAAACACAAAGTTGTATCGTGCATATAAAACCGTGTAAATAGAAGTTACTTTAAATTAGTTTAATTGTAAATAAAGTTTTAAGTGTTATTAAGTAGAAATATTTTGTGTATTATTTTGAACGCTGTGTACTGGAAATTTCTACAATCAACCGTTGGAGTTTCAGAAGCTATTGAAGAATATTTTAGTTTTGCTGAATATTGTTTGCTGTATTGTTTCCTGTTGTTGTGGAACAATTAAGAAGTCGACGAGGCGATGTGGCGCGTTTGTCCTTGAGTAGGGGTCAAAGTTTAAGATCACGGGTAAATCGTATAAATTATATGATCATTTTACTTCATAAAACCATGAGTCACCAATGACATTTTTTTAAATATGGATTTCACTTGATACTAGGTAGATGTTAGCATAAATAATTTGGTGGCTCACTCATGGCTATGAGGGCCAAAGTCATTCGAAAATGATGTTTTGTTTTTTTCTCTTGTTTTTGGAGTAAATATCTACTGAACCCATGAGCGACCCACAGCAAAAACTATTGGATTAATTACACAACATATAAAAGTACTAAGAAAAACTTAAAACAGCTTGGCTCTTGGCTTGAGGAGCTACACGGTCTCAAAGTTGATAATTTGTCAAAAAAGGTCAAATTTCAAAGTCAATAAATAACTCTAGAAGCCATCAGTCAAAAAGTTTGAAACATGGCTGTAATTATTCTTCATACTGAAACGAATCTTCGTTGGTTCTTTTCGATTATTGAGCAAATACGACAGTAAAAAGACAGATCTTTAGTTAACCAAATCTCAAACTTTATTTATCAACCAGTTACAGCAACTTCCGATTTTAATTGCAATAAATTCCAGGGTCTCCAATTTATGCACGATAAACTTTACCGCTTTTCCACAATTTGAATCAATAATATTCGGAATCGTAAAATCTGTATTTACTATTCTACCAGGTTCAAATTCTTTTACTATTAGTACCCAGGCTCAAGTACCACCGATTATTTTTTATACTTGCGAATATTTATAACACTTTTAATTGCAAAATTAAAACTGATCATCTGATATTTTGTTCGCTTATTTATATCGAAAAATAAATAAATCGAAACTTCTATAATCCACTAGAAATCAATATTACGTAGTCCGTACATCTTGAATAGGCCACACCTATTTTCATTCATACTTGCATTTGTATTAGCGAACTCAAATTTAATTTATGCAAAATGTATTTGTTAAAGGGAGTTAACTTTTAATTCATCTTTGCCATAGTCTGAATGTAGAAAACATTTAGGCGGAACGTATTGGTTATTTATGATTAAATTAAATTAACCCATTCTGGACGAAGTTTATTACAATACTATGTAGTTTAAGGTCCAGGCTTAAACCCCGTGGAGGAAGTGTTTATTTCTTTAATACATGCTTCTTTTCATACGTCTAATATGCGTTTTATAGAATGTATTTTTATGCACATTTTACATATTTTTCAGGCTATTTTTGATTTTATAATGATTATAAATTAATTTTTTATTAGGATTATAATCGATTGAGTAAAAAATTACAAAACCACAATACTCCCCCTTAAGAACACCTGCATTTTTTATATATTAGAGAAAAAAGAGCAAGTATAAGATTGGATGAAGGGACAATGAAGAAAGGTTTAATTTGATTGGGTCTGATCTGGTCGAATATTACAAACATCTGATCAGATATGTACATTTCACCGCTATACATATGGAAAGTGCTGGCGCCCACCGAAACAATACCAACAATGAAACCGATCATAGCTTTAAGATCTGCATCCTGGGAAATTTAAAAAGAAATTAATAGATCTGGGTTAAATTTTCCCACATGTTCTTTGTACAACCTACAGACAACTGATTGCAAAACAAATTTAGAATGGTTAAACATTTCCACTGTTTTTCAATTTCTTGCTAAATTTTCCTCAGGTAGAAGATCAAAATGAAGTTAGCTTAATCCTCGAAAATATAAGTAAGTTATAAGCTGAGTTGAGCTATAATATGAAATATAAAGATCTTCTTCCTGAGGAAAATGTAATAAGAAATTAAAAACAGTGGAAATGTTTAACTGTTCTAAAGTGTTATATTATCAACAACCAAATTTCTCTAATGTCTATTAAATTAATCATAATCATTTTTTTCGCTCCTTTTTTCACTAATATTAAAAAAAAATCCAGGCGTTCTTAAGGGGGAGTATTGTGGTTTTGTAATTTTTTACTCAATCGATTATAACCCTAATAAAAAATTAATCTATAATCATTATAAAATCAAAAATAGCCAGAAAAATATGTAAAATGGGCATACATTCTGTAAAACACATATTGGACGTATGAAAAAAAGCATGTATTAAAAAAACAAACACACACAAACCTGGTTTAGGCCTGGACCTTAAACTACACAGTATGAAGTATAAGTTATATCTCAAACTTTTTGACTGATGGTCATATAGTTATTGACTTATAGTTATAGTTATTGACTTTGAAATTTGACCTTTTTTGAAAAAATATCAGCTTTGAGACCGTTTGAGACCTTTGAGACCTTTGAGACCGAGTTCCTCAAGCCAAGAGTAGCCCAAGCTGTTTTAAATTTTTCTAAGTACTTTCATATGTAGTGTAATTAATCCAATAGTTTTTATTGTGGGTCACACATGTGTTTAGTAGATATTTACTCCGATAACAAGCGAAAAAGCAAAAAACACATCATTTTCAAATGACCTAGGCCCTCAAAGCCATGAGTGAGCCACCAAATTATTTATGCTAACATCTAGTTAGTATCAAATAGAATCCATATTAAAAAAAATATCATCGGTGACTCACGGTTTTATGAAGAAAAATGATCATATAATTTATATGATTTACTCGTGATCTTAAGCTTTGACCTCTATTCCAGGTCAAAAGCGCCACATTTAAGAGGTGATAAACTGCACTTTTTCTTATCACAGTACTACTAATATATTCTGAAAATTTGAGGAAAATCGAAGACATCAAATATCAAAAGTGTCTAACTTTAAAATAATGACTCTTAATAAGACCTGGTGTGTTTGCCTACTAATCAGTGATCGAACTCAGAAGGAGATTGGGTATTGCGTTTATCGAATTGAGAGTTAGGCCAATTCGAAATAAGGTTGGGAAATACGTAACATTGGTGACAGCGGTGGGATTAGAAATCTGTGAATAATGGTTTTCTTAAGTGAGTTAAAAGTTCCTGAGCTGAAGAAGGAACTCGAACAACGTGGATTGTCAACGAGCGGAGACAAAAGTGAATTAATGTTACGGCTTCGAGATGCTACGGAACTCAATGGAACAGAAGTGGAAAATTTCCAAATTGGAATAATTACAACAAATACTGATTTAATGGCAGCTGATGAGGAGAAAAGTTTTGTTGTGGAAAAAACAACTCAATTACCCATCTGCAAACTTCGATTTCAGTCAATTGATGGCAGCTATCAATCAAATCAATGCACATATGTATTGGCAAAGACGAGTTGAATCAAAAATTTGGTCAACAAAATCTCAACGTCAAACAGCAGATGGAAATAGTTAACAATAATATGGCTGCTACCAAAGAAGAAATAGTTAGCATACATCAACACTTGGACGAGAAACTTCTACAAATTTCAACGCCATTCGAGGGAAAAGTCGAGAAAATTCAAGGCGAAATCTAAGAACTAGAGCAGAAAGTACTAGATGAAAACAAGACGGTACTTTCTAAAGTAGATGATTTCGAGAAATGGTTGCAGAATGTGGAAATGATTAAAATTATGTACTTCTCATGTGGTACAATAAATAGCAAATATTATTAAACTAAAGCTACCATCGTATGACGGTACCAGACCTTTCGGCATATTAAGATTCCAGTTCGAGATAGCAGTAGAGCAAAATGTTTGGAGCAGAAAACCGTTTAGATGCATTAATAATTGCGCTTAACCGGCAAATTGCCGCAAAAGTTATCCAGAGGAGATGAATGCATTAGAACGTAAATATGGCAGCGACCATAAAAGGGAATTATACAGAATTGAGTTAATAGGTTGCTTGCAACGGAGCAGAAAATCTCTTCAGGATGAAGATCGAAACCACCATTGACGGTATCCAAGATCCAGATTTACAGTAATGGTAACAAAAAGGCGACTATTTATGAAACAGTCGCATACGGAATGCATTGTGAGATTGTACCGAGGATCTGTATGCCACCTGCTGGATCGGAATGTAGATCGGAACATCAAAAGAAAAGTATTGGCACACAGAAGAAGCGCCATCAGATGCTGGGTATATGATGAAGAGGGTCACGTGGCACGGAAGTACAGGAAAAAAATAAAGAAGCAGGGAGATCGTCGTTTTCGTCTTCGATTTTAAAGGTGAGATACTACAGGTTAATAATGTTGAAATGCCACTACTGTTGAATAACGCAGAGTCAACAGATATTGGCAGCGATGAGAAATGCAATGCAAAGAAAGAGTCAGAACTATTATTCAAACAGATGAGTGAAAGAGAGTCAAACAAAGCAAACGTGCAATCAAACTGGGAGAGTTCGATAGAAAACAAGTCCGGAAGCAAAACAAAGAAGATAGTCGGAGCACCGTAAATGAAGTGGAAAGGACTTCAATCTGGGACAAATCGCAGCTGAAAACACGGAAAATAGAAATGGCGAGGGAAACTCAGGAATGCAGAACACCAAGGGGAAATATACAGAGCACGTTCAATAAGATGGGCCGACAAAGAACAAAGTAATGGTCAGGGACATAGAAAGGGAGTGGAAGTAATTTTAAACAGTCTGAGAAAAAAAACGCAAAGGTTTGGATTCAGAAGCTATTGAAGAATATTCTAGTTAGGAATATTGCTTGGTGTATTGTTTTCCCGTTGTTGTGAAACAATTAAAGAGTTGAAAACTTAATAAAACCTTGCTTACTAATCAGTGATCGAACTCAGAAGGAGATTGGGAATTGCGTTTATTCAATTGAGAGTAAGGCCAGTTCGAAGTAACGATGGGAAATACGTAACAATATTTTACTGATCGTGTTGAAAAGCTTAAGGAGTTTTGTGAGTTTTTAAAAACAGATTATTGAATTATTCCTAGTTCATGTAAGACACGATGGCTGTCACTCTTTCCTGCCATTGAAAGAGTACTGAAATTGCACGAACCGTTAAAATCGTATTTTTTGTCTATACTAAAACCAACAGTAATGTTAAAACTGTTTTTTTAAGATACCATTAATGAGGCATATTTGTTTTTCTTACATTTTTTGGTCACCGTTTTCCACCTCAACATAAAACAATCAGATTCCAAGAATGAGTATTTTAGAATCAGTTCAAATAGCACTCGAAGGCAGGATAATGATTAACAATTTTTTCCGTGTATTAACTTTAAAAGTTGTTAAGAATTGTTTAACGTATGGCTTTCAAAAAAATGCAATAGAAAACTATAACAGCCAATTATATCCGGATCATCGGTATTATGGAGTATAGCTACTCAAGATGGACGGGTCTACGCCCCAGAAGTACTCGGAACCCAGTTCCGACCAATGACCATCACAAAAATTTCGACGAAAGGTGCTACTCCGACGCTCTATTTTTTGGATAAAGAAGCAGTTGTCACTGGCCTCACTGCTTCAGATCCTCCTCGTCATGGCCGGTATTGAAAGAAATCCTGGACCAACTAAAATATGGCATTGTGCAATATGCAAAAACATTTTAAGGGCAAACACTACATTCGTCCAGTGTAATAACTGTAAAGAATGGTGTCATCTTAAGAACTGCTCAGGCCTTGCAACACATAAGCAATGGACCAAAAACTACATAGCGCCATGTTGCTATGCATCAAGTCAACATATAAATACGAGCTCGCAACAGAACAAAATGCGAATGAGCACACATCCGGAAACCCCAAGTGATGTGAAAATAATGCAGCTAAATTGTAACGGTCTCTTAAAAAAAATCGATGATATCATCAACTTTATGTATAAAAACAATATTCTAGTCGCGGTTTTGCAAGAAACCAAATTAAATGTTAGATCTAAGATTAGTGATAGTATCTGTGATTACAGAATTATAAGACTGGATAGAGGGAAGGACAAAGGTGGTGGCCTTGCCTTTATCATACACAAAACCATTATCTACCGTACAACCACATTACCAGCAGTACCGGGAACTGATAAACACCTAGAACAACTAGGTATTACAATAAAATCCGGAAATACGGAGATAAATCTAGTCAATATCTATATTCCACCAGTGAGCAGCTGTGATATAGGTTATGGACCGTCCATAGGACATTTATTTTACACCAAAGACTGTCTAATTCTCGGAGATATAAATGCTCACCACGATCTATGGCACTCACACTTGAACACTGACTCAAGAGGTGAAAATATTGCTGATCAAATTGACGGCTCCAACTTTGGAGTCCTCAATGAACCACAACCAACAAGAGTAACAAACAACTCATAATCGTCTCCAGATGTTTCACTTGCCAGCATGTCACTAATGCCAATCGCTGAATAGAGAACTGAAATTGCATTGGGATCAGACCATGTGCCGATCGTAATCACCTTAAGCCGTTCCTTAAACGAAATCCGAGAAAAAGACTTACATTAATTTTAACAAAGCAGACTGGGATAATGTTACCAATTTTACTGAATTAGAATTCAGTAAGCAAATTTTACCAATTGACGCCCTCTCTGGGGAAAGAAAATTCAGAGAAATTTTTAACAAAGCTAGATCTCGCTTCATTCCAGCCGGCAGAATACAAAATATAAACCAAACTGTCCACAAGAAGCCTGTGTACTATCCACCCAAAGAGATGACATCCGTAATGCAGATCCAACTGATTCTAGAATTCCGGGCCTGAACAAGCAGATAAATAAACTAGTAATGGAACACAAACGCAACAAATGGAAAGATTTAGTGAGTAAGTCAAACTTTGGCACAAATAAAAGTCTGTGGAAGGTGATGAAGGGTTTAACACATCCGCGTCAATCGCATAACAACTGCATGATCTCCTTCGATGATATCCCAACCGAAAACCATAGAAAATGCGCAACAAAATTCAACACGCAGTTTACAGAAAAGCAAAGTAAACACGAAAAAGAAACCAGGTCAGTATTAAGACATATGCGCAAACTTAATACTGAAAATTTCGAGGATATCATATTTTCCGAAGATGTTCGAAACGCAATAAAGAAATCCAAACCATCTAAAGCTATTGGACCAGATGGCATCTCAGCCATCATGCTAAAACACATTGGACCCAAAGGATTGAACTTTCTCACTACCATACTCAACACATCTATAAATACGCTCCAGATACAAAAAATATCTGGAAAACGGCTAGAATAAATCCCATTTTGAAACCTGGCAAGCCTGAAGAAAAGGGAGAATCCTATAGACCGATCTCTATCCTCTCATCGGTTGCAAAATTGATAGAAGCACTACTACTACCTCGGTTAACAGAATCTTGCAAATTGGCGTCACATCAGCATGGCTTTAGGAAAGCACACAGTACAATCACCGGGCTTCATAGAATCCAAAACCAAATCAGCGATGGTCTAAACCAAAAGCAGCCCTGTGCTAGAACAATTTTAGTTGCACTTGACCTGTCAAAAGCTTTCGACACAGTGTCACATGCTGCACTACTGAACGACATATTCAACACCAATCTGCCAGGTCCAATAAAACGCTGGCTGTACAACTATCTAAGAGGCCGCCAAACATACGTTGAGTTCCGTAACTCTAGGTCTAAGATGAGAGTGCTCAGACAAGGAGTTCCACAAGGTGGAGTTCTCTCGCCTTTATTATTCAACCTCTACTTAAGTAGTTTACCTGCACCACCGGAAGGAATAACTATCGGGTCATATGCAGACGACTGCACGGTGCTTGCAACAGGAAACAACCTGGAACAACTCACCAATGTCCTAAACACCTACCTCAACACCTTGAATGAATGGTTTAAAACCAAAAAATTGAAATTGTCCACTGAAAAGTCCACTTCTACACTTTTCACCACATGGACGAAGGAGGTAAATACAACACTTAATATCTGCATTGACAACATACTAATTCCTACTGTTAAAAATCCAAAACTGCTGGGGGTAACATTCGATCCACTACTTAAATTCAACGCTCATGCTCAGCAAGTAAATACAAAACTTAAAAACAGGAATAACGCACTGAAAGCTCTAGCGGGCAGTTCGTGGGGTAAGGATAAAAACACAATAATAAGGGCATATAAAGCAATAGGAAGGTCTTTCATAAATTACGCTGTTCCCATATGGACACCCCAAGTTGCTGACACCCACTGGAATAAGTTACAGATAACACAGAACGCAGCCTTGCGTACAGCAACTGGATGTCACTTGATGGCCCACAGAGATCACCTGCACGAGGAATGTAACATATTGCCGGTCCGTGAGCACAACGAAATGCTTACCAAACAATACCTTTGGTCCTGTCATAGAGAGCAGCATCCCTGCAATGACACCTTATCCATGACAACAACACCTAGAGACATAAGAAATGCGAAATGCTTCCTACAAGATGTTAGTAGCAATGAAGACATAAATAACATCGACGAGCCTACGTATAAGAGGGGGTTGAAAGATCTACATACCAAAACCGTTGAAGACACAATAAAGAACTACGCCTCGAATCGAGTTCTTAATAGCAAACCACCACAAGTCGCTGCTGAAGAGGTAAAACTGCCACGCAGCACCAGAACCATCCTAGCGCAGTTAAGATCCGGTTGGTCACGCATCCGGTTGGTCACGCATCTTAAATAACTACATGAGTAGAATTGACCATGAAATTGTTGACAAGTGTCCCATATGTGAGGGCACGCCACATGATGCTAACCACCTTTTCAATTGTCCAGAGAAACCAACCGACCTGACGAAGGAAGATCTGTGGTACCGCCCAAGGTCAGTAGCAGAGTTCCTGAATCTGGACTTGGAGCCGGAAGAATAGCACCACAACTCGTCGCTACAACAACAACAGTATAAGCATATAAGCCTAATTTCTCATAATAAACGCTACATTTTCTGGGGTCGATAAATTTGAATGTATATGTTTCAATTTCGCTGTATTGTTCGCGAAATGAGAAATTGAATATGACATTTTTGTGAACACGATTTCTTATGTCTCTCTTCATACAATTTTAAAGTTATGTTCTCTCTATATTTATATATCTCTAAGGTGCTTGCAAATTCATAATTTATTCATCTCGATTTTTTAGATAATTTAAATTTTATTAAAAGAGCCGCACTTTGGTTTTATCCACCAAGATTATTTCTTTGCTATCTGTTTTTTTTAACGATGAAGTTAAGGAAGTTGCATACTGATTTTATGCGATTTAAATTGCGATGAAAGATTTAATTATTGTGTTTATAAACAATTATTATTTTCTCGTTTTCAATTTACAAATGCATACATATGTACTTCAAATTAGGTATATCGTTATTTGTGTTTCTATTATGAAACTGAATTAAGAAGTAATTTAGGTTTTACACATGATCAACGTCAGAAAAGACAACTTTCTTTTTTACTTTACTTGTAATAAGTTGATATTAATCAAAAACTTACATTCATATATGTAGTTTATTAATTCCTCGTGTTGGGGTGATATGTCTTCTTCCCTTCTTGTATGTGCTGTTTTATATATGAGATTTGATATTGATTTCTTTGCTGGTTGAAATACTGGTTTCGGACTAAAACGAAATAACATAAAGTAAATTTATCAATTGAATGTAATATCCACAAAACAACTTGTTTTTACTTTTTAGTATACGAAACAGATACATTTACTATTTGCTTATATTCAAAAATTATTGTTATATAATCAAAATTTCATATAAGAACGCAAATATTACATCAACTACATCCAATCAATTTATAATCAAATACGGTTATGGAATCAAAAATAATTGAAATATATTAAAATTGATTTGTGATTTATCGATATTTATACAAGTTTAAATCAATTCTATCATAACCTTAAATTTTTGTATAGAAAGAACGTCATGGAAAATCAAATAGGTTCAAAACGAAATATGTAATTTAAATACTTTACCTCAATAAATCATTTCTGTCTTCTTCTGTGATCTTTTTATTAATTTCACGCATTGTTTCTATCTTTTCAAAATTTTGTGGAAAACCTAAAATAACAATATTGAGTTTTTAAATTACATAAAATGATTTATTTCTACAAAAACGAATTACCTCTTCTTGTTTTAGCAACTAATTTACTAGGTCCCTTTGATACAGTATACATTCTATTTCTGTTAATTATAATAAATAAACTATTACAAGTTTTAGATTCAATTATTTTTTTTTAATTATAACTTTTATTAACAAAACAAAATAACAACAAAACTATTATAAAATGTTCCTTCTCCCGCATGGAATATCACATTAGAATAAACCCAATAGGAATGGATTATAATGACATTTGTGATATAATCGTAGACTTATTATCGTAGAAGAGAATAGCGAATATTTGAACCATTCAACTTATCCACTACGGGTGGATATTCAAATTTCTATTCGATTTACGAAATAATAAAAATTCAAAATGTTAGCTTTACCTGGCAATTTATTAAAAAAATTAAATCTAATTTTTCGCATACATATTATATATATATATATATTTTTATATAATTTCCTTAATCACGAATTATTGCAAATATTTGTAAAAGTTATCTTAAGTTACGATTATAAATAGTTTCGATTATATTTAAATGTTATAGCGTAATCCCTACATTATAAACGTATTATAAATCAGAGTTCGTCGAGTGAAGTTTTTCGATTGAGACTGAAAGTTGTTCTAATTTCTCCACTAACTGTGACATATTTTCTTGAGCGTTTATGTCAGCACCGTTTATATGTTCATTACCAAAACCAATTTCAAAATGTAATTTAGCTAAACGTTCCTGTTGTTCTCTAATATCAGTCATTTGATTCATTGTGCAACCAGATCCTTGACAACAAAATGGTAAAAATTTATTATAAACAAAATTATTGGAACATTTTATTTCAATATACCAAAAGCTCTTAATTTTCCAGAATGGAAGTCTTCAAGTAGACCCAACAAAGCTTGCTCCATATGTCGCACATCTGGAACTTCTGAGATAAAAGAATGATGTTTCAGTGAACGAGTAGAAAAACTAAAATTAACATCATGATTGTGTTGCACTATAATTGGAGAGGGATCTAATCCAACATAAAATAAATAAAACCAAAAGAATAATAATAAAATAAAAACGTATAAAGCTAGTTTGTAATAATTAAAAAATCAATTTTCTAAAACATATATGAAAACAAAGAATAAAAAAAACTAGTCAAACATAAATTGGACAAAAAAAAATTGTGGGCTGTAAAAGAAAATTAATACGAACATCAAAAATATTACCTTTTTGTATTTTACGTGATTTTGTTTTGTAATCAATTTTTGAATCTTGTAATTTTTTTTCGTTGATATACATTAATCTAGCTGAAGGAGGTCCTGTATCAGTATTATTACTTTTGCCTATAGATCCAGTTGTTGAATTTTGACTACGACTTGTCTCTCCACTTGAATAAATCTGTAAAACATAAATTTAATTACTTATATGATTTCAGTTAATCTAATTAACACAACCACACTTGTACGGACCTTACTACTTAAAACTGGTGAAATTGGTGTTTGGACATTTTTTTGGGCATTTGGCGGTAAATTTGCTGGTTGCTCCTCATCAATTTCTGGATCACCATCGTTTGATACTAATTTTTGTCTTTCAACAGCCTCATTATTGCATTCCATAATTTATGTTTTAACAATGATTAATACGTTTTCACATATACACATTTAATTGATTCAAGAGAAAATCTAAAAATTTAACTGATTTGTTATATATAAACAAAAAGAATTATAACAAATTCGTATTTTTTTATGACATTTTTGACAGATGAAAATGTTTACAGGGTGACATAAATATTTATAAGCATCTCGTTTTATTTATAAGCAAGATGACAGATGCGTACATAAATTATATAATACGCTTACATCGATAGTGAAATAGCAGTTTATCGTTATTCGTTATCCTATCGGTATACATATATTCTTTTCATTTGAAAAGTTTTCAAAAGATTTTAAGATACTTTCGACAGGTTTTGCGACTAAACATAAAAAATTACATACATTTCAATTTAAAAAATAATATAGTATAATAAGTTAAAGGTCGAAATAATTAGTCAGGTTTTAGGCCCGCTATATACACTTGAGCTAAGCTATGCGAACTATGTTTTTTGTAAATAACGTAATCAAATGGATGACTATACACTTGAGCTAAGCTTATAGCTTAGCTCAAGTGTATAGTCATCCATTTGATTACGTTATATACAAAAAACATATTTCGCATAGTTCGCATAGCTTAGCTCAAGTGTATAGCGGCCTTAGGCCCGCTATACACTTGAGCTAAAATATGCGAACTGTGCGAACTATGTTCTTAAAAAAATAATGTTTTAACGCGAATAATATTTTTTAAACAAAATGTAATGAATGGAATGTTTCCTTTTTTATTTTATTTTTTTAAATGTTTTGATTCCGTAATGTTTTTTTGTATAATTACGTTGTATACAAAAAACATAGTTCGCATAGTTCACATAGTTTAGCTCAAGTGTATAGCGGACCCACTATACACCTGAGCTAAACTATGCGAACTACGCGAACTATGTTTTTAAAAAAATAATGTTTTAACGCGAATAATATTTTTTAAACAAAATGTAACGAATGTAATGTTTCCTTTTTTATTTTCTTTTTTTAAATGTTTTGTTTCCGTAATATTTTTTTGTATAATTACGTTGTATACCCTGGTTAAACATTCCAATTCAAACCAATTCCAATAGATTTTTTGAATAGGAATTAATTGAAAATTCCCAATGAAGAATTCCGATTAATCCAATTAATTTTTTTCAATTGGTTTCAATTGGAATGTTTAACCAGGGTACAAAAAACATAGTTCGCATAGTTCACATAGTTTAGCTCAAGTGTATAGCGGGCCTTAACGTCAGCTGTTGTCGATCATCGATGGTCTCCATCGAGAGTCCGAAAATAGTTGATGAAATTAAAAGGTAATTAATAAGAAATTAATTTAGTGTTTTTAAAAGTTCCCTTTTTGAAATAAATAATCTTTTATTAGGTTTTTGTGAATAAATGTGTTATATCTATGTTTATATATAAACGAAACGCTAATCGTTGAAATTGGAGTGTGCCAACACTTAGAAAATATAACAAAAACACATCTATGATTAGTATCAAAAATGTCAGAGTGTAGACATGGTACATTAATCATAAGGTGACCAACCGTCCTCCTTTTGAAGGACAGTCCTTCTTTTGCAGGTTCTGTCCTTCCTCGGAATATGTCGATATTTTAAAACTAATCTGTTAATCTCTGTATTCAGAGACTTTTTTATTAGTACACAGCCATCTATCAATTCAATTTTGTTTTAGCTAAGTAAGTTAATTTAAGCAAAACTTTTGTAGCTGAGAATTGGTATTGCTCAATCGAAAGAGTGTTGTTTTCCATCATGACAATGCCAGACTACACAAATCTTTGACGGCCCGCCAAAAAATGATTGAACTGTCAGTTGGGTTGGGCAATTTTGGTGTAGTCAATGTATAGCCTAGACTTGCGCCATCTGACTATCATTTATCCCTGTCATTGGAAATCTTCCTTGATGGCCAAAAGCTTGTCGACAAAAAAGCCACCGAAAATCACTTGACCAAGATTTTTAGCGATAAACCACAGAAGTGCTCCTGTAATGGTATCATGAAACTACCTATAATATGGTAAAATGTTGTAGATAATAATGACACATATGCACTTGCAGGTTAAAATTAATTTTCATTCGAAAATTGAACAAAAAACGACGGGTACTTTTTATATTATCTAATAGTCACCATGTCCTCAACCCTTTTCATTTGATGATTACCACATATTTTATACTTCGTGAAGCGACTGTCTGACGAGTCCGATAAATTTTTTATCTGCAATTTTCCTCGATTCGACCGCTTTTTCGCTAGGAAAACTTCGAATCATGGAGATTTCTCGGGGTCTTGTAAATTTATTAACACAATTTTGTTTTTTATTAATAAGGGTGGAAATTTGTTTTAGAAAACGAAGCCAACCTTGTTCGACAAAAATTTGTCTGCTATATAGTCGAGTACGACCATTGACATTTTGGCATGTTTGGGCCAAACAAATTCGGCAATAGTAGACAAATGTTTGCCGGACATAATTTACCCTGACGTAACCTTGGTAAACTCTGTAAAGGAGTTTTCCAAGAGAAAAAGCAGGCGAATCGAGGAAAATGGCAGTTAAAAAAGTTGTCGGGCTCGCCAATGACAGTCGTCTCATGAAGTATAAAAGATGTGGTAATATCAAATGAGGATCCGCTTTCAAGTATTTACGCTGTACTTTTGAAAAATGGTCACCTCATTATTCAATTTTTGTAAAGTATTATGAATTGTATTAATAAAGTGAACCAAGTGAATAAATAACGTGCGTATAGCATTTTTAATATTACATGCATTCAAACCGAAACCAGAAACCGAAAACTCTAAAAAATAAAAATTTTTCCAAAAAGACACTGGATCTAACGGCAGATCTAACGTTATTTGTATAAAAATGTTGTTTGTATTTGTTTGTTGTTTGTATTAACTCTAAAATTGACTACCGAAGCTAAAAAATTATATATAGTCCAGTCATTTTAGCAATCAACCTCGGAATGCGAGATAATAAGCTGAATTTTCGTATATGCCTTCATTTTCAAGTTCTAAAATTTGCCTCAAAAGTCTCATAAAATCTCGTGTCTGCGTTGTGAATAACTCAAGGTCAAAGGTAGCAAAATACAGTTTTTCGCGATTATCTCGGTTTCTATTGCTCCAATGACGTTAACATATTACACAAATTGTAGAGCATAAAATTTGCACCAAATTTATATGCATCATTTTCTCATGCGCTCAGCAGTTTTTGCGATAGAGGACGTTGAAGTAGTTCTCTTTTTTTCTTGACTCTGCTGCTGCATCAGCTGTTTGGCCACAGAATAAACACTTGTTTTTTAAATAAAACACATCATTCCTTTTTTTACGAGGTACCCTGGTTGATGATAAAGGTCTTCTAAGTGTCGTTTCGATGCCGCAATGGAATTTTTACGTGGTTTCTCACACCACAATAAAACACAAAATAAGCCATAATTTTCAAAAATTTTCGTCCGTCGTTGCCGAGATCGGAAACGGGAATAAACGACAATTATTCAAAGTTCAAGGTAATATTCACAGATATTCACGGTTCACCGTGACGATACCGATACCACCCGATTCACACAGATATTCACGGTTCACAGTACGTATGGCTTACAATTTGTGTAATATATGTTAACATCATTGGAGCAATAGAAAGCATTGACCCCTTTTTTATGCTAAAATGACTGGACTAATATATATCAACCGAATTTTAAAAATTTACGTACAACACCAATATTTTTTGCTATTTCGCCGAAATCGATATTTCGAAATTTAAATTTTTCTGTACTCATTGCTTGGATTCTAAACCCGAAGGACGAAATGAATATACGATTTTCGCAATTGTATTTGTTACATAAAAAAACTATGTTTCCGTTTAGTGTCAAAAATATCTGTTTTTTTTCGATCCGTTTTTTTCTTTAGACGGTTTATATATACAATTTTTTTCATCGTAGCCGACTTTCAAATTATGTATTTTGCTGAATATGTTAAATACTTTGCTACCGGTGTAAAATACTATATAGATTTCACATAATCCCTATATACCGAGCTCACTCAAATTTTTGCTGTCAAATTCAATTTGACATAAATTCAAACATTAATAACATAACCTCATATTTGTTTTGTTTTCGTTGTTTTGGCACGTGCTGTGTAATTATTTATATTCAGTATTTCTATTAATGAAAATGTCTATTAAAACAAAAAAACGTAAAGTATCTCAAGATAACATAGAAATACCATTAAAAATCAGTAAAGAAGTGGATGAAGATAATGTGGAAACTATTAATGGGTTAACATCAGATGGACCAGACATGGACCAAGATTTTGAAAATAGTGATTCGGAAGAAACAAGCGACAATGATAAATTAAGTGTAGGTCGTCTAAAGGTAAAAGTTGCGAATTATGATAAACCAATCAAGAATATGAGACTTTTCAGAGCTAATCTACAAAAACATTTTAGTATTACAGGTAATTTTATATTTCTGATTTAAAATTTTAAAACCTTATAATTTTTGCTGTTTTCGGTTCAGATGTTCACCATTTCGTCAATATAGGAACAAAAGATTCGGCATTTGTTAAACGTTATCTTCGTTCAGGGGGCAGAATTCTAGAACTGGCTCAATTGATTGGAAAAATTGACAAAAATAATGATGCCCATGTTGCTTTGATATTTTCTGCAATTCAAATAAATTTATTTGAAATAATGTATAATCAAACTGAGCTTATACTTCCTGCAATGCAAGGATGCAATTATTTAATCAAGAACTATAAGAGTTGTATCGAAAATTTGATTAATTCGCCATCGATTAATCATAATAAAATAGTAGTTAAATTAATCACCGCTATGGTCACACTCGATAATTATGAAACTGGAAAAACTTTGATAAATGTTTTTGATTTAATCACAGAAAACGAAAATTTGAAAAAATATTTATCACATCCAAGAGTAAAAGAGAATGTTGAAACTTTAAGAACAGTGCTAATACATTTTCTGTTATCATATATGATAGAAGGAAATGCAAACTTAATTCGAAAAATAATGGAGAAGAAAAAGTTAATTACTTCGATTGTAACAGGATTAGTTTATGATAGCTGTGAGACCGTGGTATTGATAATTGAAACAATGTCTAAATTTATATTAAAATTGGAAAATTTATCAAAGACAGAAAAAGTTCATTTCTTCGATTTAAATTTTATTATGGAAGTTACAAAGTTGTACAATTGGCAAGGGCCAAATAAATTACTCAAAAAAGATAACGAAAACATGGATGAGGATTTGGATGATAAGAATAAAGTTCGAGAGAGCGTCCATGATTTTTTAACAATACTTTTGACATCCCGAAAACATGGCATTGCGATTCAAGCCTTAACTGATATTAAACACAAACGAAACTTTACTCAAAAGCGGGTTTTGTTATCAATAAGTAAGTTTTGGTATGCACCTTACTATGGAGATTTGATTATTTCAATTCTTCAGGCGTGTCCTGAACTATTTGTATTTTTCTATGAAAAGTCAATTCGATCATTTAAAGAGAACCCAAATTCGCTTGAATTTTTAATTAAATTAACTTCAAAGATTTCCACGACGAATATATATTATGGAAAAAATTATATAAAATTAAATGAAACAACTGATTTGTTGATATCAATGTTTTTCGCACCTCAGTTATTTGAAGAAATCCAAAATTTTATTGAAAACGATAACTTTGAGTTTCGTTTTTTAGCAAAGAAATTATTGTATATATGCTTTAATCAGATTAAAGAATTTTATGAGTCTATATCGAATTGGGGAGTTTTTAAGGAACATGAGTTGTCTAGATTAAAGTTTGAGTTATCACAACATGTTTCAAAATATTGTTCATCGATTGATACGATTATAGCCTCAGTTTATAAATCTTTGGAACAAATTGATCACTCATCGTGTAACATATTAGATCATTTAGAGGTAACACTCGATCTGCTTCATATTATCTATAATTTCTTTCCATTATTTATCGAAAAAACAACATCGATTATTAATTATATTCGAATGTTAAAACCAATTTTTAATTCATCAGAAAAAAATTTTCGTCTTGAATTAAAAATGATAAATTTCATTCTTGAAGTTGAACCAGAATCGATTTCGCCCCCAACAAAATTATTTGACGAAATATTTCTATCCTTTATTCAGATTTATGTTTTTGGGGAGGTCTATGAAAGTAACCAAGCGAAATTATCGTTGGTAAAAATATTAAAGAATACGGGGTTGTTTGAGAATGGGGAAGACGAAATTGATTTATGGTTATTTTCACTCAAATCATTTAATCAAACAAATATTGAAATTATTGCCACATTTTTGATTCGGATTATCAAACAAATTAAAGAAAACTATGAAGATAATCAACACTTAATTAATAATATAACCGATGTTCCAATTAAAAATATTAAGGATGTATTTTATAATATTGAAAATGAGATAACAGTTAAAGGAATTACTGAGATTCCGAATGTGAGCAACATTTATTTAACATGTTTGAAATCAATTTCAAAAAGAGATAAACAAATCTTGGAATACTTAAAAAATGTATCCTTTTATTTATACTATTATATTCCTTACCCAGAGATAATTGAAAATATTTTGATACAAAAAAAGTCAGTAAATTTACAGGAACATATTGTTGATGTTATGATTGATTGTAATCCAATTTTGATCCAATTAAAAGATTGCTATTTAAATAAAAAAAACCAGAAAACGTTTATTGATATATTTGAGCAAAATGATGGAATTGAATTTAATTTAAATAATGAAGAAGTTTTTCTTAATTCCATTATATTTTCAAACGATACTGAAGTAATTAATTTAATATATTTTTCCTTAAACTCATTATTATGTGATAAAAATAGTAACAAAGGGAAAATGATTAAATTTATTATAAATTTTATTCATACTTTAAGGAAAATAAAGATTGAAAAATATTTAAACTTATTAAAATATATTTTATGCAATCAATATAAAATATTACAAAATTTTCATATAGATTTTATTAATGAAAATAGTAGTAATTCTATAACAACATTTTTAGTTGAGTTATTATCGGAATTCAATGATATTCCGTTTGAATATACATATAACTTTCGTAATAAAATAATAAACGAAATTAAATTATTTATTTTAAATAAAAACAATGAGAATGAAATGAAAAATATGAGCCAAATATTATTTATTTTAAATTTATTTAAATTGAATGATGAAAATTCTATTGATATATTAAAAATATTGTTGAATAATAATATAATAACAACGACAACATTGAATAATAATTTAAATATTGAATTAATAATATTTTCAATTAATCGTTTATCAATAATAAAAAAATTATTTCTAAATAAAACCGAAGTAAAACAATTATTTAAAATTTATAAAATAATGATTGAAAATGATGTTTTTAATTTAAATGTAATTGAGAAATATGAGAATGAAATTTATAATTATTTAATAAATTTTCCACATTCAATTGAATTTATAACAAATAATATATCTGAATTTATTTTTAATAATAATCGTTTTACAAAAAATACGTCAAAAATATTTTCGATAATCTTGGAACGTAATTATAATTTATTTTCGGATTATTTTATCAAATTAATTAACAAAGAAAATATATTAAAAAAAGAATTATTTTATCCAATTTTAAATCAATATTTTATTATTTTATCAAATGATAATAAAAAATATAAAATAAAATCAGAATTATTAACAGAAATTTATAATGAATATAAAAATGGTATAATTAAATCTATTGAAAAACCTTCAAAGTCAGGAACAATATATAAAGAAAATGTTTATGCATCGTTAAAATTAATTGAATATTGCATGCCGATAAACGAATGTGTTAAATTTATAAATCATAAATCATTAAAATTAGATTCTTCAGAACTATTTCAATGCATTTTAATTAAATCAATTCATGATAAAGTTATTAAAACAACAAATGAAACGGACACCAGTAATTTATCATATATAAATTTCATAAATATTTGGATTCATATGATGAATATTCAATTGAAAAAAGATATAATAGATGAATGTAAGATAGTTTCTATGATTTTGATAATCTTTAATTGGATTACAACGCACAAGAATAGCAAAAATATTACTGGTTCTGATAAAATTTTATCATCACAACATTGGATACAGTTTTGTAAACAATGCTTAAAATTTGGAATGAAATTGGAACAAGATAATTCCGTATTATTAAAGATTTTATCATTTATGTGTGATCTCTTTTATAACGACGATGAGCTAAATTCAGATCCAGAAACCTTATTCCAAATGGCATTATCACATTCAAATTTCTTTCCCATAATTTTAAGTAATAATGCTAGTAATTTAAGAAAACTAAATTTAGTATATTTGTTATATGTTTTAGTAAAGAAAAATGTATCGGTCGTCAGTTCGAAACATATTCCAGTTTATTTAGGAGGATATAGTGCAACACTATCAAATACAGACCAATACATATTAGCTCTTATAAAATTATATGAAAAAAATAATATTTCGTTAAAAGAGTTTCGCCCGTTTATATGGGGTGAAACGGCAATAACGCATTATTCATTGGGAGAAGAGGAATCAATTGAAAATAAAGTAATACTCGAACCTCCAATGAACATCGTTCAAGCTCTGTTCGATCCAAATATTTGTGAAAATTCAATTGAAAATTATCCTGTATGGAGGCAATTAGATTCATTAAATCAGTTACCACAGATCAATTTCGATGATTACAACTACGATTTTGAAAATGAAGCAAACCTTAAGGAATACTATCTCTCGTTAAATTTCATTGAAAAATTAATCTACTCAAATAATTATAAAAATACTTCCTACGATCGTCAACTATTAAAAATATCACCAACAAAAAATACTTCATATGATAATATATATGATCCTGCATTTTATATTCCGTTAATGAGTTTAATTTTCGCACCCGAAAGTTTTAGTTATCCATCGATATCAGCACAAAATGGTAGTTTAGGGTTATTGATTGCGGCAATGTCATCGATCGATGTTAATTTACGTCTAGCTGCTGGTGATGCTTTATTACGTTATCGTAATCATTTCGAGAACAACCGTCGTTTCATTGATCAAAAATTATGGACACATTTGTTTGATACGATGCAAAATGGATTAGGAAATTTATCAAAAAAACAAGCAGGATCTCTTCCGCGTATTCCATTTCCAAGTTGTTTATTTTTAGCAAAACTAACTAACATAATGTCATACCCTACGAATAGTATGTATGCACCACTCACAAACTTCCTTCTTGTAAATAATTGCTTTGAGTTCTCAAAGGTACCCGAATTTAATATTTTATTTCAAAGTTCCGATGTCAAACACGTGCGCTATCGCTATTATATTTTACATATTCTCAAAAACGGAATTAAAACCAGTCGTGATTTTGAATTGTTTCAAGCTTCGTTTACATTAAAATCGATTATGGGATTCTTTTCATCATCTTATTCCGATAAAACTGTTGATTTACTGATCTTAAGTGTCATAAATAATTGCGTAAAAATACCAAAACTTGTAAGAATTATGATTGATATCGTTGGAGTGATATCATGGCTAGGCGGAGTAGTAGAATATATTGAATCGTTTAAATATGACACAATCGATGGACTTGTTAATATAATTAGTAACATTTGGCATTCAATTGTTATTATTAAAAATGAATTCCTCGATCGTTACGATATTGAACACAAACTATTAGTTCTTCAAGTTAAATTATTACCAAAACTTTCACAACAAAACACCCTCAAAACTTTATCCAAATTTATAAACATTTTAGTACAAATTTCAAAAATAAAACTAAATTGCATTACACAAACTCATGTAGATCATCTTTTAGATTGTTGTAAAAATTACTTTGGTGATAAATACATAACTGAAATTGAATATATTCAAAAAAATGGATCCAAATTTATTGCTAATCGTAATAGTTTTGTAAAAAAGTTAAAAAATGATAATATTGATGAATTGTTAATATTTACAGTTAGTTGTTTAAGGGAACTGGTCATTAATACCAGCAGGAGTATAATTAAAGACGTTGAAATAGTTTAGAAGAATAAAGTCTATCTTCTTGTAAATAATTAAAATTTTGTATTTTATTTGGTTAAATAAATTTGTACAAAAAATGTTTCGTTTACCTTTTCTTAATAAAAACTATTTGATCTAAAACTTCTACCAATAAAACAAAAGTGAAAAATATGAAGGGGCTGAAATCTCACAGCTCTGAGATATCAAAACTTCGGTCTGGGATAAGGATTTTGATATAGTTTTCGACAAAAAACTTTTATGAGGATAATTGCTTTCATAAAAACATAAAACAAAATCAAAAATTCAAATTTCTTTCAAAATTCCAAAAATATTCTAAAAATTATAATAAAATCAAAAATTTAAATAAATTTTTCAAAATTCTAAAGATATTCCAAAAATTATTACAAATAATACAAAAATTATAACAACATCAAAAATTGAAACTTTTTTCAAAATTCTAAAATATTTCAAAAACATTTTTCCGAAATTCTAAAAATATCGCAAATGTTATTATTACTCAAAAAATTGGAAATCAAAAATATAAACTTTTTACAAAATTCCAAAAATTATAATAAAATCAAAAATTTCAACTTTTTCAAAATTCTAAAAATATTCCGAAAATTTTTACAGAATCAAAAATTGAATCTTTTTTCAAAATTATAAAAATTTTGCAAAATTCAAAATTCAAACAAAAAATTCGAAATTCAAAAAACTTTTTCCAAAATTCTAAAAATATCGGAAAAATAACAAAATAACAAACTTTTTTCAAAATTTCAAAAATTTTAATAAAATCAAAAATTCAAACTTTTTCAAAATTCTAAGAATACATATTCCGAAAATTCTTACAAAATCAAAAATTGAAACATTTTTCAAAATTCTAAAAATATTGCAAAAATTCATAATTCACAAATTCAAACTTTTTCCAAAACTCCAAAAATTATAACAAATTCCAAAATTTGTCCAATTAATGTTCAACATTAGTGTGATCTAGTTAGTCTAGTGAAATCCGTAGTAATCGTTTAAACTTAAAGAAACCGGTCTTTACTTCGCGGGGCAATCCAGTTTCCCAAAAAGTCGTCCTGCAAAGTGTATTGAGTAATTTAGTGACGGAGCAAAGCACTCCGAAATAGAAAATATAAATAAAAATCTGTATAGTTATAATAAATGTAACCAAAGTGAGAAAAATATAGTATTAAGTTAAACCTGTTAAATTGTGTTAAATTAATATTACTAAAGTTGAGAACCGCCACACCGAGAGGAATTCCGGAACATCTCAAGTAAGTGGGTCTTTCATTAACATAAATTTATCTGTGGTTTATCGTATATTATTATCGTGGGTAACACCACATATTGACGCAGCCAGTTCTTAGAATCACCAGATATTGGCATGTGCCAATGACATTTCATGTCATACAAATAATTAATTTTATCTTTTTCCAAAAATTGTGTAAACAAATAAATGAAAACCATGCTTTTGACAAACTTGTAATACAATAATCTAGTTTTTGATCTCACATACAAATCCCCACTAACAATATTTCTCCACATTCATTGTTACTACTTATTATCATCACTTAAAATGAATGTTTTTTAAGCAAAATATATGAAAATTTTCTTGTTTTGACATACTTGACGGTTTTTTAAGACTTCCGGTACAGTTATCGAACACAATAAAAATTTTTGAAATCCCTCCAGCGGTTTTCTAGATTTCGTCGGTTGTGACGGCCGGCCGGAAGACAGACACACATTTTTTTTTGCTTTTTTAGGATCATACGGCCTAAAACGTCGAAAAATGTCAAAGTGGGGGTAAGAATTTATGAAACAAATCAATATTTGGTAAAATAATGTATCGAATATTCTTAGATTTCTCGAGGTTTCTTCGTAAAGTTAAGTGACCTCGAATAATCGAGAAATTAAGTATAATTAACAATTATACATAAGGAATTCCCTTTTGTAAAATTGGATTAATTTTTATTTTAAACCTGCGATAACGTAAAGTTATAAATAGCACTAATTGCGACAGTTGTGAATATGTATTATTTGATTATGTTAAATTCGTTAAAATCGTGTAAATAGAAGTTTTTACTTAAGATATATTTTGTGTATTACTTTGAACTGGAAATTTTTACAACGAATCGTTGGAGTTTCTGAAGTTGTTGAAAGAATATTGTAGTTAGGAATATATTGCTTTCTGTATTGTTTTCCTGTGGTTGTGGAACGATTAAGGTGTTGAATACTTAATGAAACCTGGTGTTTTTGCTTACTAATGAGTGATTGAATCCAGAAAGTGATTTGGGGACTGCGTTTATTGAATTGTGAGTTAGGTCAATTCGAAGTAAGGTTGAAAAACGTGACAATATCTACTTTTCCAACAAACCTTCTCTATTTTCCCTTAAATTCACTACATTTCGGGGCAGTCATCCCGATTCGAATATGAGTTGTAGGATGCCCTCATTCAATCTGAAATAATCCAGGATCTCTATATATTTTATATTTTTTCTACCCAGAGAGTAGCACAATTAAAAGTGACGTTAACTTTTGTGCCATGTTGTGATAAACACATTATTCTATACTGAAAAAGATCACAAAATAAGAACTCGGATTAAAGAGGGATGTATTTCGTCAATATTGCTACAAACTATATACATAAAGAAAGGTTTGTAAAAATTCATTTAAAATTAGTAAAATATATAAAACCAACGTTTCTCTCTTCGAATACTGTAGCTGCACAAGGCGACCCTCCAAAAAAGAAGAAAAACGTGTTCTAGACCGAGTTGTGAAAACTTGACCATTTTTGATTTTCCTGAAACTTGGCATATAAGTAGTATGAACAAAATAAAAAATATGACTTATTTTACAATTTTTTTAAAGTGCATAGTTTGAGCATAGGGGGCACCCCAACATGCATGAAAAATGAAAATTCTGCCAATCCGATGTTACTTTGAAATTAAATTGCTCAAGAACGGCTTTAGCGATTTCATCAAACTTTTTTTTGTTTGGTTGGTGATTAGTTAGTCGTTTGAAAAAAAAATAATTTATTGTTTTTGTGATTAATTTTTAAATAAAAATATTAAAAAAACTTTTTTAAAGATTGGGATCAATTGGAATTTAATTAATTTTTTTCCTGAAAATAGTTCTATTCGTACTCTAAAATATTCCAAATTTACAAAGAGGCGTTAATTTTTGTTCTTGAGATATTCAATTTTAAAGATTTTTAGTCCGTCTAAAATTCTAATTGCTCTTTATTTTTTCGAACAATTTTTATCAACAAAAAGTTTTAACCACTGAAGTTCGAAAAAATGATGAAAAATTCGAATTTCAGTTGGACCAAAAATCTTTAAAATTAAATATCTTCAGAACACGAATTAACGCCTTTTTTGTAATTTCGAAATCTTTTAGAGTAAGTATAGAACTATTTTCAGAAAAAAAATTTAATTAAATTCCAATTGATCTTCAACACTAGCGCCATCTTTAAAAAGTTTTTTTAATATTTTTAATTAAAAATTAATTACTAAAACAATTAATTAATTTTTTTTCAAACGACTAACTAAAAAAGTTTGATGAAATCGGTATAGCCGTTCTTGAGCAATTTGATTTCAAAGTTACATCGGATTGGCAGAATTTTCATTTTTCATGCATGTTGGGATGCTCTCAGACACAATAAGAAGGTATTAGAGAGATATCCCTGGAATGCTTGCACTTGGACACCTTATAGACGACACCTTAGAGTGTCAGAGAAAAAATTTCTGTCAGACATCAAGCGTGCTGAAAAAATGTCTCATGTATACTAGCAGCATAATGACTTAACCAACTTACTTATATTCTGTTCGAGTTCGAGCTCTAGATCAGTAAATTAAATTTAAACAATGGGCTTGCTGTACGTTATAAATTGTATGTATTAGTTCAACACTTTATCGTATTAGTTTGCATGCCTCCCACTTCTTTTTGGGGCAGAGTTCCGATTTCAGTTTGGTCAAACTAGTAGATAACTGTATAGGCAAAGTATTCTACACGAAAAAAAAAATAATAATTGAAAATTCAAAAAATATCATCTGTATCCCTATTCCGGTACATCGGGAAATAGTAATTGAGAAACAGATTATAGCAATTTTTTTCATAATTAGTATTCCTTCTAGCGGGAAATAACAAATTTATATTAGGAAATATTTTATTTAATTTATTGCACTTTTTTATCAATTCCCAATTCATAGAGAAATGCTGTAATAGACATACGGATCATTCAATGTTTATTTCTACAATACGTAATAAGCGTAAAGGAAGTTGTAAATATCAAATTTAAATCATTAAACTATGTTTTGCTTACCAAATGTATTTATATTTCTATTAAAAGCTTTTTATTAAATAATTTCGTTACGAACTTGAAAATGAGTCATTTTCGTTTCGCTTGTTGATTTCAAACAGTTTTTTGCTCGTTTGAATCAAATTATAACTGTTAATTGCACATGTTACATTCTATGCTTACTTTTTACTCATATATAATTGTTGCTTTATTTCTATCAGCTCTAATTTTATGGCAACAACTATAAGTTATAAATAAATGCAATGAAAAAGGTTTTATAGACTTTTTTTTAATGCAGAAAGACGATAGTAAGCAGCCGATACAAATAAACATTTTAAAGTTCGCTATCATTTTAACAGACACCGGTCCATTGTCTTCTTACTATAAGTCAATGGAACATTTTCAAGGTTAAGTAGATTTCTTGAAAGAAGAACTACTGTTAAAGTGAATAGATTTGTTAACCATTAGAAACCTACAAAACATAAAAAGTCTGTATTTTACCTGGTAAAGTTTCACGGAAAGTAACGAAAGTATGTAGGTCACCATATTTGTGGGGTACATTGACCTTATACTTATCTATCTCGAATTAAATATATGATTCTGCTTAGCTTAAATCCTGTCTAATAGAAGAATATCATCTCGCACCAGATTTAATTATTAATTATTTTATCCACGACTACTAAAGAATATATACTTTCGATGCGTATATCTTTCATTGAATTTGTATTCATTCCACTTTAAAAATTAAATTCTTCTTTATTTATTTCATTCCACTTTATTTATTAAATATTCCCCTAACGAATTAAAAACTTGATTTGTTGGTATAGTAATATAAACAAGTTAAACAAGAACAATACATATATAAAATCTAAAATAAATAAACATGTTTTCTTTTATTTTTCATTTCATGGATTTATTTCAATATGGCGATATAAACTTTTACAGGAAAACTTGAAATTATTTGAAATATTTTATGTCGTGGATAAAATAGTATCTTGTATTCGCTTAGGATGAAGGCAATTCTTCACGAGGATGAAGTTTCCCGGAACGAGCGTAGCGAGTGGAGCTCATACAAGAATCTACTATTCCATTGAAGTTTGTTTTAATTTGTGGGGGCTGAATTTTGTGTTTCCAAAGTTTTGTACTTACAGATCTGGTTATTTAAAATATTTGGTGCATCTTAATTTCTGTTAGTATCATTATCATTAATAATGTTTTGTTCATATTCTCACAGAACAATATTATGACATGTCCGAATGGTAATACTAATGAGCATTAACAATTTATGGTAATTGCAGTACCCTATTTATGATGGAACTTTCATTATCGCTAACGAATTGCAAACATGATAACATTTATTTAAAAAACTAGAAAACAAATTGCTGGTTCAAATTTCTCCTCTTCCATAGATTGGATGATCATAATTTAAAACAGGTAAGTAGGTAAATGTGTCCCAATTATTTAAATTACAACTTTTAATTGCTTAAACAAAAATTCAGTTAAGATATGTATTTCAAAATATTATATATAAAATTATTTCTTTAATTTCAATTTGTTATTATTTTTTGATAAAATATCTGTAAATAAAAATATAATCTCTAGTAGATTTCAATGAAAATTTAGATCAATATTTATCCATAAAAATCATTATTCAATTGATTTTGAAGATTTCGTTGAAAATTGATATTCCAGTTCCTCCAATATTCTGCTGTAAGTTCTGGCCGTAGTGCAATTGGATTAATCACTGGTGGAGCTGGTTGATTTCGGTAATAAAATGGATTATTTTCATTTTGAAATCGACTGGTTACGGCAGGATTATTTTCATAGTTGTACGATATAGCAGGATTTGGAATATTGAGCGAATTTGGTAAATTAAATACAGGTTCTATGAATGAAATTAAAAAAAGAATTATTAAGATATAACAAAACTCTTCAAAATTATAGTCAATCATTTCTACGGGAATCGTTGTATATTTTTGTTTCGGGAAAATGTGCATTTTAGTCCTACCTAGGTCTTTGATCATTCATGGTAAATAAAACTAGCGATGTTGCGATGCTATTAAAAATGAATTTTATTCAAACCACCAGCACAGGTTAAAGTTATTTTTGATTTTTGTATTCTTAACCACTCAAAAAATAGTATATTTTGCAACATGAGATGAGAAGATCATTTTTTGGTGAGTGAACATTTGTTCACGAAACGCGCTGGAGTAGAGTGAGGTAAGTTCCAAACAAAAAATAGAAAATGAAAAAATAGAATTTCAACGGTAGTTCATAAGTTTTGAATTTTTCCATTTCGATACTTTCGGTTTGAGTGATGCATCGAGATTCCTGAGTTTATTCAAAAAAGCTTTAATATAGTTTTAATTACCAGTTTTCTTTGGTTTGCTAAACAGCGACGAACAACGGTTTAGCGATGGAAGATTTTGTTTAAGGCATTCTTTCGCTCCAATTAGAATCCTTGCCAGGATTATTAGTTTCTTTCAACGTAGATGTTCCCAATGTATCTGTATGAATTCTAATAAACCAACTAAATATGTTATAGGTTAGGTCTACCTCTACATCTGTCTCTTACCAGATAGTTAATATGTATTTAAACTTTTTTGCATTCTGGCTCGTAGAACTCTAATAAAAAAACTATATACCAGCTACCAAATAAACAACTCTTAAGTTTATTTTCAAAATTATAATTTATTGAATAAAAAACGATTAGTTTGATTCGTCCGTTTGGGCGAGTTCATGATACAATATTTTTCCAGTAGGAAAATTTAACAATGTTCCAAAAACTTTTGTGGGGACAAGTTTTAGAATCAGCTCGACAAAAACCATGAATTGTGAGGTAAATTGAGAATTGAATTTTCAATCGGTATAATGACACTTTATGGTTTTATAATGGTATTTAATGTTTATGATGAAATACTAAAAGATGTTTTAATTCAAATTATTTTTCGTTATGTCGACATATATATGTCCCGTGCTTAAGTTCAACGACCTAATTAACATCATCTAATAACAACAATACATTTGTAAACATACCAACCAGCACGCTCCAGGTTACGAAAAATTTGTCAAAAATACCATTACCAAATTACATTAATAAAGTGAAGTAATATTGATAACAAACGATTCCAGTTCGTTGTTATTAATATTTAAGCTCAGTCGTAATCAATGGTCGCAAAAGTCGTAAAGTTTAATAATTGAGATGTTTTCTATAACCATATATTTTTTTTTAGTAATTTGTGTACTATGACTTTCATAAATATATGACCCAATCCAGCTATGTCATGTTGTTTCTTGTTTTCGTAGGAAGCGGTAGAAGCAGTTCACGTTATCCAGTTATACCAGTTTTATAAAATCGTACCAGTGTATATACCTCAAGGTTATAATAATAGTATTGTCACATTGTCGCTATCGTATTATATTAATTTACAAATAAAACAAAAAATAGATGAAATAAATTAATTTAGAACATGCAATATTCAATTAACCTAAATCCTTCGTTTTAAAAAAAGCAGATTTACTTTATTAATAGATTATCATGCGTTTTGTTAGGTATTAAATGCTATACCGAAAATTACTTAATTCCACATCACATATTGAATTGAATTTTTTTTTTGATTAAGTAAATTTCTGTAAACTTCATTATTAAACAATGTATGCAGAACATCTACAGTAAAATACTTTTAATATTTTTTTAAAATCACAGAAAATAGTTAAAGATTGTTATATTTTGTTTTAATAGAAGTTAGTATAGTTAAGCTTAGTTGATAGCTAGTTAAAGGCAAAGTCATTACTTAGTTGATTAAATAGATTTGCTTGAAACTTTTCGCTCCATTCAGCCCACTTTTCTTGCTCTTTTTTAACCTCTTCTTCCGTTAAATTGGAATTCCCATAACTTTGAATAACGCTTGATGATCCAGAGCTTTCTGCATAATTATTTACGACTGAACCAGGAAACCGGTTGGGTGAGATTTTATCTTCTCCTCTAAGAAGGGTGCCTGCAAGTTAAAATACATACATTAATTTTCTTATAATCAATTTTGAATTCGCATTTGAGTGCCACTATTTTGAATTCTGTTTTTCAACAGCTAAGCATTTCATTACATACATGTGTTTCTGCTATGGAATTATACGTTTCTGCAGAAAAATAAAACAAAAATAAACAATATTTGTATAATGTTTTTATAAATATTTTATTAAAATATAACTTCAAGTATTGTTTGTTTTAATTATTCTAGCAAACGCATATTTACTCAAACAAACATGAAAGCATTTTTCATTCGATTTCGAAATTTGACATATTTAAAACAAACTCTGTTCTTTAAACAGATGGTTGATTATCTTTATTTATTTGTTTAATTATTGTTAACTCTTGTGTTGCTTTTATGTGTCTTTGAGCTTTGCAGCAAAAGTTACTTGTAATGTTCAGCAAATCTAGTGGTTATTTAAAATAGCTGTTGGCTACAGCCAATTAAATTTGAATTGGGATTAATGACAAGATTCTAGATAATAAAATTAACCTCGCTCTGTAAAAAGAATCACATTAAAAAAATCCAATAAAACTGTTCGTTACATTAACAAATTAGTATATATTGAACTATTTTCGTAGATTCATATTAACAAATTAACGAATGTTTCGTAACATTAATAAATTGTGTATTGAGCCAACGAAAAGTAGTTTATTAATCGCGGTAACTAACAATTTTATTGGTTATTTTTCAGTGCAGATCTCAGTAAACAACAAAGTTTAGCCTCATCAAACAACAAATTTGATTTGTTAAAATTAGCGAATTTAACTTTCGTTCAGCAATAAAGTTCTTCTTGGGCAACCACATTATTTCTTACTTACTGTACCAGAAAAGTTCTTTTTTTGATTAAAAACTGATATGTATCGGTTAGCAAATTGGTTACAACCACCCAAAAACAATAGCTCCGAAACATTTTCTGCCTTTAAAATTGATGGAATGCGAGAGATCAACACATGCAGTGCTTGATCGTCACGAGCACTATAAATAATCTTGTTCTATTCAATTGTGAATTTATAAAAATAAACGAAAAATAGGAATAATTTAAAGCTCAATGAGAAACATAAAAAATAGCAAACACATATTTGTAATTAAACAAAACCGTTATATAAAGGACTGTGGCGGTTAATATATTTAAATCTGAATAATTAATCACCACAAACGATCACACGATCAGTTATACTCATAACACGAACCATCTGCTGTCTTGCTAAAACTTAATCATATTCACGCCACCCATACAATAAATTAATTAATTAATTTACTTAATCAATTCGATTTTCGAAAATCGAATTTACTTCAATGGAACATTTGTCCATCATTTTGGTTGGCGGCAAAAGAAAAGTCAAAATCTTTTTTTTTACATAATTACAACATTCATTCGTGTTCGAGTTTTTCATAAAGCAACTTGTAATTGAATAATAGTACATTATGATGCTAGGATAAGCTAAAGATTTTGGACGGATGTGGAGTTTGCAAATCGAGGCGCTAGCCGAGATTTGCACCCACATTAAGTCCAAAATAGCTTACGTCCGTGCATCATATACTATTTTTTATTCGCCGCAAGCAAAATATTTTAAGAAAAGTTGTTTATTCTAAATTAAAATTATAAATTTTCATAAATTTTAAAATAAAAATATGTGGAACAAGTAACCTTTGACAAAATATTTATTATTTTTTCCAAATTATTGTGTAGCTATGACAACAAATGATAACAACTATTTTAATTGAAAAATGAAGTTTTGAATTTGAGGGTTGCTTTGATAAAAAATTTTATTTTTCATAGAATTTAAACAAATACAAATGCTTTTTACTTTTTTGGACGTAGCTATGACAACAAAATAAATAGTTGAAAAGTGATACTTTAAAGCCGCAAATCACAGTAATAAAGTAACACTTTAATATGTAGGCGAATAAAAAAATCATTAAGTGCGATTCTCAATTTTAATAAACTTAAAGATAAAAATTACTTTTGTTACTATAAGTTCATTTATACATATAATAAAATTCTGTTGTGAAATTAATAGAAATTAGAATACGAGTTTGTTCTTATTTTAAAACTACAGCTGAAGAATATATATATTATACATCAGGACAAAGAAACTCAAAAAACGAATAAGTTTATTCAAAATAATATTAATTAAAATAAAATTATTCAAACTCACCATTAGCAGCCAAACATTGGGTAATGATTCTCACGTTCTGCAAATCTTCAGTTGTTTTTTCCATAGCGATACATTTGTAAGTTTCTTCAGGACATTGGTATCCATTACACATAATAACACCTTGGTTACGTATTATTGTAAAACCATTTATGCCAAAAAATAAAACAATCATAAAACCACTAAAAGCGATCAACTTCATTTTTTACTTGTTTTTTTATCAAACTGAAAACAAAATAATGAAAAAACTTTTTTCTTGTAAAATAATTTCCGCGTAAAATTAACACACAATTTTTCTTAAGACTTCAATTGTAAATGAAGATTTTGATTTTGTAGCTCTATATTATATTATCATATATAAATGTCTTATTGATGTGCTTTTATATTTTTATTTTGTGTACATTATTAAAATATTATCAACATTAGGAATAAAAAGGCAACTGAATAAACAGTTCGCGTTTGTTGTCTTTAAAAAATTGCACGAAACTAAAACAAAATATAAAAATTTCATATATAGAACTTAACTACGGTGAAAAAATATTCAAATAAATATTACACATGATGTGGGTGAAAACCAAAAAATAACAATAATATTTTGTTTTATTCCGATTAGAGTGATGTCAATTAAGTGACTAATTTGTTTGAAGACATTTGTCTGTTGAAAGATAAAACAACTTCGTTATATGTTGGAAAAACTGAAGGTTATGCTAAAACAAACATCTGGTATTACTAAATTGAGAAATGAAAACAAATCAACAAGTATTTTTGAAGAAACTGTTAGGAAAAATCCAAACCGTAAAAAAATATGGAGGGGCTGAAATCTCACAGCTCTGAGATATCAAGACTTCGGTTTTGGTTAAGGAATTAACACGAAAATATGGAGGGGCTGAAATCTCACAGCTCTGAGATATCAAGACTTCGGTCAGGGTTAAGGATTTTGATATAGTTTTCGGCAAAAATCTTTTATGAGGACATGGTTTTTAGTTTTGGGCAGCGATGTATATCAAACATAACTATTTGTTAAAGTACAAGTATATTTTTATCTCTGTTTAGAAATTTATTACAAAACTAACACGAAACATCAATACATTGCCGGAAAATTATAACAGATCATATATTAACATATTTGGTGAAAAGATAACACACTCAGCAAACTGCTCAAAATCCTCTCCATTTAGCGTTTCGAGAAAATATTACAAAATCACAAATTCATATTTCTTTCAAAATTCCAAACATATTTTAAAAATTAAATAAAATCAAACTTTTTTCAAAGTTCCAAAAATATTCCAAAAATTAGAATAAAATCAAATATTTAAACTTTTTCTAAATTCCAATAATATTCCAATAATTCTTAAAAATTCAAACTTTTCCAAAATTCCAAAAATATTGCAAAAATTATTACAAAATCAAAAATTCAAACTTTTTTCAAAATTCCAAAAATTATAATAAAATCAAAAATTTAAAATTTTTCAAAATTCTAAAAATATTCCAAAAATTCTTACAAAATCAAAAATTGAAACTTTTTTCAAAATTCTAAAAATATATATAAAATTCAAAAACTATTTTTTTCAAAATTCTAAAAATATTGCAAAAATTATAACAAAATCAAAATTGAAACTTTTTTCAAAATTCCAAAAATTAGAATAAAATTAAATATTCAAACCTTTTCTAAATTCCAATAATATTCCAAAAATTCTTAAAAATTCAAACTTTTTCAAAATTCTAAAAATATTGCAAACATTATTACAAAATCAAAAATTCAAACTTTTTTCAAAATTCCAAAAATTATAATCAAATCAAAAATTTAAAATTTTTCAAAATTCTAAAAATATTCCAAAAATTCTTACAAAATCAAAAATTTGAACTTTTTTCAAAATTCTAAAAATATATATAAAATTCAAAAACTATTTTTTTCAAAATTCTAAGAATATTGCAAAAATTATAACAAAATCAAAATTGTAACTATTTTCAAAATTCCAAAAATTAGAATAAAATTAAATATTTAAACCTTTTTTAAATTCCAATAATATTCCAAAAATTCTTAAAAATTCAAACTTTTTCCAAAATTTTAAAAATATTGCAAAAATTATTACAAAATCAAAAATTGAAATTTTTTTCAAAATTCCAAAAATTACAATAAAATCAAAAATTTAAAATTTTTCAAAATTCCAAAAATCCTTACAATATCAAAAATTAAAACTTTTTCCAAAATTCTAAAAATATTGCAAAAATTATTACAAAATCAAAAATAGAAACTTTTTTCAAAATTCCAAAAATATTTTAAAAACTATAACAAATTCAAAAACTTCCATGTAAAATTTCATTTTCAATTACATATACGTCATAAAAACAGCTACATTTTTTTTCCAAAAAGTTGGCTAAAAAAATAAATGAAATCATTTTTTGACACTTTTGACATTATTTTTTTGACAAACTTATAATACCATAATTCTCAATAATAATAATAAAATTTCACTTCAAACATATAATTAATTTTATTTTTTTCCAAAAGAACATCTTTTTTAGAATCAGTAGGTCCTAAAACGTCGAGAAATGCCAAAAAAAGTGGGGGTAAGAATTTCACTTTGAGCTCGTAATGTAATACTTAGGTCTTTCAGACCGAAGTAAGAACAATACGTTGCCGGAAAATTATAACAGATTATAGAATGAGATTATACAGATTAGAGATTATACAATACATATACAGAATTATACTATGAGATTATAAGATTAATCAGCAAACTACTCAAAAACCTCTCCGTTTAGCGTTTCGATAAAATATTACAAAATCATAAATTCATATTTCTTTCAAAATTCCAAAAATATTGTAAAAATTAAATAAAATTACTTTTTTCAAAATTCGAAAAATATTCCAAAAATTATTACAAAATCAAAGATTAAACTTTTTTCAAAAATTCTGAAAATATTGCAAAGATTATAAAAAAATCAAAATTTGAAACTTTTTTCAAAATTCCAAAAATATTCCAAAAATTAGAATAAAATCAAATATTTAAACTTTTTCTAAATTCCAATAATATTCCAAAATTCTAAAAAATTCAATCTTTTTCCAAAATTCTAAGAATATTGCAAAAATTATAAAAATGTCAAAAATTGAAACTTTTTTCAAAATGCCAAAAATTATAATAAAATCAAAAATTTAAACTTATTCAAAACTCTAAAAATATTCCAAAAATTCTTGGCAAAGTCTAACGACTAAGCTGAAGCGCTGGTTTCGGTTTGATTTTCTTTTTGTTTGTTCTTTTTTTGTCTTTTTTTAAATTTCACAAATAAACCTGCAACATAACAAATCTGCTTCCGCTCAAGCGATTGTTATGCAGCATACAAATATAGTCTTGATTCAGGAACCATTGGTAAATAAAAATCATATACTTGGTCTGAATTGTAAACAAGGCAGGGTTTTTGTCGGTACAGTTACGGAAAACCTTCGTTCGTGCGTTTACTTGTCGAATGACATTTTCGGTATACTTATACCTCAATGCAGTGGTAAATATGCCGTTTGGTAAAGATCGAGGGTGTTGATACTGACGTATTCTTCGCATCCATGTATCTAACCATTCTAATGACACCATTCCAACCCAAGATCTTGTTAAGGTGGTGGAGTTCTGCAGTAATAAGAACTTGCCCTTGATCCTGGGATGTGATGCAATTGCGCATCATGGAATTTGAGGCAGTTCAGATAACAACAGAAGAGGAACAGGCCTTGTAGAATTTCTTCATGGTACAGATCTAGAAATTCTAAATAAGGGGAATGCCCCCAGTTTTTCAAATGCAATTAGAGAGGAAGTAATTGACATTACCCTCACTAGCTTAGTTTTGGCTAAAAGGGTTAGAAATTGGAGAGTATCGCAAGATATTCTCACGTCAGACCACAATTGCATAACTTTTGACTTTAAAGTCGATATGGTGGAAAAAGACATTTTTAGAAATCCCAAATCCACTAATTGAAATATTTACAAGCTACTTCTTAACCAAATGTTACTTGACTTTGATTCGTCAATCAAGTGTACACAAGACATTGAAAATGTTCCGAATCGGATTCAAGAGTGTATGGTCAAGGCTTTTGAAGAATTTTGTCCACATAGGGTGCTCCATCATGAAGAAAATTCACCTTGGTGGAGTAAAAAACTGAAAAAGCTGAGATCCACAGTCAGAAAACTTCTAAAGAAAGCTAAGCAAACAAATAACACCGATGACTGGATCACTTATCGTGATAGTCGGAGGGAATATAAATACATAGTATTCGGAGTGATAGAGAGAGTGCTTGGAAGAAATTTTGTGAATTAGTTGAGAGTTTTCCTGTGGCAGCTAGGGTTCACAAAGCACTCTCAAAAGAGAGTAAATACCAACCAGGCTTACTGCTTATGCCACAACATCTGCTGTGTACACATTTCCCGGGTAGCAGCACCACTGCTGAGATGAAAAAACAACTATCTGTAACTCCAAATAAAGATAGTTGGATCTTGGTTGAGAATGTAGTGAACATAAGATCTATAGATTCCTTCAACCCCTTTAAATCGCCTGGTCCTGATAGAATCTATCCATGCATGCTACAGAATAACGTGCATTATCTCATTGAATCACTGTTAAATTTATATAGGGCATGTCTAGCATATGGCTATGTCCCAGAAGCGTGGCGGAAAGCTAGAGTTGTTTTCATACCAAAACCAGGTAAAAACAACTACAATGAAGCCAAGTCATTTCGACCAATAAGTCTGAACTCCTTTATCCTCAAAACTCTGGAAAGACTGGTTGACCGTTATATAAGGGACAATGCCTTACTACAGTTTCCACTAAGTACCAATCAGCATGCATACCAGATTGGGAAATCGGTAGAAACAGCTGCGCATCATTTGGTGACTAAAATTGAAAGAGCACTGGATGCTAAAGAATTTGCTTTGGGTGTTTTTTAGATATAGAAGGTGCTTTTGATAATACCACCTTCGAATCAATCAGAACTGCGGTAACCACCGATACATTGCGGCATCGATACATGGAATTAGTAGCACGATCTCAAATTGGATCGTGTCTATGTTGAGCTGCCTCATTGTGTTTGTTGAAATGGGTAATACTACTGGTTCAGTTTTAGTCAAACGAGGTTGTCCACAGGGTGGTGTTCTCTCACCTCTTCTGTGGACTTTGGTAGTTGATAGCTTCTTAAGAGACTGAATCAATCGGGACCCTATTCTCAGGGTTACGCTGATAATATTGCCATACTGGCAATAGGGAAAGACCTTCGCACTCTGATGGATCTGATGCAAAATTCACTGAAGGTGGTTGAAGAGTTGGGTGTGGAGCAAGGACTTTCAGTCCATCCTTCCAAATCACAGGTAGTTTTATTTACCAACAAGAGAAAGGTGCCTGCAACACCAAGTCCGTATCTTTTCAGTATGCAGTTAAGCTACTCAGATGAGGTTAAGTTTCTAGGTATTATTCTCGACAAAAGGTTAAATTGGAATACTCATTTAACAAAAAAAATTGACAAGGCTGTCATTTCTTTTTGGCAATGCCGTCGATCCTTCGGTCGTTATTGGGGCCTTAGTCCGTACAATACGTCCGTGCTAGATTAAATAAAATACAGAGAATGGCATGTGTAGGTATTAGTGGCTCAATGCGTACCACACCAACGCTGTCATTAGAAACCATGTTGGGTCTCGCTCCTTTACATCTACATGTAGAGTACATGACTAAAAGAGTTGTCTACAGGCTGCATGTGGCAGGGACGTGGGTAAACAGAGGGAAAACATGCGGTCATGGTGACATACTTGATAGACTACGAACAGATTGTCCCGAAATAGATATGCATAGTGACGTCATGACCAAGGTATATAACTTTGAGAGGGGTTCTCCAGCGAGATTTATTTTTTCTATACAGATGGCTCACTGTTGAATGGAAATGCAGGAGCTGGCGTGTACCTGGAACCAGATAATGTCATAAGCAGCAAGAAATTTCCGCTTGGACGATTTTGTACTGTTCTTCAAGCGGAGGTGTATACTATCAATGAATGCACGCATGTAATAACTCGTCTGCGTCTTCAAGGGGAAAAATATGCATCGGTTCGGATAGCCAAACAGCTATCAAAGCACTGGTAAGCCCGGAGACTACTTCCAAACTCTTCTATGAGTGTAGGAAAAATCTTTGTAGAATAGCGCAACACAACACTATCACTTTGCGGTGGGTTCCAGGTCATAGTGGCATTCCAGGCAACATAAAAGCGGATGAACTTGCAAGGGCTGGAGCGGACATGAAATACTCAGGTCCAGAACCCGCCTTAGTGTTATCCAAAACGTTTGCCTTGTCATTATTAAAGGTGGATGCTGACCTCAAGATGAAGACCTTGTGGAATGCGTCATCAACAGGCAGACAAAGTAAAATGTTTTTTAGCATTTCAGGAAAAAATGTTAATTTTCTTTTAAGTCTGAAGAGGAAAACTCTCCGCACTGTGGTCGGTGTCCTTACTGGACATGGACATCTAAATAAACACCTTTTTACCATGGGACTTAGTGAAAGTCCTATGTGTGAGTCTTGTCTTGAAGAGGAGGAAGACTTGGAGCACTTTCTGGGTGTATGTCCAGCCTTTTCTAGTGTCAGAGCTAGGATTTTGGGCTTTGAAACTGTAGAGGCTGGCATTATCAAACTGTCGTCAATACAGTTGGTTTTAGATTTCATTAAACTTACAGAAAGGTTTGTGGAATAGTTGTTATGAGACCAAACTCAGACACGGCGCTATGGACCGTAGAGTCTGCGTGCCAGGACTAGTTTGCCTCATGCAACCTGTCCAACCCTTTATAATCTAATCTACAAAATCAAAAATTGAATCTTTTTTTCAAAATTCCATAAATATTCCAAAAATTATAACAAAATCAAAAATTTAAACTTTTTCCAACATTCTTAAAATATTGCAAAAATTATAACAAAAGCAAAAATACAAACTTTTTTCAAAACTCTGAAAATATTCCAAAAATTATTACAAAATCAAAAAATTAAATTTTTGCCAAATCAAAAAACTTTTTCCAAAATTCCAAAAATTGTAACAAAATCAAAAATTTCCGTGTCCATAATTTAATGCTCGATTAAATTTTATGTCATACAAATAATTAATTTTATTTTTTGCCAAAAAATTTGTTAAAAAAAATGAAAATCATTCTTTTGACACACTTGACAATATTTTTTTGACAAACTTATAATGCAAAAATCTAGTTTTTGGCCTCACATTCCAACCTTGACCATCAAGATTTCTCCAAATTCAATGTTTCTACTCGTAATCACTTGAAATGAACGTTTTTAAGCAAATAATATGCAAATTTTCTTGTTTTGACACACTTGACGTTTTTTTTGACACACTTCCGGGATAGCTATCGAAAACATCGTCCTTTCGGTTCTTACCCATTGAGTATACCTATTTTTGGCAACAAAAATTTTTGAAATTCCTCCAGCCGTTTTCTAGATTTCGTCGCTTGTGACAGCCGGCCGAAAAAGTGGGGGTAAGAATTTCACTTTTGGCTCATGAATACTTTGATTGTTTCAAAACCGAAGTAATTCCTCGAAATTATTTCAATGCATGAATATTGTACGTCGAGCAGCTCACGCATAATACGCATAAAAAGCAAAAACTTTACAGTGATGCATAATGCATGCCATCCTATTTGTTCAAATAATAATATCTATTTGCTACGTATCTAATTTGATACGTATTACGTAGCAAATCAACCTATATAAATTGTTTACATCAACCATATTGTCGACCTAATAATTAGTATAATATATATATGTTCCTATTTGATTCTGTAAACCCAATAAAGCATTTAATTTGTCAACAATCCATAACAGCTTTAATTACAAAACATATTACATAGAACATCCTTTCTTCCTATTACACAATACTCTTTTGTTTTTAAGAAAAACCGTTCATATTGGAAATAGTCAACTTATTAATTTCATGTTATCACACTTGGTGTCATTCTTGCTTGCTGTCAATGTTTGCACGCATGGAGGCTGGAGGATGAACTGTATTCGCTCAACGGTAGCACCTTCAATCTAAGCTCCGGAATATTCCTTGATGATGACAAACTATTGCTTGCTCAAAGAAACGAGCGTTCATATAGCTTTATATCTGGGGTTTAATTATTGAGGAAGACAGTACGTCACATGATCAATCAATATGCTAGCAGCTGAATTATTGACAACCGCATTTTAGTTGTTCCAGCACATTTTTAAAACAAATTTGATTTTACCGTTTATTTTTATTTTCTCTATCCTGTCATGAAATATTGGCCTATCCTATATCGTATTTTATATGTGACGTTATTTATTGTTTAGCTATCCATTATTTAACAAAAAATATAAAAAAAGTGTCCATCAAAACCTTAGAACACATGTTATTGTGGGACCTTGGTCTTAAAAGGTTTTTATGTGTTGTTGTGACACTTAATATTGTAATTCCTACTACAGAACAAATTTTATTAAAAAAAATGTTTGTTTTTAGCATAATTCCTTATAATTCCTGGCAGCTATTTAACATGGTTTCGAAATAACTAGATTACTGTTGATAGTTAGACAACATTTTTTAAAGTTTAAATTCTACGTTGAATAAACATTAATTTTAAAAGAACTACAGCTTTTGTTTTTGTGAATATAGCAACAAGTGTACATAATTGTTTACCTGCCTTCTCACATTTGTTTCTAAAAGTAAAAACAAAAACACTTTTATCAGTCATTTGATAATAGTTTAGTTCTGGAAATATTCACTATACTACCACTAACAATTATAGTTATTGAATAAATTCAGCATTTTTCAAGTATATCATTAATGGAATATAAATAAAAGTGTTTGGGAATTCTTTTCTGTTTTTTTGTTGCTTGTTCACGAAGAACACGAATTAAAACGTCAATAAAATACTATATATATATATATATACTATATACATAATATAATTGCACAAAGTCACGTGTACTTTGAGTTGCAATAGTAATATTGATTTACTATTGAAATTCTTAAAAAGCCTTTACGGTTAGCTTTCATAACAAAGTTTATGTACAAATGAAAAAAATGTTTGTCTGCTTGCTTGTAACGTTTCTTTTGTAAGGATTATAATTTGCAGTTCAGTCTAATGCTCCACCTTACTTCTAATGAAAATTCCAATTTACTCGGTCCTTTTGGGTGTCTCGGTGTCAAATCGATTTATGAAATAATTTTTGGCTTTGATTTTAACCTTGTACAACCCTCTCATAGACATCGCATTGCCGTAGCGAGAGGGCTTACTGGGTTCAAGGACCTTAAGAAAATATCGACTTGAAAGGAGCCAGTAGCAAAACCGGATAACCAGAACATTCAACGAAACTTACAATTTGTCGAAGGAATAGACATCTACAACACTCATTCAACACCATTTTTCTGAATGCGTATTGGGGAAGAGTGCTTACGATACAACCGCAGCAAACCACCGAATGAAATGAATATTGTCAAAAAGAGTTGTATCGCCCGGAGCTCTATCTTGGGTTAGCAGCTCCTTTATGCCCTACAAATCTCCAGGTTCTAGCGGGATTTAATATTTTAATGGTACAACAGCGTTTAGACATAATAGCAGGCTCTTAAGGATCTTTGTTGAAGTTAAAACTTCTTTAGCCGCGTTATGAAATTTTGTATGGAGTAAAATTTATATATTCGCGTTACTAATTTTAATATGCATTTTGAAGAACAAAAAAATATGTTTTTTTAAATATGAAATACATCTATTATTTCTTAACGTTTAAATTTGCGATGTGGATATCGTGCTTGACTGATGTTCAGGTCGTGAGTTCAATTCCTGGTGTGACAACATATTTTTTTATTGTTTTTTTTTTAATTTTTATTAAATCATTTTAAATTTTATTCATGAATTCATAAAAATAAAAAAAATTTCTTTTTATGAATTTTAAAAAATTGATCTATAACGCAGTTTTTTAAAGTTATATTACTACTGTCTTTTGCAATTTGCATTCGTGTCATCATGCTAAATAAATATTGAATATATATAAAATTGAAAGTATGTCTGTTTGTCCTTTATGTATTAATACATTAATCATCATAAACATTTGGGAAGTTGTTGTGTACACTTAATTTGCTTTTTATTTAACTATCGTTTTAAACGGTAGTTTGCTTTGATCAATGTTTTTTTTGTTGAACATAATTTTTATGAAATTAAAAATAACGTAAGAAAGATAGTATAACCTGAAACAGTTACATTTGTATATCAAAATTATATGTATTGGAATTCAACACATGTTAATTTTATCATCTTCACCAAATATGCTGTTGGTTTGGAATTGTATGTAGTACATGTTTCTAAAATTAAGTGAAGACTTAATACTTGTAACTTGATACTTGATAACATTGATTATATCGATTTTAAAGCTCACAATTACGAGACGGAAATCACATAAACTCTATACAAAGAAGCATAGCCTATGTATGATTAAACATGGATGGCAATCATGATAAATAAACTAATTAAAAGTTTCCGCAGGATGATTTGTAAAATTTAAAATTGTTGATCTATGGATGTGACAACCAAGCGTAATGACATATGAGTTATCTTGAGATATCGTATACCACTGGCAATAGCAGTGCAATCTCATTAGCCAAAGTGATATCTTAGGGTTGCTGGCGGATGAAGTATTTTCAATCAACGATACCATTCCTTACTCTAAGTTATGGAATATTCTTTGATGATATGCTATTTTTTTTTTAAATAAAATGTGTTTGGTACTAAAAATTACAAGGTGTGTCACAACAACACATAAAAAACTTTTAAGAACACGGTCCCACAACCTCATGCTTTCTAAGGTGTTGATAGACGCAAATTTTTATATGATATGTTTTGATTATTTTATATATAAAAATGTATATAATAGTTGCTTGGAATGCTGATAGATGTGAAACCCAGAATAATTTGAATGATTTTAATTCTTCTTTCAACATTCTGAAATTTTAATTTGCAATGCTACAATAATTGGAAGATACAAAAAACACAGCTATTTCGCAGATTTAAGTTTTCACTCTTCGGCAGTCCTTAACACTGCCTTCTTTTTTGTTGTTTTTTGTAACTTTTGACTATGTAGTACAAGTCTGAAAAAACGTGGGGCGAAAATGGTATATTGGCTGTATGAAGTAGTTGTCAGACCAATCTTCAGCTATGGGTTCCTAGCATCGTTCACGGTAGCTTTTGTTGTGAATGCGATTAAAAAACTTGAGGCGTATATAGCGAGTCTGCAGGTTTTTGTGAGGATATATTCTCGATATAGGCTCTTAAGAAACTAGCACGAGTTATAGGAAAAGCCATAAAACGCTATGGAAGGACCTGGAGGAACACCTGGTGGAACTACGGTTTGCTTGGGCTGTAGTTTTTACTTGGCGAATACTGCATAGTCTTTCAGAGTGAAGTATTTGGTATAAATGCAGTATCGAAGCGAACGACGAAGTTTAAGTGGATGCCAGGGCACAGTAAGCATCTCGGGAACGAAGAGGCTATTGAGTTAACAAAAACTTTTTCAAAGCGACTCATTGGCCTTAAACCACCAATTGGTGTATATGGAAGGCAAGGATAGGTTCGCTAGTCGAACAGGCTATCCTCCAATGCTTCTACTCCTAATGAAGGCACATATAGAAGATTACAAGGTGTCCAAGTCGATCGCCAAACTACCCGATTTCTGTTAAGTCTCAATTAGAGTTTTTAAAAAAACTCTACAGCTCTTGTTTATGAGGATGGCTTGAAGGACTTAACAGTCTACACTCTACATGTCAGATTATGATTACATAGTCGTCTTATAAAAAAATAGACTGTCTAAATTGTTAACCACATGTAATATTTTGTTCAGATAACTAAGATCAAATGAAATATAATCATATATCAAAGTATCAATCAAAGATATCAGATATCAACGTAGATTACGCAGAATGATTGCACTGAATTGTTTGATATCTCAATATAATATTCGTGTAGAAAATAAGATTTGAAAATTAACCCATTTTCAGACAACGTAAATCAAATGTGTCGTTTTCAGAGTTGTATTTAGTAATTTTTTTACATATCAATTTTAGATATATTTGAATACACTGAATATAATAATAATAACCACATCATAATGCGTTCGGGTAATTATGAAACACATAAATGAAGTACATAAATGAAACTATGACTACACGGAGTTATCTAAAATATTTAATCCTAGAGGATTTATTCTTAACTTGTAAGGTTTAATATTTTTTTTAAAAGAAGTTATTGAGCAAGCTCAGGCAATGTTTAATTCTTGATTTTTTATTATAAGCTACACTCAAAAAAAAATTCATTTGAAGTAAGAAAAAAGGCAGTACCTTTTTAAATATTGCATGCACTTTCTAACTGAATCAATATTTTGAAGTTTTAAGTCTCAATATTTGGACTAACAATATGCAAAGTTTATTTCAAAGTTATGGTAGAAAAGTTTTGAAAGTATAACTAAAGAAGAACGAGCATCAGCAAAAAAATAGAACCGCGTCCATCCAAGCAAGTAGTAAATAAAAAAATCAGACAAGTGCGAATATAACTCGTTCGTCGAGAGTTCCGTGTATATAATATTCTAAGAGAATAGTTCTCAAAAACACAATTTTAGAAATAAATCAAAAACAATACCTTCGCAAATTACAAAAAAAATTGTTTTGGGTGGGAAAAAATTTACCTTTCATATTACACCCATCCACCCCTCGTGAAGGTTAGAAATATTTTTAAATTTCCACTCTCAATCCCTCCAAATAACATTTGAAATGATGAACCGACCGCTGTAATTTTCATTCAATCTTTACAACATTCCTTATAGCCGTGATTTTTTTTTGTTTTGTAATGTTCGAAGTAAAGGAGGAGGGCAAAAATGTTAACATTTTTGAAAATATGTCGAAATTTACAAAAAAATTGTTTTGAACTACAAAAGAAATCACATTTCATATGACACCCCACTTATCAAGGTCAAAAATAATTTTTTTTTTTCGAATTTTATACTCTGAACCCACTCCAAAGACCATTTTTTTCAAATTTTTCTTTTGTAATGTTCGAAGATAGGAGGGGTGACAAAACAAAAATTTCACATTTTCAAAAATAAATCGAAAACTAGGCTTTCGAAAATTACAAACAAAATTGTTTTAGACTAGAAATCCACTCCAAACAACTCCTTTTAATTAATAAGGCGACCGCCAAAACTAAGCAGTCGATAATTGTACTATATCTCCTTATCTATAGTATGTAAATAAAATATAAATAAAAACAAATATCTATAATTTTTGTTGTTTTAGTAGGCGTGAGCAATCACATTTTATAACTGTAGAAAATTTCAAGTTGATAGCACTTCTTGTTTGTGAGAAAATCGATTATGTAGAAATTCGGACGTCACACACTATTATAGCTCGTAGAACACGCTAAAATTAACCCACCCTCTTAAGCAGATTTTCAAATTTGGTACTTGCCATTACACGCTTGATTGTTAATAGAGAAAAGATGATTATTGATTCTAGACCTTATATCAGCCATTTGACTGCTTTTTGAGTAAAGTATTCCATGTAACTCTCTCAATTTGCACATCATCGCACAACTAATAACTATTCAATCATATGTTTGGTTTTCCCAAAATATAGTTTGCCGTTGACGGATAATGACATTATCATCATCGTGGGCGATTATTATAAAACTTACAACAACTTAAAACAAATCCGTTAGATTAGATGATATCTGCGAGTTTCAAGAGCAACTTTGCATCAGTTTTTCTTCTTATTTGATCGGCTGTCTATTGAGATCCTTTTTAGCAATACTTTACAACAATAAGAATAGTAAATTACTTCGGTATGAAAGACATAAGTATAAGGCGTGCTATACACCTGAGCTAAACTATGCGAACTATATTTTTAAAAAAGTAATGTTTTAGTGCGAATAAAGCTTTTTTAAAAAATGTAATGTTTAAATGTAATGTAATGTTTCCTTTCTTTTTTAAATGTTTTGTTTCCGTAATGTTTTTTTCTATAATTACGTTATATACATTATTTTTTAAAAACATAGTTTGCATATTTCGCATAGTTTAGCTCAGCTGTATAGCGCGCCTTACATTCTCGAGAAAAAAGTTAAATTCTTATACCCACTTGTTTGGCATTTCTCGACGTTTTAGGACTTACTGATTCTAAAAAAACAAAAAAAATGTATGTCTGTCTGCCGGACGGCCGTCACAACTATCGTTACAGAGAAAACCGCAAGAGCGTTTTCAAAAATTTTTGTTTCAAAAAATTGGTTATCTTAATGGTAAGAGCTGAAAGGACGGTGTGTTCGATAACTACCGTGTGTCAAAAGATACCGTTAAGTGTGTCAAAAGAATGATTTTCATTTATTTTTCACCGATTTTTTTGAAAAACTAACACAATTATTTGTATGACATGAAATGTAATTGAACATGAAATTGGACACGGAATATGGTTCTATAATTTTAACTCCTCCCAACTTATAGGAACAGTTGGAAAATATCAAGTTGTTGCAGGTTTAATGTCGTTTTTAGCAAAAGTTGTAATTATTAGAGAGATGATTCTTGATGCTGTGTGACTCACACTAGTATTTTTTGCTAAATCACTGACTTTTCTAAATTAATTGCTAGTGCACATATGCTATTCATAGATGTCACTCGTATCAAACGTACATCATGTGCCTGACCTCATATTTAAATTAGAATCTTTTTAAATGTTAAAATTTGTAAACATTGTCATAATGGAGGATGATAATGAAATTGTATTTGGGAGCTTGTTTTTTTTAAATACTTACATCATACCGAATATTTTTTTTTTGTATAAATTTGAATTATTTTCCATTTTTTTTAAATAATTGTTTTTAAATATATCGACGTTTTAATGAATTGACAACTTAATTGAAAAGCAAGCTGACGAGGAGACTTTTCGTCCGCCGCCTGGTCAATAGCGCAACTTGGGTATGAAATGAAAAGTCACCGATTTAGCTCAAAAAGTTAGTGTGAGGCACACAGCACAGCGTGAGTAATTTTTTATGTGATTCCAAATTCCACGACTTCTGAATAACAGGAACAGTTGGAAAATAAGTTTGATTGTTTTGATTATTATAATTATTGCAATATTTTTAGCATTTTGAAAAAAGTTTCAAATTTTTGATTCTGTTATAATTTTTGCAATATTTTGGAATTTTGAAAAAGTTTCAATTTTTAATTTTGTAATAATTTTTAGAATTTTTTTAGGATTTTGAAAAAGTTTAAATTTTGGATATTTTTGATTTTATTATAATTTTTGGAATATTTTTAGAATTACATTATATGGGATTTTTAGAAATAGAAATGCTCCCCATTCTATGAATTCACACAAAGTATTGTCTAGAAATTTAATGCAAAAAATCCCATATAATGTAAAAACATTTCCATAATATGGAGTCTAATGACAGTGGAAAAATTCAACTTAAGTAAAATAAATAAGTGATGAAGAAGTATCAACTTTGAAATTGTCATCGCCTCAACGGCGTAATTGATAGCGTGTCTGCCCAAGGATTCGAGCCGGGCACTAACGAGGGTAGGTTCGAATCCCATCCGAATCCCACGAAAAATGTGAATTGGAGTTTTTTTCTGAGAAACTTCAAACCATACCTTTGAATTGAAAAAAATCCCCAATTACTTCTTTACTTACTTGAGTTTAATTGATCTCAAAAATCCAAAATAAATTTTTAGAATTCTTTTAAAACTTTTTTTCCAAGTTTAAATTTTTGATTTTATTATAATTTTATATTGTATTTTGGAATATTTTTGGAATTTTGAAAAAAGTTTGAATTTTTGATTTTGTAATATTCTCTTTAATATATTTGGAATTTTGAAGAAAGTTGGAATTTTTGATTTTATTATAATTTTTGGAATCTTGAAAAAATTTAAAGTTTTTGATTTTGTTATATTTTTTTGAAATTAATTCAATCAGGCCTCTTTTTTTGAAAAATTAAATTAATTATTTGAATGACATGAAATGTAGTTGAGCAAGAAATTGATAGACAATGGATTGTTTATTTTTGAAAAGATGAAATAGCTGAACGCTAAATGGAGAGGTCTTTGAGTGGTTTGCTGAATGTATCATATTTACACTAAATTATGTTACTTTATTATCTTATGATCTGGTATAATTTTTCGGAAACGTATAGATGTTTCGTGTTAGTTTTGTTATAAACTTCTAAATAGAGATAAAATACTTGTACTTTTACAAAGTTTTATGTTTAATATAAATCGCTGCCTAAAACTAAAAACAATATCTTCATAAGAGCCGAAAACTATATAAAAAGCCTTAACCTAGACCGAAGTCTTGATATCTCACAGCCTTGTGATTTCAGCCCCTTAGTATTTTCCTGTTAGTTTACGAAGTTTTGTTTATGTTTTTTCTAGAACGGCTGAAGTTCAATTCTCATATTGATTGCATATGTTGAAGATTAGGCCAACCGATGGCTGTTTTCACTATCGCAAAAGTTGTTATATTTTCATGAAAATCGGTGAAAATGTTTTTTTTTGTGTCTCAAACAGTCCCAAATTTTTTCAAAGCGAAATATTTAATTGTCGATGTTTTATGAAGAAAATTAAAAAAGAAGACTCAATTTTCAATCGAAAAATTTGGTTAGGAAAAAAATTACCAGTGCTCATTTTTTTGTTGAAATCCCAACTTTAATATAGGATTAAAATATAATATTGTTTATGTACAAAAATTTCGTTAAAAAAGCGAAAAACCGAAAAAACTACTTTCAAATCATGAATTTCTTTTTCTTTGTTGTAAATAAACGGTTGCATTCATAAAAAAGTCCAAGCGGCACGTATATCCGCTAGAAATAGGTAGATTTCGAGATCAGACAGTTTTGTGTGCCAGTAGAATCTGATGTATCAGATTAGTTTAAACAAAACAAACTAATTTCAAACAGATATCGAACAAATTTTAAAAAGAAAATTAGCTACCTACAAGCAAAATTATATCTATCCAATTTTGCAACAAACAAAGATCAAATCTACCACAGAACATGTGTGTGACAATTTATGACACAAACCTACTCTATATCATATGTCGTGCAATTACTGCAAAATATCAAAATATTTTATTTCTAAGAAAAAAAAATTAATTTCTTCTATTCAAATCTTTTATTTTTTGACTGTTATAAGGTTAACATTGACTGTTATAAGGTTTTTGGAAATTGTAGTTGGGGATTGTTGCAAACTTTTTTGTTGAAGCCAACAAGTCAAAAACCTCTAACTGCAGAGATATTTATTTATAAGAAACGGATTAAAATGTTTCCACAGATTCTAAATTTATGAAGATTTTAAAAATATTGGTATCCAAACGGCCGTTATAACGGATCAAAAAAACCACTTTTTTTTCTAGTATAAAGCCTATAGTTCCTTAACCATGAGTCAGATTTTTCTGATTTACGAACTTGTCCAAGATATTAATAAAACACACATTTTTAAGAAAGGTTTTTTTATCTGGCTCCACAAATGCAACCGTGAGAGCGCCGGTTGATTCAAACGCATTTTGTGTTTTACAAGCTTTTTTGTTGGAGCCGCTCACTCAGAAACCTTCAACTGCAGAGGTCTTTTTTTTGAAAGAAACTATTTTAAAAGGTTTCAAAAATTCTAAATTTATGAAGTTTTTAAAAATATTAGAATCCAAACGGCCGTTATAACGGATCTAAAAAACAGAGTTTTTTTCTAGTATAAAGCCTCTAGTTTCTTAGCCATGTGTTGGATTGGGCTGATTTACGAACTTGTCCAAGATATTAACAAAACGCACATTTTTAGAAAAGGTTTTTTATCTGGCCTTATAAATGCGACCGTGAGAGTGCCGGTTGTTTCAAAAAAAAATTTTTTTTTGCAAACTTTTTTGTTGGAGCCGCTCACTCAGGAACCTCTAACTGCAGAGGTCTAGTTTTAAAACAAATTGATAAAAAAGATTCCAAAGATTCTAAATTTGTTAAATTTTTAGAAATATTAGTATCCAAACGGCCGTTATAACGGTTTTAAAAAATCAATTTTTTTCAGAAAAAAGCCTCTAGTTTCTTAACCACGTGTCGGATTTTGCTGATTTACGAACCTGTCCAAGATATTATTAAAACACACAAGTACAGAAAATTTTTTTGATCTACTTCAACAAATGCGACCGTGAGAGTGCCGGTCGTTTTCGTTATATCTCATATCGTTTATATATATATATATATATATATATATATATATATATATATATATATATATATATATATATATATATATATATATATATATATATATATATATATATATATATATATATATATATATATATATATATATATATATATATATATATATATATATATATAAATTTTTTTTTTTTTGTTTTTTTGTCTCCGCTTATCATATATAGTCGTTTGGCACAAAAATTTTTCCGAAATTCCGAGATGAAGCCCATTGCAATAGGTAGATTTTTATATGAAATCTACCTGAAAGCGTTAATTTACATACGATACTATGTTATACAAGTAATTTACATATCATTTAAAGTCCCGAAAGCATCGTTTAAACTATGGTGATTAGTTTATTTAATCGTTTGCTTTTTTCAAATCTTTTCTTTAAATTCGTTTCAAACTTTTAGCAATAGATTCAAGTTTTGCTGGGAAAGGAAAAAAAACAATTATAAGATCATTAATAATTAAAAATAATAAAATCATTATTGGCCAACAAACATTTACCTGATCTTGCAGAAATTTTTGTGCAATACAAATGCAGACAAACAAACGATTACCGAAAATGGATTACAAATAAGAGCTTCTATTTACAAAAGTAAAATTATAAATACATCTCTACACGATTTAAGATTTGAACTCTACCAAGCGGCTTCTGTAAAATCATCATTTCATTTGGAAAAATTACCTTTAACTGAAGGAGCAGTTAAGCTACATTGTTACAGGGTGTATTTTCATCAATTATAGTCATCAATTTACAGCTACAGATTGGGGATGGAAACATCCCTTTAATGGTATCGTACCTATATTTACAGAACAAGAATTAATTCCCAAAAATTTATTGAAAATTATCTGCGACAGTTGCGAAAAAGGATGCGGTAATAACATATGTGGGTGTCTTAATGGCTTAAAGTGCACAATTTTGTGCATAAATTGTCACGGTGCTGATCTGTGTTCTAATGCCGAAAAGTTCTTATACGAAAAATTTTGTAATCTCGAGGACATCGAAGACGAAGATGGTATCGACTGTCTAATAAATAGTAATAATGAAAATAATGATACTAAACTGGAAAATCCAGAACAGCTCGAATTGAAGATGTAGAAAATGAACATGAAGAAATCGAAAGGTTGATCTATTCTGGCGATGAAGAATTCGATTCTGGCGATGAAGCCCAGGAAGAAAAAAGATTTCAATGAAATTATTTTACTTTTAATTTTTGTATTTTGTCATCAAAACACTTTGACATGATAATTTGTAGATACTTACGACTCCCAAGAAATAATAAAAAAAATTTCTCAGTCACACACAGCCTTTGTGTTTTTTGAGTTTTTACCTATTTAATTGCAGTTTAAACGATGATTTCGGGACTTTGAAAGCCAAGTTAAGTTGTATATGTAAATTACTTGTATAACATAGTATCGTATGTAAATTAACGCTTTTTATGAATGCAACCGTTTATTTACAACAAAGAAAAAGAAATTCATGATTTGAAAGTAGTTTTATCGGTTCTTCGCTTTTTTAACGAAATTTTTGTACATAAACAATATTATATTTTAATCCTATATTAAAGTTGGGATTTCAACAAAAAGAATGATCACTGGTAAAGTTCAAAAATCGAAAATTTCCTAACCAAATTTTTCGATTGAAAATTGAGTCTTCTTTTTTAATTTTCTTCATAAAACATCGACAATTAAATATTTCGCTTTGAAAAAATTTGAGACTGTTTGAAACACAAAAAAAAACATTTTCACCGATTTTCATGAAAATATAACAACTTTTGCGATAGTTATAAATTAAAAACAAAAAAAACGGTTTTTTGCATTTTTTCTCGATAATTTTGTAGTAATGGTCAATAATGTCCAGCAAGAAAGATTTAGATTTTTTTATTACCTACAACTTTTATATATACAACTTTTTTCGATGGGATGCATAGTTTAGTCGCAAATCGCAAAAAACTAATACAAACCCCTAAAAACGTATATACTACAACCCCCTACCCCTTTCCGGGACTTTTACTCAGTTCGGTCGACTTTTCCTTAATTACTTAGACCCTTAGCTACATTTTCCGACCATTCGTATACTGCTAAGAATTTTTCGTCTATTTCGATATTTATAACGGTTTGGCCCTGGTCTATTGCTTATTACGCAAAATATAAATTGAAAAACAAAACCCATATGCTCAAATGACGAATTATTTAATTTTCACGGAATTCAAAAACGGTAAATAAAGTAAAAATAAATATGTACGTCAATTGAATCAGTTATTTTCACATTTCTATCACGGTTTTCAATATCAAATAATAAAACAAGCGCTTGCTTTTTTCTGAGGTGTGTTTGAAGCCTGAGGACGATTTTAAAAATTGTCTTCTAGTCGTCATTGAAAACTGAGAAAGTATTTAAAACAAAAAGAATGAGGAAGAGATATAGTTTTCAGTTTTAACGAAATTCGACGCAAAAATGATTATCTTTTCTGATTGTGGATGTGATAAAATTATTGTTTGCTCGGCTTGTATATCAATTCTGATCCCTCATTTGCGGGAGCGGTTTGCTTATTTTTCTCCCTAGGAATTAGAGGATAATAAAACCACCACAACAATGTTAATTTTAATTGAAACAATAATATTTGCCGGGCTACCTACCTACATACTATGATGAATATAATTTTGTTTTAAATATTAAAAATTAAATTTAGCCGGAAATGACACGTTTTCAACAATGTTTTTGATTCAGGAATTATTTCGGTTTGAAAGACCTAAGAATTACAATCTCGAGCCAAAAGTGGAAATCTTACCCCCACTTTTTTGGCATTTCTCGAAGTCTTAGGTCATAACGATTCTAAAAACGCAAAATAAAAAATATGTCCGTCTGTCTGCCGGTCGGCCGTCCGCCCGTCACAGCCGACGAAATCTAAAAAGCCGCTGGAGCGTAGGTTAACTTAATGGTAAGAGTTGAAAGGACGATGTGTTCAATATTTGTACCGGAAGTGTGTCAAAAAAATCATGAAGTGTCAAAACACGCCCTGGTTAAACATTCCAATTCAAACCTATTGAATCCTATTAAATCCAATAAAATTTCAATAGGATTAAATCGGATTGAATTGGTTTAATAGGAAGACTTCGATCTACCAATTAAAATTCAATCGGAATGAATGGGATTTAACAGGAAAAGAGGTTCTGTAGGATTCTAAAGGAAATTTCCAATTGAATTTCAATCGGAAATTAAGAGATTCAATAGGAAAAAGAAACTTAGAAAAAAATTAAACAATCTTATAAATTTAACAGGATTTAATTGGAAAAGATTTAATAGGAATGAATAGGATTAATCGGAATTTTGCAATGGAAATTTCCAATTAATTCCTATTTATATACATTTCCTATAGATTCCGGTTGAAAAATAAAATAGAGATATTTAACAGGAATGAATAGGATTGTTACTTTTTGTAAATAAAATTTCTTGTTATTATTTCGCAGAGTTTAACAAGAAATAACAAGAAATTTTATTTACAAAAAGTATTCATCATGTTTCGCCAAGTACCAGCGGTAAAATCTATCGAATAGGATTGTATTGGAAATAGATTTTTTGAATAGGAATTAATTGAAAATTCCCAATGCAGAATTCCGATTAATCCAATTAATTTTTTTCAATTAGTTTCAATTGGAATGTTTAACCAGGGCGGCAATTTGAATATTTTTTGCTTAAAAAACGTTCATTTTAAGTGATAATAAGTAGTAACATTGAACGTGGAGATATCTTGATGGCCGGCATCTGTATGAGAGACCAAAAACTTGATTATTGTATTCTAGGTGTGTCAATAAAATACCGTTAAGTGTGTCAAAAGAATGATTTTCATAAATGTTGTTTCCTAATTTTTTTGAGAAACATATTATGGGAAACATTTTCGACTAGAAAGATATAAAAAACATAAAAGTAATTATTTGGATGACATGAAATGTAATTGAACATTAAATTTAACATGAAGTGTGTCAAAAAATCATGAAGTGTGTCAAAACACGAAAATTTGCATATATTTTGCTTAAAAAACGTTAATTTTAAGTGATAACGAATAGCAACATTGAATGTGGAGAAATTTTGATTGTCGGCATTGGTATGTGAGACTAGGAGGTTGATCATTGTATTAAAATTGTGTCAAGAATATCGTCAAGTTTGTTAAAAGAATGATTTTCGTTTATTTTTTTACCCAAGAAAAAAAATTAATTATTTGTATGACATGAATTGTAATTGAACATGGAATATGGTTCTATCTGAAATTAGATACTCCTCCAAACTTATAGGAACAGTTGGAAAATATCAAGTTGTTGCAGATCAAATGTCGTTTTTTAACAAAAATTGTAATTATTAGAGGGATGTTTCTAAAGTAATTTTTTGTGTCATTCCAGATTCCACGACTTCGAATCCACGAATAACAGGAACAGTTGGAAAATAGTTTAAATTTTTGATTATGTTATAATTTTTGTAATATTTTTAGAGTTTTGAAATTTCAATCTTTGATTTTGTTATAATTTTTGGAATATTTTTAGAATTTTGAAAAAAAAATTAAATTTTTAATTTTATTATAAATTTTAATTTTGTAATAGTAATAATAATTGAATATTTTTGGAATTTTGAAGAAACTTGGAAAAACGTTTAAATTTTTGATTTTGTTATAATTTTTGCAATATTTTTGGAAAATTTTTAGAATTTTGAAAAAGGTTAAAATTTTATTAAAATTTTTGCAATATTTTTGGAATTTTGAAAAAAGTTTGTATTTTTGATTTTATTATAATTTTTGCAATATTTTTGGAAGTTTCAATTTTTGGAATATTTTTAGAATTTTGAAAAAAGTTTAACATTTGATTTTATTATAATTTTAGGAATATTGAAAAAAAAATTTAGATTTTTGATTTGAAGTTTGAATTTTTGATTTTGTAATATTCTCTTGTTTATTTTTGGAATTTTGAAGAAAGTTGGAAATTTTTAGAATCTTGGAAAAAGTTTGGGAATATTCTTAGTTTACGGTATTGAAAAATTAACTTTTTTTTGAATAAATCGAAAATTTAGGTTCTAAATACAATATATACAATAAATACAATTTGTATACCATGAAATGTAATTGAACATGAAATTGGTAGATAATGCAGGTTTGTTTGTTTTTGAAAAGTTGAAATTGATGAACGCTAAATGGAGAGGTTTATGAGTGTATCATCTTTTCAAAGTATCTTAATTTATGATCTGTTATAATTTTCTGGCAACGTATTTATGTTTCGAGTTAGTTTTGCAATAAACTTCTTCACAGAGATAAAATTGTACTTTTACAAAGAGTTTGATGTTGCAGGCCTTGAGATTTCAGCGCCTTCATATTTTTAAAATTAGTTTTAAAGTTGCAAGGTTAATTTATTTTTACTGAAACGTGAGTACGTAACCTGTAATCTGCATTTTTTTTTAATAAAAAGTGTTGTGTAGTAGGAATTACAAAATGTGTCACAACTACTCATAGATACCTTTTAAGACCTAGGTCCCACAACAACATGCGTCTTGAGGTATAGGTGGACGCTTTTTTTAAATCTTTGTGGATTGAAGGCACTCGAGACTATTGATTTGGGCAAAGCATTCCATTTGTACGATTTACGCACAAAGAAATCCCTTTGCATTTGATTACTATGACAGTGAGTAATCTCGACAGTCCGGCCGCCCGCACAAATCGATTGACGAGTAAAACGGGGAAAAACATATGTCTGAGGCATTATGGACCTGATTTTATCCGAGCACTGCTGGTGACGATATTTATAAAAAACAACGAGATCAGCAAAAGTGCGACGATGTTGTAGGGAATCAAGATCTAGTGTTAAATTTCGATCACCAACGATTCGTATAGCACGCTTTTGAACATAGTCCAAAAGAGCTAGGATAGTAACAGATGCAGCGCCCCAAACTTGACAACAATACTCCATGCAGGGACGAATTTAGGACTTATAAATGTGGAGTTTTTGATGCGAAGTAAAATATTTTTTACATCTATTGAGGAGGCCGAGTTTTCTTGACGCGCTCTTTGCATGGCCATTATATGATCGTTCCAGAGTAAGTCATTGGATATTGTGACTCCCAATAAATGAATGCTTTCACATTCGTCTATTTGGTCGTCACACATATTAATTGAAATATCGTTGGGAAACTCGGTCTTTGATCTGGAAACAATCAATAGCTGTGTTTTTGTGTAATTAAAATTGCCCAAATTTTTGTCACCCCAATCGGCTACTTTTTTTAGGTCCTCGTTTACATTTATGGCAGCGTCTCTCCGGGCGGGATTTATTCGTTCATGCATTTTACCCTTTGAAGATAGGGGGACGAATGACTTGTGCAGTGTACTATCATCTGCAAAACTATTCATTGGGTTACTGGTGATTTGCAACAGTTCGTTGATATAAATTAAAAATAAAGTGGGAGACAAAACTGAGCCTTGGGGTACACCAGCGGTTATTAATTTAGACTTAGAAGAAAAACCATCTATAGATACCGAGATGCATCGGTTAGGCAGAAAATTTTGAATCAAAATTATTTAATAAATAAATTTTAATATCCCACTCCAAACTTGACAAGAATACTCTAAATAGGGGACGAATGTAGGACTTATAAGTAAGGATTAAATTGATATGCAATGTAATATTCTTTGCATTTATTGAGGAAAATCAGTCTTCTAGACTCGTCTTTGCCATTCTATGATCTTTCTAGAGTTATAGTCATCGGCAATTACGACACCCAATAAACGAATGCTTTCACATTTGCCTATTTGTTCGCCAAACGTACTATTTAAAATATCATTGAGAACTCGGTCCTAGATCTAAAAAAAATCTACACCAATAAAATTATTTATTGGGCGTCTGGTGATTTTTAAACAGTTCCACGGTAACGCATATAAATCACAAATTGAATGGATTACAAAATGAGCGTTGGTACCTAAGTGTTAATTAATTTAAACAGAGAAGAAAAACCATTTATGGAGATCGAAATATATTGGTTATTCAAGATATTTAGAATCTGCTAAATAATAGAAGAGATGCTGGAAAGAGTAAATGCAATCAAAAATCTAAAGCCTAGGTTTTTAGTCGATTATGGGTTATAAATTAAAGTTTTTTAAAAAGCTAGATTATATTTGCACAAAAATTTATTTTGAAAAAGTTGGTTTATTACGAAAACGAAGATAGATATTGCCTCTAAAGTCTAATGAATTATAACACAATAACACTTCCGAATACTAAGCAAAACTTTCAATATCTAGTAAAGGACTGAAATATAACTGTAGAATTTCCAAAACAGAGCGATTTGAATTATAAATATTTAAAACAGGATACCCTTTTCGAAGTTTTTGACGTGAATACATTTTGGGCAATGTTGAAGTTAACTGGATAGCGATTTTGCCTTCCAGTCACTTCTATGGTGTATTTGCTTCTATTGAGATGAGTTGGCGTGAGATATCACATACCATTGGCAATTCAGAGATTTCCTCAGACATTTTTTGCAAACGTATTCTTTAGTTATCGTTTGAGTAAAAGCTACATATTTTTATGGGATCTAAGTCTTAAAATGTATCTATAATTTGGATGCGACACACATTATAATTTAAAACAACACTTTTCATTAGAAAAAGAGTATAACACACAAACTGCACTTTCTCCGCTTTTGCACTATGAGCCACAAAAACGAACACCAAATAATATTAATTCATCACTAAATTATTATTTTTATTACATGTTTAACCAAAAAATCATTGCATTGGTTTAATATACAATCAAAATAAATAGAAAATATTTTTTTTTAATTTCACTTTAATTTATACAAACTTTATTTTTACCGATGAAAATAAATTATCTTTTAATTATTACAATTAATATTTTCGTAAAAAATTCTACAATAGAATAACTAAATTTATACTAAAACCAACTATTTAGAATTATTTACCTACATATATTAGTACTATTCTTGCTTGGTAAACTATCTCTGATATTCCTTTTGCATAAAAACGAAATATAATATTTTGGTATTATTATAAATATAATTTATTTAATGGCAACTATTTGTATCAGATAACCTTATACAACAACAGAATGCGCAGTGATGATTTTTATTTTCATGGTCACTTACATCTGATTGAATTATAAAATAAAATAGCGAAATTCATTTCATTTCAGTATACCGCATAAGATTGATCTTAAATAAAGACGATGATTATAACTTTATTTACTTTATTGCATTTATGAAATTTATTACCTTAATTTCAGCAAACCAGTATTAATTAAAATTGATAAAATGAAGACACTGGAAATAATACATATTTAAAATTCAATAAATTTACTTGCAAACACTAACGATGGTTATAAACAAAAATATTTAAAAATATTACATCCGCCTTCACATTACTGGTAAAATTTATCGTCATAGAAATGTTGTTGTGGGTAAGCAACCGTTATTAGTTGTCTGTATAAATAAATGCATACCAAATTCTTATGGATGTAATTTTGAAAACAGAAAGTAATGCTATTTACATGATAGGAATGATAAGACAAGAAAAAACTATAGATTCACATTCTCATATAAAAAAAAATAAAAAAATTTCTTTAAGATTTGATTTATTTAAGATAACAAACCTTACCTACGAATCATAAATAAGCAATAATTCTAACTAGAAATTACTTTTTCCACTGGTTTATCTTCCTTAATAACTGATTCCAGTAATTCTTTTTTTCCTTCAAAATATTCTTTAAACCAATTTATATGATCCTGTTTGTCTTCGATAGTTATGTATGGATTTTTTGAAAGGCCAACACAAACTAGCTCCATAAAATGCCTGATTGGTCCTTTTGTAGAACACCAAGGCTCTAAATGCTTCTCCAAAAATACATGTTCGGCAAAATATACGCTTTGTTCTTGTTCTAATCCCTGTTCATTATCAATTGGAAATTTCCAAATTTTTCCCTGTTCAGTCCATTTTATCATTTTTTCAAAATAATTTCCTGGTGGATGGGTGATCGCCAATTTAAGCTCTCTCTGTTTATATAAACTCCATGTATCAAGAATATCAGGCGACTCTTGTAACTTTGATGGATCTTTAAAAATTCCTAATGGTTCAGAACCGAATAGGTTCACACTTCCAGACGTACTGAAACACAACAAAAGATCAAATACTCAAATGTTAATAAAAATAATTGATTTGGATTAAATCTACTTAATTGGTGGTGTTCGGCGCTGTTGATAACGATCCGTGTGTTTGCGACCATCTCTGTTCTCATATCTTGAAGAAACAATTGATGAACGTCGTAAATTTCTTCTAACAAATTCTGATTTTGTTTCAGAATCACTAGGTTTATTTTTATCGATTTTCATTCCCACTATCAAATCACTGGAATAAAAACAATTTATGAATCAAATTTACCAGCTTGCATAAACTAATATTACTTTAAACTTAATTCTTTTTCCACTTGAGAGACCTCTCCAGCCATATCTTTAACTTCTGAATGTATTAATAATTTTGATAATAATTCGGACTCAGTTTGTTTAACATCACCTCCCAATAATTGTGCAACATCCTTTGCTGCATCGACCACACTATTAGTGGCCTTGTTTGCTTCTTGTTTAATTTTTTCTCTTTCAGATTTGATTTTTAACTTTTTATTACCTACCTTAGGTAACTCAATTTTCTTATTTGATAATATATTATAATTATCAGTTGACATACTTTTTAGCAATTCATTTAGCCGGTTTACCGCTTTTGTATTTAATTGAGGTTGAGGGGTTTCTGTTGTAGTTTTTTGTTTTTTAGGCTTTTTATCATCTTCATCTGATGACGATGAAGAAGAATCATGTTTTGAATAACACCGGGTTAATAAAATATGATTGCAGGAAAGTAAATTGTATTGTCTAAATATAACAAAAATGTTAAAGTAACATTATGTTTCAAAATAAATGATGATATGTTACCTGACTTGAATAACTTTAACCAGAGACGACATCATAATAATATTTCAATTTAATGTATTAGTTTTAAATTAATTCTACACAATTAATTTAAGTTATGTCATGTGTTAATAAAAATGATAAACTGTCAAACTGCTACAAAATTATTTGTGTTTTTTTGTGTTTATGAAACTACTCGAAAATGTTTTGCTATTAAGACTGTATCCTAATCTACAAGATGTATTTTGAACTTGTTTTATTTATTTTAATATTGTTGCTGAAAAATTACGTTGATTCCCAAATTCATTAATTTCAGATTTTTGTCGGAACATTTTATTGTTGATTTTTACATATAAACAAAATTTCTTGAAAAAACACCGAAAATCAAATTCGAGTACTTTCGAAATTATACTTGAAATGTTTTTGAATTTTATCCAACTTCACTATGGTGAATATCGTTATTGGATTTTTTTAAAAATTTTGTTGTCAAATGGCAGTTAATTTGCAAAAACATTTTCATCTGACAATTTTAATACGGAATTCGAATTGAATTTATGTATAACAATGTTTTCAAAATAAAAATTATAAATAAATATTCTTCTGCAAATATTACCGCTAGACGAATCGCGAGTATAATTTATTCATACACGGCAGTACAAAGACTTACTACCTTTTCACATGTACATGTACAGAACGACATGATCGTTATCGTTAAAGAAAATGTATCTTTAATTGAATTGTTTGAATAAGCAATGAAAACTTTATTAGCCACTCTGAAATTGTTTACCGTGTGTTTTTTGAGGAAATAGAAGTGGAAAATGGATTTTTAAGTTGCTCAGGGTATCCGCCATTTTTTGTTCAATTTTCGAATGATTTTTATCCGAACTTTGAAAAAGTAAAAACTGTACTCTATGGGCGAGACTTCGGTGTCCGTTCGAATTTTTGCATACTCGAATTTTTCACAACTATAAGTGCTCTCAACTTGAAATTTTCTACAATTATAAAATGTATTTGTCCACCTCCGCCTATACTGAAAATAAAATAATTTCAAATATTTGTTTTTATCAGTATTTTATAGACATGATAAGGAGATAGTAAAATAAAAGTTTTTTTTAAGGAATCGAGTTTGATTTAGAAAAATCGAAAAAGAAATATTTAAAAAAGAAATTCAATAAATTATCGACTGCTTAGTTTTTGAGTTATTACCAAAAGCAAAATCGATAGTTTGTTTTCCTGTTCCCCCCCGTAACTTCAAACATTACAAAAGAAAAAAAATTGAGAAAATGCACGGTTAAAAGAAATGATGTAAAGTTTAAACACAAACTATAACGGTCGATCGAAAACTATAACTATAGTGCGGACTATATCGGGTTTTTCTAGTCCAAAATTATTTTTTGTAATTTTTGATAGAAAAGTTTTTGATTAATTTTTAAAATTATGTTTTTGAGAAAAACTACTCTCGTAGAATATTATATACACGGAACCTTTGACCAGCGAGTTATATTCGCACTTGTCTGACTTTTTTTTATTGAAAATCAATTTTAATCAAGGTTATTGTTGTTTACAACGTTTTGTCGTTTCATTATTAGTTTAATAATGGCATAGGTGTAGAAATTATATAGTTTTTCGGCAAAAAACTTGACTAAGTGATCTTCGATGGCTCTTCTGTCAACAATTTTTTCCATCAAGGTAATTTTGCAGAGACAGTAAAAAATTGTAGTCAGAGAAAGCACGGTCATCGCTATATGGTGAATGAATCACAGCTTTCCAAACCAGTTCAGTCATTTTGGTCTGGCATTGTCATGACGTAAAGGCATATTTTATGAGCTGCATAAAAATTTTGTACTAATTTTACAGATTCTAAGTTTTAAACACGTGATCGCAAATGTCCCCAACTGTCCTAGTTACTTTCATTTATAAAAACTAAAATGGTTTTATTACAAATAAGTTAAATTATGCGGGTTTATGGATAACGAGGAAAAATCACTTAAAATGGATCAAATCAGACTTAAACTCTATAAAGTGGAACAAAATAATATGGCAATAAGATGAACACCATATTAGGTTAGGAACAGAAACTGTCGTATGCCAAACTCAGCTGTATACCATTGTTCCGTTGTCATACTACATCCAACATTAACTTCCAAGAAAACACATTTACGTCATTGTGACATCAAAATGACATCACGCTCTTCATGTTTTTCCACAAAAAACGAACAACGAACCCCTATTCCAATATCTATGGCTGTCTTGTCTTACAAGGTTTTCCACACTCTCAACATTGTCCAGTAATTCTTGAGGTAGGAATCCAAATCCCACTCGTTAACTCTACTCGTCAACCTAGATGGAATTTTAACAAAGCAGACTGGGCTAAATATAGGTCGGAGTTGGATGCAGTGATTCGCTGGATCTCATCCATTCCTAAAAATTATGATAGGTTCGTTGGAGCCATTCATCTCAACTGAAAAGAAATGCATCCCAAGAGGCTTCCGTGAAGAATGCATTCCTGGCTGGAGTAGAGAGAGAGAGAGCGATAAATTATATGAGGAGTACCTTAGTAGTGGTGAGGCAGACGTGGCTGATGACTTAATTTACTCACTAGAAGAGAGGAAGCAAAAGTGGATTAGCGCTGTTGAAAACATTAATTTTTCCCATTCAAGCAGGGAAGCTTGGAGTCTCCCTCGGAAACTGGGTGGCTCAAACTCCATCACTCGTGCTAACAATGAAATAAATCTAGAGGTCATTGCAAATCATATCGTAAACATGTCTCGTTCTTCTATTAATCGCCTTCATAAGAGAACAATTAAACGTAAATTAAGAGAAATGAAGCGCAATTGCTCGTTTCCATGGAAGTATGCGAACTCTTTTAGTAGCGAAGAACTAGATTCAGTTCTGTCCCGAACAAAAAACAGAAAAGCAGCGGGCTACGATTGTAAATTTCCAAAATTTCTTAGAAATGCTGGAAAAAATGTAAAACAATGGCTAGCTAAATTTTTCTCCATTATCCTAGAAACCGGCAATCTTCCAAAACACTTTAAGACTACGAAAGTGATAGCGATACTTAAGCCAGGTAAACCATCCAATGAACCAGGAAGCTATCGCCCAATCGCACTTTTGAGCACCTGCTACAAATTGCTAGAACGGCTCATATACAACCGTATCGCACCGATATTGAATGACCAGATCCCAGTCGAACAAGCTGGTTTCCGTCCCAATCGCAGTTGTACTGACCAACTGCTCGCTTTAACATCCTACATCGAAGCTGGGTATCAAAAACAATTAAAAACAGGCGCAGTATTCATCGATCTCACTGCAGCATATGACACAGTCTGGCGTATTGGGATTATATATAAGCTGTTCAATGCAATAACTTGTAGCACTATCTCACGTTTAATTACCAACATGCTGAATAATCCTGTATTCAAAGTTCATCTAAATTATTCCTGTAGAAGGTCCAAAATGCTTAACCATGGTTTGCCACAGGGATCCGCCCTGGCGCCATTGCTTTTTAATTTGTAGATCCATCCTGGCACAACATCAAAGAAATTTGGGTACGCTGATGATTGGACCCTGGCCACTCAAAACAAAGACATGGGTGTTTTGGAAGATTTGCTCTCAACAAACCTGGCGATAATGAATGACTATTTTCGAACATGGAGCTTATTTCCTAATCTATAAGTAAAACCGAAAGTTCTTGATTCCACTTAAACAACAAACTGGCAAAACACGAACTATCACACCGAAAAAAAAACGTTGGTAGAATCAACTACAAAGCTTGTTTGATTTTGCGTCTAATACGAACGTGGTTATTTTAACCAATGTAGCATTGTCAATTTATTTTAAAAAACGTAACAATTTTCATTATTTAAATCAACCACGGCGTGATCAATTTTTCTTGTTCATATTTTTCAGTTCAGTTTGTGCATGTTTTTGTTTGAAAATTATTGTGTTTGTTAAAATAAAAAACTATCAGAAAAGAAACTAATAAACAAAATAAAGAAAAATAAAAAAACAAAAGAATAGAAAAATAAAAAGTTTTATATATTTTAACATGGCTGGTTTTATTTAACATTTTACTTTAGGAAATAATTTAGATGTGTTTAATTGATTTAAATAATTTCCATATTATTTGCATATAAAATTATGTGCGAAAGAAATTTTTCAGTCAATGTTATAACAAAAATATCGTTAATGAAACAGGCCCTTTCTATAATTAATTTTGGTGATTTAAAAAAATTATTATATTTTTTTAATATTTTTTATTTGTCTTGTTTCATGTCCATTTATCGATATTTTAATTTAATTTTTCATAATAATGAGAAAATTATAGAAAATTAGTATAATTTTCTACACATAATTCAAATATTTAAATTTTTTGATTTCTGAATTTTGGTCTTTTAAATCGTATCATTAAAAAAATGGCGATAAAATGGACGCATCCTTTACAAACAAAATCACACTCATAGATTTCCTATTTAGAACGTAAATATACGAACGCTAGCTTTATGCATAAAAATGTTTGTCGGGATTGATGCGAAATATATACTTCTAATATAAAAAATTTCAAATATTGTATTTACGAAAAAAACGAACCCATACAAACATCGATAGCAGCAAAAACAAAACAAAGATGTACCAAACTAAAAGATTTAATACGGCGTATTGCTTGATTCTATCACAAACGTATTCAATATCACTATTTTTAGTCTAATTTTTAATTTACCACGTTTGTAGTCAATTGAAAATTAAATCATAATTGACTCAACTACAAACATGGTTAAATCAAATATGTTTGTGATACTTATAAAAAAATATATCAACAACGGTTAAATTGTTAATTTAAATACGGAGCGTTGGTTGATACAATCACTAACGTATTTAGTTCCCCAATTTTCACTTAATTTTCGATTAACAATGCAACATGTTTGAATCAAGCAAGATTTTTTGTTTCGGTGCAGTGTTATTTAACGGCACTGTCATTAAATATAATAAACAGCCAAAGTACCTGTGTATTACTCTCATTACTCTTTCTTTTAAACTCCACCTAGAGAATACGTCAACAAAACTTAAAACGAGAAACAATATATTGCACAAACTGGCAGGATCGACATGGGGTGCTACTCCAGCCACCCTCCGCACAACTGCTCTAAGTCTGGTTTACTCAGTGGCTGAGTACGGCGCACCAGTCTGGTTGAATAGCACACATACTCAAAAAGTTGACTGCCAGCTGCATGCCGCGATGCGTACTATAAGTGGTACTATCAGGTTCACTCCTTTACCTTGGCTCCCTGTGTTAAGCAATATTGCTCCACCTGCACTCAGACGCTCGCGCTCATGCGAGAACATGAAAAGGTAACCAACAACACCACATTATCCTTGCACGAATATTACTGTGACCACACTAGTTGTCGATTGAAGTCAAGAAAGCATCCACATAAAACCACCAGCAACCTGCTGGCAACTAATTTGAATATCTTGGATGCCTGGGACACCTTCTGGAATGATCACAACACCTAGCGTTTCTATTACTATAACCCGACTTCTGCCCAACCTGGTTTCGATCTGCCACGTCATACCTAGACTACACTAAACCGAATAAGAACGAATCATGAACGTCCTGCTGATTCTTTCTACAAGTGGGGAATCTCAGGGTCCCCTCAATGTGACTGCGGAGCTCCACAACAAACCATAAAACACATTGCAACAGTGTGCCCACTTCGACGATACAATGGCGACATCTCAGACATCCATTTGGCAACTCCCAATGTAGTAGCTTGGATAGACTCGATGTAAAGATCTAATGTTCAAATATACTGCCCAATGTTCAAATATTTTAATATTTTACTTTTTAATTTTTAACCAAAAGACGCGCAATCATATTGATTGTAAGCTCATTTAATGTGTATTCATGTTTTGTTTTATGTAGATTTCATATGAAAATCTATCTATTTTAAGTTTTATTTTTGTTTTTAATGTGTCACAACAAAAACCATACGCTAAATAAAAATAAAAAATTTTGACGAGCGATTGTAGAAAAACTACTCAATCGATTTTCATAAATGAGATGTCGTTGAATAGGTATTAGAACAAAGTAAAAATGTACACTGTTAATTTTTTGAAATATTTTTTAACGGTGTAACATAAGAAAAAAACGGTGTAACATAAGAAAAGATGGCACTACACCTTTTTTTTTCTTTAACTAAATTGAAGCTTATTTTATATCTAACTACTTGTCAAAGTTTAGGACATGCATTATTTTTTGTTTTAAAGATAAAATTCGTTGTGCATATGACTGTCGGGAATCAGTTTTTTTGTTCTGAAGGAAAATTATAAAAATGGCGTTATAAACTAGAGATTTTTTTATGTTAAATATCAAATATTTTATTATTAAATGAACTTTTTAAAATATTATAAGAATTGTATTAACATTTTTTTATCAATTCAAAAGTAACAACAAAAACTTTTCTATTTAACTTAGATTTTGGCTTGCAAACAGAACAAGGACATTCAACTATAAAACGAACAACACAGTTGGTAAGTTCCACAGTATAGATGAAGTCATTCGGCAACATTACATTTCAATAGAGAAACTTTTAACGAGGGATGGATGATCTATGCCCCATGTGTTCTCGAAACTCAGTTTCAATCAAGGATCATTACAGCAATTTCAAGGAAAGGTGTAACTAGACCTATAACACTTCAGTTTTTGGATCAATGAGCACCTGTCACTCAAGCACTGAGGCTTCAAACTCGCCTCGTAGTTGCTGGTACTGTGCAGTATATCATGACATTTGAAGAGCAAACACAACATCCTTCAAGAGCAGCAAATGGTTGCAGACAAAACATTGCAGAGCAAATCTATGGTTCCATTTTTGGAGTTCTTAACGAACCACAACAAACAAAGGTACCAAATAACTCCTATATTCATCACAAAATGTTTGTTTTGGTGGTATGATATTAATGCCGATTGCTGAATGTTGGTGGTATATCGATTGCTTCATTCAAAACTTCAAACTGAGCTTGTATTGGGATCAGATCATGTTCATATGATGATCTATTTAAGTTGTTCCATCAACAAAATAAAATATGAGAAAAAAACCTACAATAATTCCTGATATACTTGTTACGAATCATGAACTAAACAAGAAAAGAAGCAAACCTCGTCACAGAGTATATTAGAGAAATAACTGAAGAGCTAATGACAAACATATCAAACATATCAAACTAAACATTGGTACTAGCAAACATTTGTGAAAAATTGCACGATAGCTAGCTCATCCTCAGCAATCCTAAAACAACCATTTTGGCGCCAACCCTGACTTCCAGAGAAAATTTCTTCACCTGCAAAACAAGTTAAAGTTTTTCTCGAAAACGAATCGAAGCATTCACAATATGGACAATGGACATATTTGTACGGTAAAAAATCTGAGAGTTTAAGCAATATTTACTGCGAGTTTTCTCTAATTGAATCGGGTCAAGGAATAGTATGCGACTCAGTAAGTAGATTTAACAAACAAACAGTTATTAATTTTTTTAACAAACAATTATTATAGTTTAAAACCGCCGTTTCTTTTAACGGAATTAAAATGAAATCCAATAAAATTTCAATACTTGAAGCTGTGTTCGATTTGACTGAAGCAGCTGAAATAACTGAAAAATTGACTGCAATGGTTGTTGTTTTTTCAGTTGTTTCAGTCAAATCGAACGCACCTTGAGTTAACAACAAAAACAACAGTTAACCTAACTAACCGTCAAACAACTAATTTTTTAATTACTTGCAACTTTTTTTTATCAAAAACAATTTAAGTTTAAAAAATCCGTAAAATCAAATATCTTTCTCATGAAGGTGAAATTTATTTAAAAAAACAAATTCAAAATAGTTTTATACAAATACATATATGTATGTATTACAATTTTTCTTATTAACTTATATGTAAAACAAATGTTTATAACTAAAACAAAAATTTGACTTTGCCTGGAGTTTTTTATTTGGACTAAAGACTCGTAAGATGGTCGATTTATCTTCATTTTTGACTCTTTAGAAAACAAATAAAATATGAAGTAAGAAAAAGAAATGGTTCTCCACATATAGTTTTCAATGTTTGTTTCATTATTATATTTACCTACAGCGGCTAAATGGAAACATAATACATAGTTTTATATTTTTTTGTTAAAGTTTTTTGTCAGCTATTTGTGAAATTGAAAATTAAGTTTTTATTAACAAAATATGTATAACTAATTTTATGGTCGTTTGATAAAGACCGTAATGATCATAATGAGATATGACAAAAGAAAAAACGGAATCAAAATATAAGATGGCAATAAAAAAAATACAGTTAATTTACAATTTATTTTGATTAGATTGCATATTAGTGTGATGTACATTTTGTTTTATTATTCTACGGAAACTAATATTGTAAAAGTTGTGGTAGTCAATTTGCTACTTTTGCTTTGGGTTGCTATTGCGGTTTGTGAACAATTCCAATAATAAAATAGAAAACATTAGAAAGCATTAGGTTCATATAGAGGCTATTTAGTCAGCCGGCCATCACCCCTTTCATTTACTGATTGCCACGTATTTTATACTTCGTGAGGCGCCTGTTGAACAACTTTTTTATCTGTCATTTTCCTCAATTTGGCCGCGTTTTTACATTCGGCAAACTCCGAAACATGACCTTTACTACCACAATTTTGTTTTTTTATTAATGGTGGGTGAAAATTTGTTATAGAAAACTAGGGTAACCTTGTCCGACAAAAAATGGTCTGCTATTGACATTTTGACATGTTTGGGTTGTCGGGCTAACAATCTGTCTCCACTGTTTTTAGAAAATGTTTGGTTAGTGAAGACAGATAATTAACAAACGTTAGTAAACATTAGCAAACGTTTGTTGTTTGTGGTCGAGCAGTGGAGACTAGCCTCTTCATATTTTACGTTAATTTTAAAATTCATTTTAGAATTTTTGTATTATTGATAATTTGATGACAGACTTGACGGTTGCCAAGGTAAATCAACATTTTTGAAAATTCAATAAGATAATTGTTTATTGCAAAACTCTTTCAAGTGTTTTGAGCCGATGATCGTAGAATAGTATAGTTGAGTACTGATTAATATAGGGCAGAATTGAGTACGCTTAAAGCAAAATAAAACTCAAGCGTAGAAGTGCAAAGGTTTATGTGTTTTCCTTTATAGTAAATTTGAAAACTTGTTTAACATATTATATGAGATTTTGTCCACTATTCTTAACGAGATCCATTAACTGGGGGTGATCAGTGATTCTCAAATCAGAATGGCCTGTCTGCATGTATGCACCTACACTGAAAAAACAGAATGTTTAACAAATATTTGCGGCAAACTGTCTTATGTTTGTTAGAAAAGAAATATTTTTGTAGCAAACATTTATTTGTGATTACAAACCAAAATGTTTTGCTACAAACAGTACATTCAAAATACTGTTTGATCGAAAATATAATATTTTTTGACTAGTTGATACAAACAATTTACTGTTCGTCCCAAACATTTCAGGTGTTTGTCTCTACTAAACTCAAAACTCAAAACAAATAATTTGTACCAAACATTTTAGTGATTCGCTTCAAACGCTTCAATTGTTTCGTTTAAATTATATAGTAAAGAAGTGATTATTGAAAACAACAAATGTTTATAGTAAAAAATTATTGTTATGGGTAAACTTTTTAGTTCTGAAATTGCATTTGTTTTTTTAATCATTCTGTCATTTGCATTTTAAAAGTGATTGAGAAAAGTTTGTTCTTAAAATTTAATATAATTTAATAAAATTTGAATTAGTTCAATTCATAAAGTGATTTCATAAAATAATATTGAAAAAGCGTGTGAGGTAAAAGTGTTTTTAAAAAGTATTAATATTTATTAAAATAATAATTTTCTAAAAAATTTAAAAATATTTTCATATTAAAATAAAAGTGTGTAAAAATAGGTAAGTTAAAAATTTTTATTGTGTTTATGTGTGAATTTATTATGAATATATTTTATTAAAAATAGGATAAACAACTGCATATTCTCCAAGAAATGGTACAGTAATTTATATATGTGCACCTGATGTTTACTGTAAACGTATGATGGAGGAATATTTTGAAGGATTGGCAGTTATTTCAATGCAAGTAATTTAAATAGATTGAGTTACCAAAAATAAAATATTAACATACAATGGTCGTGACTCTTTAGTATTATGAAGATAAAATGTCAGTATTTTATTTGAATAAACACATAAAAATAAAATAAATTTGATAATAAAATAAACCGATTAATTTAATTTAATTAATACCTTATAGATTAAAATAATTTTTATAAAATAATTTTTTGTAACTACATAATTTTTATTTTGTTAATATAATAAAAATAATAAACCGAAACATAATAATACAAATGAATAATAAAAATAATAATAATAAAATATAAAAATTTAAAATAATTGGAGTTGTTGTTTCTTTTACACCCTATATATTCAACCGCTTTAAAAAAATATTAGACAGTTAAGACAAACATTTATTGTTGGTAATAAACTCTTCTTATGTTTCATGAGAAACACTATGTGGTTCTAGTAAATACAAATATTATTTGGAATAAATATTATAGTATTTGTCGCAAACACTTTATATGTGATAACTGTTTCCCACAAAAGCTTTCTATCACTGAGGACAAACATTTCTTGTGTATAGAAAACAACAATTTTTGTTCGTTCTATACATTTCTTGTTTGCTGCAAAATATAAGAACATTTGTAGCAAATAATAATAATATTTTCCTTGAACAATTAAATTGTTTGCAGCCAACAATATTCGCAAACACTTTTCTCGTTTCCTGCAAAAAGTGTTTGAGGTAAACATATCGTTTTTTGAGTGTACAATTCATATAGGCTTAATGCATTTGTTTGCCTGAACCTAAAATGCGACAATTTTGACAATTGACGAGGTCTCCAATATGAAAATGAGATTTATCGCTGAAACATAATTTCGTTTGAAATACCATCATCCACTTGTTGTTTCACAATCCATGCATTGAACTCTTTTCGTTCCATTTTTATACTAAATCTAACCATAAATTGTCCCTTTGTTCGTTTTCAACACTTTCACTCACTCCACTCACTCCTGGTCCATTCGTCCCAACGCCAAGCGTGAATTTTGTTTCACTTTTTACTAAAGAGTTACACATTTAATAAGTTAGCATTTCCTTTTCGGTTTTATCTTTATATGTATATACTCTAAGGGTTTCATCCTTTTGTTTGTGCTGATCTCGCCTTAATCATTTTTTAACTTATCGTCTTTCATATGTTGTGTGCAGGTATACGTTACAAACGACTGTAATTGCAAAACTCATTATATTTGCTTCTAATCTTTCTTTAATTTAAATATTATAGGTTATTGCACCCATGGGTTTGTTTTAATATTGCAATTTGTCATGGGAAAAAATGATATCAACCGTTCAGCTTTGAATGAATAAAAATTTATATTGAATTGTGTTTGTCGTAATATAGATAACATAGAATTTAGCATAAATAACCCGTTACCCGGTACCTGGTACAACAATTCGTATTTAAGGCGCTAGCGCCACCATTTTACTTCGGCATAATATTATAGTTTCCTCTCTCTAGCGAAAATCATACTTCAATTAGTAAAGTAATTATATACCCTGATTCGTGACAGGATATATTTTTTAAATGAATATAGCAAATATTCTTCACCCTTGTTGGTTGAAATTCTTTTAAAATTCAAAAACTAGAACCGTCAATTTGCTTAACAATGCTTGTTAACAGTTATAGCTTGTTTTTCATCGCCGAGTATACAAGACAGTCAACAAATAATTTATTACCTCTTTTAGGTTGTTGTTTCAATTGTACTCGATTTGCTTATTTAAATTATGATAACCAAATCAGAGCTTGTTAATTTCAAATTTGACGGTTTAAAAACTATATTATCCTTAGATTATAAAATACACAGGATAAGTAATATCTTTTTAAGTTGAAGTTATTTTTATTTACATAAAGTAGTGTGCGATTTTAACGTGATAGAGTATTTGCACTGAAAAAACACAGTAGCCTAGAAATTTAAATATCATCGAGGTTTCCCCTTGCTTGACCAAATATGCTTACAAAATAACAGACTTATGCAGAAATTTTGTATTTAACATTGCCGATTGGAGAATGACCAACCTTATTCAATTTTATTTTATGTTTGTCAAATGTATTTCGATTAAAATAAAACTGATAATATTAAAACTGAAAATTTGATCCTAAATAAAATTTTATCATGTACGCTTTGGTTTTGTTTTCATTTAAACCAAATTTAAAGTGAAATGGATATTGTTTGCTGATTTACTGTTTCTGGTTTTGTTTTAATTTAGAATGAAATTAAAATAAAATATATATTTTTTGCAGTTACTTCTTTCTGGCAATAGAAGAATAATAATATATTTTTTTTTTATAAATGGAAAGAGATAAAAATGCTGCATGGGACCCTGTATTTTTGTATTTATTTTTACAGGAGCCTTTTCTTTTGTGGAAATTATTTTCAATGCGAAATTTGAATTTAAAAAACTGCTTTAATTTTTTTTATAGTTTTATAGTGTACATACACAAATATTACTTATCCTGTATATTTTATAATCTATAAAATACTTCAAAGATTTCATTTCGTAAATGGCTACCAATTAATATTTAATTAAGTCATAAAATTAAAATATAATCCTGATAGAGATATCAATATATTTCCCATCATAAGCAATTCAAAATTTTTTACAATCAAAAAATATTGTTGAAATTAATTTGGTTATTCTATACAAATTGATCCACAAAGAATTTCAAAAATTATAAATATTTTAATATTTAAGAAAAAAACAAAGATGAATATTTGTAGAAACATCAACTAGTAACCTTTTTCCTTCTACTGCAATATAATTTTATAATCATATTGATGGCGGCAATCTTTTATACAACAAACAATTGTAAAAAATACAACAAAAACTTTATATAAACAAATTATCCAAAAGGTAAGCTTGCAGTGGCTAGTTTTTGTTTCTTTTATTTAAAATATTTACCGGATTTTATTGCTCTGTATTGTTTTATTTGTATTTTGATAATAGAAACTAAAGTAAGAAAAAATTCTTTAATGATTTAAGATTTTTTCCAACCCTTTCGAAAAGGGTTATTCAACAATAAATATGAACCTAGACGAAAATATTATTTAGCTATGTCTACAGAAATTGTAATTTTTTTTATTGAACTTTGTAATGATATTCATTTGTACTAAAATAATATCTAATTTTACACATTCTTTATAGACTTCTGCCATTAGACTCTAGAAGTAAGTAAATATCTGAAAGTGATTTGAGGGTTAAACATTTTATTTAAAATTTTTAAAGTCCCCATATGTGATTTCACATAGGGGAACGAAACCAGGTCCCTTGAGTACCATTTTAGATACTTTACAATTATTTGCAGTCTGGAGATACACTCGCGCCATAAAACCAATGCAACTCAAGCGTCTGCTCTCCATGTCTGTCTTGGATCAAGCATCTGGCTATATAAACGTGTAAAAGGGATGTTTCTGGTGACGTTAAGATGCAGAACGAACTCATTCACGAAATTTTGGGTTGGGCGAAGAGCTAACACCCCATTTCCGTAAAAAATTATTTGTCATGAGATCTGTACACTGGCTTCGGATTATCTCGGAATCATTTCAAGAACGACATCGGAAACTGTACCCGTACAACGATTTAAAAATGGGAACCTGGAACGTGCTAAGCCTTAGAAGACCAGGAGATCTACTAAAACTTACAAACCAAATCGATAGCTACACACTAGATATAGTGGCATTACAAGAACTAAGATGGCCAGGGAATGGAAATGGCGGTCATCAACACGGAGAAGAATCTGGAGTTAGCTTTCTCACACATCGTCGCGTGAATCAACTTGTTTTCGACTTTTGCCCAATTAATATGAGTATCCGCACGCAAAAATTTAATGTAAAGATCATCAATGTTCATGCACCTACTGAAGACAAAGCAGATGACATTAAAGACCTGTTCTTTCTAGAACTCAAAGAAGTCATCAATAACGTACGATATAAAAATCGTGGTATAGGTGACTTCAATGCTCAGATTCGTAGAAGTGCAGAACTTAAAACACAAATCGGCCCCCACAGTTTGCATCATACCAGTAACAATAACGGCTTTCGCGCAGCCGATCTGGCTATGATGCATGATCTAGTAATTTCTAGAAAGAAACTTCGTTATAGTAGCATCCAATGTTGGATGCGCGGAAAAAAAATGTGTGCAACTTTTTCCCAAAAATAAATAAGTATATGCTTGATGTATATTAATTTGATTTTTTTCTTGTGTTGATAAAATTTACAAATATATGTACAACCAATGGCATAAGCAGGCTTTTGCGGGCGGGTTCTTCCACTTTTTCTTCTTTTTGCTTACAAATGAAAAGGAGAAGAATATCAAAAATCTTACATACGATAAAAAAAGTTTGTAATGAATGTGGTTTTTATTATATTTATCATGCTTCATAAAAATCTGCAAATTATTATTTGAAAAATTTACATAAAAAGCAAGATTTAAGAGCCCGTAAAGTTTTCCCAACGCGTATAGCTGCTCAACGTGCTCGAGAATTAATGTGCATAATAGAGATGCAGATGTAAACAAAGGTGACATTAATAATCCGACCAATTTCACGAATTTTTGCCTAAATTGTGAAGATAATCCTGAATTATGAAGATGAGTTTTGAAAAAATTCTTACGTCTTATTATTTGAAGGGAGGGAGAATTCGTCGTTTTCATATTTTACTTTGGTTTTGAAAAACTACTTCGGTTTTGAAAAAACCTAAGTATTGCATTCATGAGCCAAAAGTGAAATTCTGACCCCCACTTTTTTTGGAATTTCTCGACGTTTTAGGACCTACTGATTCTAAAAAAGCAAAAAATATGTATGTCTGTTTGCCGATAGCTGTCTCGGCAATGCAAAACAAGGAAATTTGCATATTTTTCGCTTAAAAAACGTTCATTTTAAGTTTTTTTTTTTAGTTCGAGTTAATCACTTAGGTTATAAACCTCTAATGCTTTATGCACGTGTTAACGATAGGAAAGGAAAGTTGAAGGTTGGTAATTACGGGCTTGGGATGGGACTGGAGCGATAGTGTTGGTGAATTGAGGATTTAAAAGCTTGGGGATTGTATGTATCGGGGAAAAGTTTTTGGTAATCGATTCCACCAGAAAACGGAACGTGAAAGAAAGGAGTTACATATTTTAACTGGACGTTCTCACATATGAGATCTCCAAGAAGACAATTTTTTTGAAAACCAGATTTCAAGTAAAAAACGATTTAGTGCATAAGTTCAAAACAACAGTTGTCATGATGTATGTGATACATATATAAGTTTCAATAGTTTAGGTTAACAAAAGTCTATATGAAGAAACAAAAATTTTTGTTATATATTTTATTTAATTTCAAGATAAGTGCAACATACAAAATAATAAATAAAAAAAATTACTGTATAGTATTATTTAATTGTTCGGAATATTTCCTATATACGTAAATTTTTTTTAGGAGGAATTACTATTGTTGTTTAATAGATCATGAAATATTTCACATTTGTTAAATTATATTGCACACATAAAATGGCTTGCAAAGTCTCAAGTAGAGTTTCTGATTAAAAAATCCTGTATCGAGATGCTCGAGAAAGATTTGTTATCTTGAGCTCTCAATTCTCCAAGAATTGTTTCCACATTTTTGGAGATTTTTATTTCTCGAGAAATAGAATCTGGAAATTTAACAAGCTACAACAATTAACATTTAACAACCTTAGTTTTACCAAAAGTATGCTTAGCATTGAAGTAATTTATTCTACTTTGGAGTGGAGCGTTAGTATATAAATATATTAATTTATTTGGGGAAATAAAAGGAAAGGGCGTGATAATCAAATTATTTATTACGTCCCAACGGCAAACAGTGTCAATTTTATAATTAAAATTATTATTTGCAAAAATTCATTCATTTCTAAATCAATTATTTTGTTTAAAATAATTGGAATATGCAAGCATAAAAATGCTTCTGCTGAATTTTGAAGAGTTTGTATATATTTAGAAATAAGGTTGTTGGATAGAATTTGGAAAATGGAAATTGAGAAATGTGGGATCTCACATGAAAATTTGCTATTGAATCAAAATATGAAAATACAAGTAACGGTTTCCAAAATTAGAGTAATTGTAAAATTATTTTAAAACTCGCCAGTTCGCAATAATATTTTGCAAAATAATATAAAACAATTGGTTGAGGAGAGAAACGAGCTGCAATTACTCCTGGACTGGAAGACTAGATGGAATTCTTTTGAAACCATGATTGACCGGTTTTTGCGAGTCAAAGCAGCAGTTGTAAAAACTTTAAATTATCTCAATTTAAATCATTTATTCAGTAAAAAAATTGATGTGGTTGCTTTAAATATTTTGAGTGCCATTCAAATAGCCATAAAATTAATAAAAGCTCTCAACCGTCAGGATGCCTCATTATTATCTGTAGAGGGAATCCTAAAATTTCTATTCAAATCTCTTCGGAAAAATAATTCAGAAATATGTAACCTTATTTGAAATACAATCTCTCACATCCCAGAAAATGAATATATTTAAAGCTATTGGTGGTAAGATCACTATCAATTTGAAACTTCTAAGAAACGCTCTAATTTTGATAAAACCTACATCCAATTAAAACCGAGAGAAATGTTTCTTTATCTGAAAATTTTTGCAGTAAACGGAGAGTACGACTGAATGATAAATCACTAGACTGAGTGACAAAATCGCTAGACTTGTGTTGTAAAGCTTTTTAAATTGCAAAATTTAATTTCGAATAACGAATTTTTTATTGAGTAACGAAATTCTGTTTTCTTTTGAAAAATTGGGACATTTTTAAAATGTCGCGGGACGCGGGACAAACTGTTAAAAATTGGGACTGTCCCGCCAAAAGCGGGACGTATGGTCACTTTAGACTTGACAGGTCAGACAGTTGAGCCGACTGCATTACCAGCAAAGGTCGACATCCTGATAACTCACCCTATATTATGTATCTAAATAATCAGTTGCAAATGCGATGAATCTTTTATCGTCCAGCATGTATTTTCCTAAACTCATTATTTACTGATATCATTGTGGTTATAATTTGTTTACATTTTAATGTATATAACCTAGTATACATTACTATTTAAATTTTTTTTTTCAAACGAAAATAAAGAAATAATGAAATGGTGACGCACCTTGCATTTTATAAAAAAAGTATATCATATTAAACGTAATCATATAACTTTCCTTTGTAAAGTTTTTTTTCCTGTTATACATTTAAATGAGAAAAAAATGAAACAGACATATTATCTTGCCAATGTTTTTTTTATGCATTAATACTTAAAAAAAAACTTGTTGTATGCTTCGATGATATAAACGAACGAAAGAGACATAATGACCATGAATCAACTTTTGTCTTTTGTTAGTCATAAAAATAGAAATAATATTTATGCTAGCACATGTTGAGTTTTTGGTTCAGAGTTTTTTTAATTTCAAACCGATAAATTGTTATTTCTGAAAGTGTTAGATTCTTTTAATCAAAAATAAGTAAATAAAAAATTAAATTCGGTTAATGTTTGACTATAAATCAAAAAAAAAAAATATATATATATATATATATATATATATATATATATATATATATATATATATATATATATATACATATATATATATATATATATATATATATATATATATATATATATATATATATATATATATATATATATATATATATATATATATATATATATATATATACATATATATATATATATATATATATATATATATATATATATATATATATATATATATATATATATATATATATATATATATATATATATATATATATATATATATATATATATATATATATATATATATATATATATATATATATATATATATATATATATATATATATATATATATATATATATATATATATATATATATATATATTGAGTCACGTATAAAAGTGGAGTGATTTTTGTTTATTAACAATAATATTGAAAATAAACAAAAAATAGTTTCACGATATTTTGAATTGCCAGTAATAAATCGTGTGCATAATTAAATTAATTATCATAGTTAAATATGTAAATTTTACGGCAATTTGTTACTACTGAAAAACAAAAAGAAAATGTTTTAAATATAATATGTACACTAAATTTTCATAAAAAAGCAAAATAAATATAAATTTTTGGTTGAAGAAGAAATACATTTCTTTTTTTTTGGAAAAATTTATTGAGTTGACTTTATTGTTTGTGTTGGAGGAGCCGGTATCAGCTGATTTGTATATTCTCTGGATAAACTCCCTGTTTTATAATGGTGATAAAGAAACAAATGAAAAAAAGTTAATATGAGAAATTGGATTTTTGTTGAAACACGTTTTGGAATATTTAAAATTTAACAAGCTGTTTGGGTATTGGACCTGAATTGGACATCTACCAACTATTATAAGAGAAGTCTTTTGTTTTAATTATTATTATATAAAAAAATTTTATTTTAGATTTCTTTTTCTGTTAATGTTATGATCCTCATGGTTTGCTAAGCGAAACCAATTAGAGGGAAAGGCCATATTGGTTTCCTTTTTTTTAGAAATATATATATCCCGGATTATAACTGAATCTCAGATTCAGTTATAATAATGCTGCAGAGAAGCAGCAACAACAATGAAGTAGTGCTGCGAGTACTTTATTGTCCTATTCATGAACGAGGTCCACCTATTGTTCTTTTAGCAGTACATTTAGAAAATAAAATACGCGTTCATATCACATCTGTAAATATGCAACAAAACACCTTGAATCTACTGCATACAATTTTAACCGCTTTCTTTGCCATATGACAAAATAACGCGATTGCGATAACACTGCCGTATTTGGAAATACCTACGAGCCTCACATGGAATCCGAATAATAAACTATTTATACGAGGTAAAGAAAAAAAGCGAGTCGACAAATCATCTGCAGATTAAAAAAAACTATATATGCAGACTGTACCCCATCCCAAACAAGATGATTGCATCTTTTCTCGTATGTTATTAGTATATGTGCTTTCTAACAATTAAGAATTGTCAGCGACGTTACACATGTCACTTTCTGCAGTGTATGTTAATTCATAGTTTTGGTTCTTACGAATGTTTCTTCAAGACACACTTAAAATATAATCAACGTAAGTGCTTAGTACTAGACCAAATTTGATAGAATCATTAAACATTGATTTAAAAACAACATACATATATTAGAGTGTTGCTAACAATGTTGAATTCACCACGAGCAAAACACAAGTTTGCCATTTTGTTATTGAAAAATATAACGAATGGATCATTGAAGAAAATCAATTTTTTCACAAACTAACAACGATAGATTTTTCTATTCTCCAACTGAAGTCCACATGGCGATTTCCACAAAGTGATGCAAACTATAATTAATAGTTGTATATTTCTGCCGAGTTATAAAGGAATTTTTTACACAAATATTAAATGAGTATCGATAAATCAACTGTGGGATCTGAGTGTGAATCCTTTACAAATATATGCCGACGGCATATAATAAATCATTTAATGGAAACTTCTGCTATATAAGCAGCCCCTTCCATACAAATCCATTTCTCATAAAAATCCTTTTTGTATACACTAGAAATTACTCAAACAGTTTATTATAATTAACAAAAACAATAAACAAAAATTGAATGAAATATTTACAATCGCCAATAAACACTTTATTATTATAAACTTTTAAAACAACAATCTTCTCTTCTTCAACTAATAAAACAAACCTTAAAACAATATCAGAACAAAAAAAAACAAAATATTTAATTTTCTTCAAGAAATATTAAAAGTTTTATTACATTTTAGGATATACAATTAAATAATTAATCCATAATTTTTCTTTTAATACTACATATATATTTTCTTATCACATGATTAAAATAATAAATAATTAAGATGTTTTTGATGTGTTTTTGTGTGATTCTGTTTTATGCCCCTTCACAAAAGTTACAATCAAAGAATGGAAATAAACTTCTCGAATAAAAATTTATATAAATCAAGAAAGCGGCCATCATAAAAACAGGCGTGGCTTAAACATTTCTTATGTTTTGTTAAAGATGATCAGATTTATATTGTTTGAAGTAAAAGAAATAATGAATTATTGAATGGATAATAATATTAATTTGAAAATAGTTTTTTTGTAAACTATTTATAGGTTACATATTTCAATTTTAAGATTATTTGAAATTAATACACGCCCTTTTTACTTAGTTCATTGAAGTTTTTTATTCATCTACCTGTTGAAATTGTTTTGGTGTATGATCCAAAAATATGATAAAATTGGATAATGAGGACGGAAACGTTTTGTACATTTTTAAACTATTTCTTATCAATTGAAACGTATGGCACGCGTGTGAAGGAAATGTGAATGCTTGCTTTAATCGAAAAAGGTCAGAATCAAAATATCTATCGATGAATAGAATATTTATCGATGATATTTCATATTACTTCAACAAATTGGGATATAAGCTGGGATATAGCTTCGATAGATTGTTTCGTTAAGTCAGTTTTTCGTTCTTCAAATGGATGAAAAAAGTACAAAAATGAAACATATAGGTTAAAATAGGTAATCATGTAGACTACTTTGTCACGATACCATATGTTTTTTACTGTTTTATTAAATGTATAATTTTTTCAGGACTGCATATTTTAGTCTGTACAATTCGTCTTTTTCAAAACAGAATTTTTCAGCTATTAAATTAAACTTCAAAATGTGTTAATGTTTAAAAATCCCAATCCCATTTTTGTCCAACTTTACTTCACCACATCATATTTTTATTTTCTTAAACAATAAAATAATAAAAACTCATTTTTCATTCTTCAAAAAAAAATTTATGATTTATTTTAATTTAAAAAGAGAAACACTATATTGACATCAATCGATCAGACTGGGAAATAAAAATTCAGTAAAAAAAATTCTCCATCTACAAGACCATTAATGATCTTGAGTTCAAATAAAATTTGTATTGTTCTTATTTAGTTGTCAGTTGAGTGCGAACAGAAAAAAACGCGATTAACATATTTGATACGAAATAAAAATAATAATTAGAATCATCTAATAATATAAATTAGCAAAAAGTGAATGAATGTGAAAATTAAAAAAGTTGACAAAAAAAAGCACTAACCGAAAAGAATTTCTAGTGTGTAATCTTACAAAAAAATTCGGAAGTGATTTATTTTTTGGGAAGTTTATCTTTTAATATATTTTTTTTTTGTATGAAATGTCTTGTTTATAAAACATTTGACAAACACATACTAATTAATTAGTGAATTATAATCTTTATGTAAAATATTTAAATATACACATTATTTGGTTGTTTTATGTTATTATTATATATTATTATTAGAAGAAATAAAAAAACAGTTATATTAACAAAGAATAAATTATTTATTGTTGAGTGGGTATGTTAAATAATTTTTTTTATTTATTAATTAATACTCAATAAAATTATTGATAAATTAGATTTTTAAATATTATTGTTTAATTATTTTATTAAGACGTCATTTAAAATAGGTTGCGAATTTTTTAAATAAATGGGGGTTCGTCGTATGTTGAAGTCTTTTGATTATTTAGTTGGATTTAAGTTTTTGTTTATAATGATAACAAATGTTTATGTTTTTCGAATTGGGAAGATTTTATTGGTTTAGTGATACTACAGAAAATTCTAAGGTTAACTTAATTACTGTCTTTTTGTTTGATTCATTTAGGCGCAGCACCATCAACATTATTAGATTTGTATACAAAAGCCCTTGGATGAACGGGACTCATTTAGCTAGTTCTTTTCTTTTAGAGCGGGTTTGCTAGAAAGGTTTTCTACTAACTTATCTACGTTTTAAATGATTACGAATGTTATAATTACCATATACCATACAATAATAGCTCGTTTTAAAAATATACAAATTGGAAATGAAAAGATATAAAACTATCGATGTTAATCATACGTTTTCTATCCAGGTTAATTATACAAACTTAAGGACTTCTTAAATTGTGTCGATTTGTGCGAATTCACCAAAAATATTCAGGCGCGAATTAAGTGCGGATTTATATTTAATGAATAAACAAACGCTGAGAAAAGTTGTATATAAATTGAGGATAATTGATACAATATATATTTGATATATTTAAATTACAAATTTAGTAACATATTATATTCGCAATAATTACGATTAAGCTTTAAAACTTTATATTACACTACTTGCTTTTGTTATTCTTTCTTTCTTATGGCTCAATTTTTGAAATCTACCTATTGCAACGTGCTTCATCTTGGATTTTCGGAAAAATTTTGGTGCCAATCAACTATCAATGATAAGCGGAGACTTTATTATCCGGCACTCTCACGGTCGAAATTTTCAACCTACACCAAAAATATTGTCTGTGTATGTTGCGGCAAACAATCTCTTGGACAAGCTTGCAAACTGGCCATATCGGGGTACCGTTTAAGCGGCTATAGTTTTAAAAGTCGAATAATCTAAGACGTTATAACTTCCGTTTGAAACATAAAGTTTAAATAAAATTGATAAATATTGAATATTTGAACTTTTTTTTATCATTTTCTATCATTATTTATCTATTATCTATCATTTTTATCATATGGTTGTCAGATGACAACCTTGGCATTTAGGCTTCTTGAAAAATCAGCTGTTTTAAAAATTTACTAAACTTTGTTTTCCTTGATCTAGATGAAAATGACCAAGCTCAAAAATGAAAACTTTTGCACACGTAGATACCAACTTATATCTATCCAAAACTTAAAAAACAAATTGTTTAAGTTCAGAGGTTGAGACCCTGGGGCTATTAAAATGAAAACAAACGCAAACGGCCATGCTTTCAGCATTTTCGAGTCTATTTTGATTAAACTAATACTAGCTTTTAATTCAACTTTTCAACTATAATATCAGAAATTTTCAGCTTTCTAACCTTAGAAGTTCCAATGTAATTAACATTATACTAACTCAATGCAAGCCACTAAAACGCTATATAATTACAATCAAATCCCCAAAATATCCAATAGAAATATTAAAAAAAATTTCTTTTGTTTTTTTTTTGTTTTTATTTTTTTTTTTCGCAAAATGATATTTTTTATCGTTGTTTTGAATGTTTGTTGTTGTTGTTTTGAAAATTTATTATTGTTTAGGGAATAGTTTCTTTGGAATATTTAGAAGTGGTTTAGTTGAAATAAATATGTGTATACTGATTACATATTTACAATTGATAGATATTTGTATTATATTTGAGGTGTAAAAGTTGTTTGATGTTGTTGTTGATTATAAATTATAGTCTAGCAGTTGTGATGTAGTTAGAACGTTAATCCATCAAATCATTTAATTTTTTATTAAGGAGTTTTAACCAAATTAAACAAAACTATTCGAAATTGCATTGACAAAGTAATTTCCGTTTATGTATTTAGTTTGGTTGGTTTGATAAATTTTTTGGATTATTCTGTTTCTAGTTAAATTTTTTATTTAAACTAAGCTGACACATCCAATTCTATTTGTACACAAAGCTGTCTGGTCCCGAAATCTACCTATTTCTAGCGGATATACGTGCCGCTTGGACTTTTTCAATTCGAAAGTATATTTTGGATTTTTCTCAGAGAAAAACTCCATTTTTCTCTTATACGTATTTCGGATTGTGATTCGAATGGAAAAATGCAAAATACTTAATTGCTTGAGAGTTTAAGTGATAAAAAAATCTCCAATATATAATTCAAAATTTTCAATATTCAAATCTTGTGAATTAAAAATTATTAACCAGTTTAAGTAACATAGTCATTCGTACAAAGTTAATATACATTCAAATAACATCTAGAATTTAATCAGTGTTAGTCACAATCACAACAACTAGCTGGAAATTGTCTTCAAAACTCGTAGATCACAAGTTATTCATTCAATGCTAACTTAGTTAGAGTATGATAAACATATGTTCGACGAGTTAATTAGACTAAATACACTAGAATTGGCTTAATTGATTTACAAAAAACAGAAATACCTTATGAGAAAAATTCAACTTAAAGTAGTCAAATAACGATGAAATTTCAACTTTGAAATACCATCGTCTCTGTATGGTTAGTTGGATAGCGTGTCTGCCAAAACGGATTCGAACCATAACACTGATGGGGATATTTCGAATCCAAATCCAAAACAACCTTTTTTTAGTTTGTAAAAACGCTTATAGTCATATTCATTAAGTGTTTTCTTATAACGTTTGTGCGTGCATTATCGCTACGATTATTAAGATTAACCCATTGTCATGTTTACCCAAGGCTCAAGATTTGATTTTTTTAATCAATTTTTGGAATCAACTGCTCGAGATTAACTTTTTTTACTTTGTTGAAATAATCAATAATCTTTGTTGATAATAAACAATCAGTTCAGCAAAAACATTAATCCAATCTACATGAAGCAATGACTCATTTAGGGAAACGAATTCGCCATTTATGTAATCAAAACAAGAGCTATCAGTAATGAAATCAAGTGGATCACAAATAATAAAATTGAGCTCTATAAGCAGTAGTTTATGGTAAACACTGCTACAGTTTGCTAAATCATCACATGAAGAAATAATAATTGACATATTTGATGAAAAACCCAAATCCAATATCTTATATCAATTCCAATATCTATCCATTATCGTTGAGATTGTGGTTATATTGGTTACCAAACTGAAGCATACAAATTACAATCCATCACTGATAAAAATGCCTGACTGCTGCATGATAGAATTAGATTTCACCTCAAATCGCCATCAATCATGAATATATTTCGGCCATTGCGATTTTATAAAAATTGTTCGATATACCTTCCTTTATCAACAATATTGTCAAGTATAATCGAACAGTTTCCAAGCCATCGGCCAATCGAAACCATTCTGTAAGTACTATCAACCATCGGTTTTTAAAAATTATTGCACGTTAGGAAATAATATTTCAAACGAATCATTCGCATAAATTAACGATTATAAATATTTATTACGTTTTACTGATTTATTGTAAGTTGTTTAGACCTTAGTTACCGAAATAATAATGACATTCTTAATTCCCAAGGGAATTATAAGAGGGAGTTATGGATTCATAATAGACCTAGTTTTCATTATAAATTTTTGTTTTTTTTATTTATAAACAACATTATTTATACATAAAGCCATAGTAAAGAAAAACAATACCCCAGCAATACAATTTGAAAAGAAAAATAACTAACTTGATCAATTAAAATTTTCGTTATGCTATCAAATACTTGATAAAAATAAATGTTTTATGCTCGGTTGCTTGAACATTTACTAAATGAGACTTAGCTAAATCGTCAATAAGAAATATCTCTCAAACCTTTTTCACGCCATTTTTTGACAGAAACAATCAAACATTTAACTGAATAACAAGATAGGAAAACTCAAATGAATCTAAAAGCCTTATTTTAAGGTCCAATCGCGATCAAAATACGCAAAACTAGTTAAATGGAGAATTAAAAAAGTTATCGGAGATTTAAATGTTCAAGCAACCGGGCATTAGTTTAATAAATGTTTTAGGTAGTAAAACATAAAATTATTTATGTATCACGTGAATTATTAGATGTCAATTACCTTGTGAAACTTACTCACCCTCGGGCCAGAGGCCCTCGTGTAGTAAACGTTTCCCTTGGTAATTAACATCCTTATCCTATTGGATCACAGCAGGCAATTGATCCTATTTAGATCACAGCAGGCAATTGAACCTACAACTACATACTAACCTACTTTTTGGATCACCGTATGTATGTTTGGACCAAGCTGTTGTATTTTTAAACAAAAAGAGCATATTTTAATAGCGAAATGATAAATGATTTCTATTGAAATCCGTCTGTGATTATCCTATAAGGTCTTGACGTCTAGGAATATCCTATGAGGGCCTCTCGATGTAGATCGAGAAACGAGCATATCTTTGAAACTAATAAATTTACAGATTTAGTACATATATGGGGCCATTTCTTAGGAAATCTAATTCTCTACAAAATACTACTATCAGAAATACTCCAAAAACTCCAGCTACCTAGATCCAACCTGTTCACGGGGCAAACTAAGTTTGTTTCCAATTTAATTACCATGGGAAACACGACGTTTTTGTGCATTTTTTTTTCAATTTCTGATAGAAAAATTTTTAAAGTATTAAATTTCCCAACAAAAAGCCAAATGACTGAAGCTGTGAATCTGAATTCGTGAATTTATTAGAAATTTTATTTGTCTAAGAATGTTTAAACGAGCGTATCTTTGAAAATAATCAATTCACGGAGTCAGTGAGTCAGTCACGAATTCTCTACAAAATGCTGCTATCAGAAATTAAAAAAAAAATTTTAGAACAACAATTCATTTCCGCCCAAAGCTGTCGTTTTTCCTATGTTAGTTATATGGGAAGCAAACTAGGTTTGTTGCGTCCGCAGGTTTGATCTTTGAAGCTGGAATATTTAGTGAATTTTTTCTAGGTCAAATGCTAAAACATAAGGCCAAAAAATACGCGATAATAAAGGGTGCTTTATTTAAAATATAAAATATAAAATTGGGGCGACAAACCTAGTAAACAACTTGCGCTCGCGAATTTTCGAGGCAAAAAATGCGTCAATCTTTGACTCACTGTATGTCATGAACAATTATTCTGATCTTCTCCTTCGATGCCTCGTTTCGCATCCAAATTTTATGATATTTTTTATTAGTTTTACCGGTTTTTAGCATTTAATATTTTTAATTAGTTTTGCCGGTTTAAATTTAAAAAATCCGGTCACCATCGTAAATATAGTGATCATGGAGGCAAAATACTCCAATTTTTTTAATTATTTCCACTGTCAATGCGCGTAAACCTAATTCGTACGTCAAATTACTATTTTAGGGTTCCGTTTTTTATACGGATTACGGAACACTATGGTGAGAGAACGAATTTGTGTTCTTGTATTAAAATCGATTATCTCATAAACTATAAATCCTATGGACCTGAAATTTAAGATGTGTATAAAACTAATCTGTTCCCTAAAGATCACGGATACAAAAATTAAAGTAGTTTCTGTTTGTTGTACGGGGCTGCGATCCAAAAAGCCTTTAAGAAAATAATTTTTTTAACTTTAAAAATGTATTTTATAATTTGTACTGCACAATTTTTTGAATAAAATTGAATGATAGCGTTTTTTCATCTTTTCCTTCCCCACTTAGTTCCAAACCTATTTAATAAAAAAACTTCGAAAGTCTTTGAAATATAGAAAAAGTAGTAAATTTTGAACAAAAAATATAGCGAAGTGTTAAATACTCATAATCGTATTTATTAAGAGGATGGGAATGAGAAGGGGGAAATGCGCCATTTAAAAAACTGTCATGTGAGATATCATATGAAAGAGCACCTAATTTAAGAAACATCGTAATAAGTAATTTGTTTTAGAATTTTACGGTGCACAATTTTTAAATTATTATCAAAAAAGTGCAAATGAAAGTTGGTCCCCCTCCCCTATGTGTCGACGTTGATTGACAGAAAAACTTGAAAAAACATTCAGAGATAGGAAATTTGATAAACCCTGAATTAAAACTATATCGAAGTGTCACATAATTATTTTTCTGTATTTGAGGGAGTGAGGAAGTGAGAGAGTTGGGTGTCATATAAAAGAGCACTTAATTTAAGAAACATTGAAAATTTTTTTAGAATTTTGCAGTGCACAGTTTCTGAATAAATTGAAATTGTCAATTATCATTGAATTGTAACCCTCTTTAGTTACCCTAAACTGCTATTGCTAATATTTAACGAGATTTAACATTTCTTGTATAATTGCGATCAATTTTCAATTGGCATTGCTATTGACATTTACGAGGAAAAAATCATTGTTATGCCCCTATGGTCTGGCAATATAAAAAGTATACAACACAACTTTATTTAAATTACTTTTGTAAGTTTGTTTTTCTTCGTTCACGGAAAACTCGGCGAGCGAATTTCATTCGCACTTGACCTACTTTTTTTACTCAATATACAGAGGCTTTATTTTAGTTGAAATTCGAAATTTGCTACTCTATGTACCGAGCTATGGGTCCATAGGCAATCAGCGGCATATCGAATTGGTGGCATTTTTTTTTTTATTTTATTTCGTTTTATTTTAATAATTTATTTTTTAAACATTAAAATATAAGTAATTTACTAGAAAAGCTGTTTTAATGGGTCCACTATGGGTTCGCTTGCTACATAGAGTATCGAATTCCGAATGCTATGGCTTAAATTAAAATATAGCCTCTGTATATATTAAGTAAAAAGAGTAATTTAACGTACGAATTAGGTTTACGTGGATAAACAGAGGAAATTATTGGAAAAAGTAGAGTATTTTGCCTTCATGGTCACTATATTTTCAATTGTGGCTGAATATTTTCACTATACAAGTGAAACTTTACTATATAAGTAATTTTTTGGATAAGTTCGATAATTGGCCATATCCGGATACCGGTTAAGAGGCTAGAACCTTAAAACTGTATAAATCAAAGCGTTCTAACAGACGTTTGGAGCCTAATGTTTAAACAAAATTTACAAATATTAAATATTTGAACATGTATCTATTATTTGCAAGATGCTCTTTAGCTATCTGCAATCAGCAATGTGAAGTACAATGGATTATGTGGCACTTTCACGATCGTATTTTTAAACCTATACCAAAATTATTTTCTGGAAACGTTGCGGCAAGTAATTTTTCACTGGCCAAATTCGGGTACCGGTTAAGAGACTAAATAATCTGATAAATCTGATTCTACTTATACAAAAATTTGACTGACATTGAAATCTACCTATTTCCATATCCTGTGGGATATCCTTCCGCTTGGACTTTTGATTTTACCTCGTTAAATTCCTAAATTGACTCCTTGATCTTATCCTTTTCACTCGTAGGTAAAATCAAAGTTGGTCCGGGTCTGAGCAGTAGCGTAATGCTATAGTCGAGATATTGTGTAATGTTGTGCTATATAGTAATAAATTGTGCCTTCTGTTTGAATTATTTTCTGACAAATTTATATAATGCATGGATCTAGCAACATGATCAATAGTCAATACTGTTTTATCCTATCAAAGTTATATTCATCCTCAAAAACAACAATAATTGATAATTCCAAGAGATTTTGGGAATCCAATTAAAATTTATTGCTAATGTGATATCAAACAATGAAAACTTATATAGAATAGTAATTAAATAGCTCTTCCAGAAAACCAATTTTGCAAGCCAGCTTCATTTTTTAAAATCGTAAGATTATAATTCAATGTAAGTGATATATGTCAAATGGCTAATAAGAGCTTCGAAAACAAAGATCAATCACCGATCTATTGAACTATGGAACCTATTGTTGGGACGGGGTGAAACATACGATACAAACGTGGTGAAATATATGATATATCTTTAAATATTTGATGACTGACCGACACATTTCGGTTTGCATCGATAGTTTTTCTTTCTGAGCCCAAATTTATTAACACTAGTGTATCCCAACTCCCAAGGCTCAGTGTTTTTCCCACATTATTTTGCTTTTATACAAACAAAGTATTGAAAATTTACCAATAAATACTTTTGCAATGATAGAAAGATGCATAAATCATTCTTCTCCTAAAATACCCAAACGAATAAATCTTGCTCTTGAAAGGCATAAAAGGCAATGTAAACGAGACTGTAAATGATGATTGAATAACTGATCACCTCAATAAACTGTTAGGGCCTCGGATAAATTGTCGTTTGTATTGTATGAATCAGGATAGAAGAACATATTAATTCGAGAATAAAATTCTATTCTCAGATTTATTCTTTCTTTTTCTTGTATAAAACAAATGATAAAACAATTTGTTTTTCTTCTTGACATGCACAATGCACATAGCAGGACAATTTTGTTTTAAATTTTTGGTTATTTTTGAATTTAAATTTCTGGGTTTCTAAAATTTGTTTTTTAACATCAATTTATAGTAAAATAAATAATATTTTTAATATAATTTTATTATATTCAATTTAAGTTTTTAAATAATGTTTTTTAATTTATAATTAAATGTATTTAATAGAAAAGAAAAAGTATTGTCACTTATAAAAATTTCTGCTATAAACTGCAATAAAAACAAAAATAAAAATATCTATCCGTGTTCAATTGACGAAAAATAAAATCTCCGGATGAAGATAAAACTTTATTCTCGGATTTTTTTCTATCCATCCTTGTTCATACAATCGACCCTAAAGCACAAAATGCTGGCAATACATGGGCATAATTCAGCAGGCAGAGAAATTAGAACATGTGTTGTTATATGAGTATATGACATCAATTTTTTTTATTGAAAGTTAGGCATGTTTAGTGTTAATATAATTAATTATATATTAACGTCTCTGAACATCCGAAGATACCATGCCAACTAGAGATTATAATCAATTGAGAATTAAGTTTCTTTTAGAAATTTTTGAACGCCAAATTGAACTTTTGGGAGGTGGGAGGTTATAGTTCTACATTTAATTATTTGAACCGTAAAAGGATGGGCCGCTACCGATGCTCTGAGATGACGCGATAGGTTTGCAGACCTAGGTAAAATCGATTTGATCTCTTCAGAAACCCGTTCATCCTTGATAAATTTGTAGAAAATCGTCAAATCAGCAACATTTCTTCTATGCTGCAAGGAATCAAGATCATTAGTAAAATTGGAGCTACCAATTAATTTAACTGCTCTCCGCTGCACAAAATCAAGATACTTCAAACTACATAAGTATGCTTTACCCCATATATGAGAACAATTTTTCATGCAGGGACGTATCAAAGATTTGTATATTAAAAGAAACTGTTCGCTACTGAAAAACTTACGACATCGTCCTAAAAAACCCAATTTTTGAACAGCGCTCTTCGCTAAGCTAAAAATATGAGAATTCGGACTCTTTCTCCATCAGAACGTTGGAATCAAACTTTAAAGGAAAAGGTTTGGGTGTTGACAATCTTAAAAAATGGCAAACTTGTGTTTTGGACGTATTGAATTCAACACTGCTAGCAAAACTCCAATCAAAGATAGCTTTAAGATCAACGTTTAATGAATCTATCAAATTTGATCTACAGTTATTAAGCGCTAAAGGTGAATATGAACTAGGTGCAACATGAGATGCATGAAGAGTGCTATCATCAGCAAAACTATGGATAAGATTAATTTTTGAAACCATCAAGTCATTAATATAGATAAGAAAAAGAGTTGGGGACAAAGCGGAACCTTGAGAAACTCCTGCATTAGTCGAAAATACATCCGATGAAATACCGTCAGCATATTGACTCCAAATTTTCGCTCAGATATAAAGCTTTGCATCCAGGAAATTAGTGGCTCATCTAAGTCATAACATCTCAACTTGCATATAAGATTTTTGAACCAAATGCTTTGGAAATATCAAGAGCAACACCGAAAGTCTCACCAAAGTTTTCAAGGGATTTGTCCCAAAGATGAGTAACAATCGAAAGCAAATTTTCTGTTGCTCTTCCTTTTCGGAAGCCGTATTGTCTTTCATTAAGTAATTTGGAAGACTAAGAAGCTCATTAAATTAAAATTTATATATTTCTCAAAAACTTTAGAAACTACTGACAAAATTAAAAAGGGGTCTGTAATTGGATGGGTCAGTTTTACTACCCTTTTTTGAAACTGGCTGTACACTAGCAATTTTCCATATTTCAGGAAAAATCCCTTTCTTATAAGACAAATAAAATATTTTAGTGACGGTAGGTGCTAGCTTCCTAGCAAACGTTTTAAGTATAATTGGAGGAATATGATCTGGTCCAGATGCCTTGTTGGTATTAATTTGTAAAAGCATTTTTCGAATAATGTTTTTACGAAAAATTATTCGCTTCATTTTGAGCGATGCTTTACGAACAGGTCTAGGTTAGAAATTGGGTTCGACTAATGCAGAATTTACAGAAAAAAATGTCCCAGCAAATTAGCCTTTTCTTTTGGGTCAATAATAGGCATATCTCTATCAACAAGAGGAGGAAGAGAAGATTTACAGAAATTGTCTTGAATAGCCTTAGCGGCTTTAAAGAAGTTACGCGAACCAGTTGTGTGCTCAGCAAATTCAGAAGCTTTTTTCAATTTAAATAGCTTTTTCTCTTCATCTATTAGTTTCCTACATTAATTCCTCTCTTTTCAATACTCTCTAAGGTTTTCGTCAGTTTTGTTTTGGATAAACTTTCGAAAAGCCTTTTTTTAACTTTAATTGCTTTTTTGCATTTACTCGAAAACCATAGATCAACCCTCGGAATGATCAATTTATTAGGAATAAATCTATGCATGCCCTCAACTATAATTTCAGAAAAATTAATAGCAGCAATGTTTGGATCTTGGCCAGTAATACAACCATGTTTCCAAGGAAAGCGTTTGAAGAAGATTTTAAGTCCTTGCCAATCCACCGCTTTGTAGTCCCAAACAAGACGGGGATTCGCTTTAAATTGTTTAGGAATTTGTATATTTAATTTAGTGGAGATCAAATTATGATCTGACTCACCTAAAGGCTCTGATACTTTAAATTGTACTAAGTATGGATCATTTGTCAAAAATAAGTCAAGTAAGTTGCTACTTTGTCCAGGAATGTCAGGAACTCAGGTAGGCTGGTCTATTATCTGAGTGAAATTATGATAAAGAGCAAACAGCTCAACCTGTTTACCTATCTCATCAGTAGAGGAGCTGTGTATGAGCCATCCTTTGTTATGAACATTGAAGTCCCCTAGAAGAATAAACTTGGCATTAGGATACTGAGCCAACCTATCTATCTTTTCAGATAGATCATGAAATAAATTAATGTTCTCAGGAGAATTAGGAGAACGAAACAGTCCAAAAACAAACAAAGTATGATTAGGGCAACTAATTTTTAAAGATACCATATTATGGTGTTTAGAGTTTAATACAAACTTTTTAATCCTCCTCCTCCTCCTTTTAATCCTAATGGAATAGAATTTCGAACATAAGCGCAAACACCATGTTTGCTGTAGAATGAAGATTCTAGATCATAATTAGGACAAATATATTTACTCATTTCTGTTAAAAAAAGAATATCAGGATGGCAACGTTCAAGATATTGGTTAACCGAGTTGAGATTGATGTTCAAACCTCTTATGTTTGTAAAATTGATTGATAATTTAGACATTTCAACTCAACGTTTATGGTTTGAGTTTCAATCACATTTAAATGCAACCAAATAGATAGATAAATAAAAAAAATTTATTTGAGCCGAGAGGAAAGAAAAACCTTAATTGCATTCAAAATAAAAATAAAATCTAAACTGACAAATCACTAGCTCGAAAACTTGAATCTAAGTCTAAGTTCCAGCTGTCAAATCGACAATTCAAACTCTGAAATCGCAGTTGAACTGTGAAATCACAATTGAAATTGAAACAATGAAAGGTAAATAATCAACAAAAAACGCAAAAACTGATATAACAAACAAAATGAATTGAAACCTAAAAGTTAAATTTACTATAAATTTAAATAAAAAATAACCTATCTTAAACAACTTGTTCTTTATGATCTTTTAAAAAAAAATCTTTATTTTGAAGTTTTCCTCTGGTGTGTTATAGCTTTCTTATTTTCTAAATATCAGAACTTCAATTCTGGTTGATTGTCTAATTCAGAAATCTCAGAAATTGCATTACTTTTCCGCTATAAACACTTTAATCTAGTATACTTTTCAAGACCTTCAATTTTGAAAACACAATTTTTTTATGTAATAGTTATTTACATATCGATGGCTGAAAGTAGAAGATTACGCCAGCGGTTCATATTGAAGCCCGACGCAAAGCGAGGGCTTTTATTGAACCAAGGGCGTAATCTTCCTTTCAGCCTGAGTGTATGTATAACGTTTTACGTACAACTGCACAACTTTATTGTAGTATAAATCAATTTTTGAATTTTTTAAACTCGCTAGACATTTTGAAAATTATGCTAAACATGCCATGATTTTTTCTATAAACTTCATACAATAATTTATTTGTTTGTCCTAAATTTATGAATATTTTACGGGTGATTATTTTACGGGCGGTAAAGTAGAAAAATATATTGTAACGACTCTTCGTTGGTTCTTTTAGATTATTGAGCAAATACGACAGTAAAAAGACAGATCTTTAGTTAACAAAATCCCAAACTTTATTTATCAACCAGTTACAGCAACTTCCGATTTTAATTACAATGAATTCCAGGGTCTCCAATTTATGCACGATGAACTTCACCGCTTTTCCACAATTTGAATTAATAATACTCGGAATCGTAAAATCTGTATTTACTATTACACTAAGTTCAAATTCTTTTACTATTAGTACCCAGGCTCAAGTACCACCGATTATTCCTTATACTTACGAATATTTATAAACACTTTTAATTGCAAAATTAAAAACTGACCATCTGATATTTTGTTCGCTTATTTATATTCAAAAACAAATAAACCGAATCTTCTGGTACTCACTGTAGTTTCTAGAAATCAATAGGCCACACCTCTTTTTAATTCATTAATGTAAACATTTGTATGACAAATTTAATTTACATTAATTTGTATTAGTTAAAAGGAGTTAACTTTTAATTCATCTTTATGAATGAGCAAATTAAATTAACCCATTCTGGACGAAGTTTATTACAATATTACTATTTCATATAGCAACGAGATTTTATTTTACGGATGTAAAGTTCAACTTTCAGCCACGATAACTAGGATGTAAAATGTGTTTTACGATTCGTTTGTGCGTAAAAATTCTTACCTGCAAAACTAAAACAAAAAGAAAAATTATTAGGATACAGAATATGATTAACAAAAATTAAAAAATTTTATTTAAATAATAATTTAAAATAATAATTCGATATAAAATATGTAATTAAATTTGCGAAAAATTGTAAATAAAAATTTGACAGCAACAAAAAAAACGTCTTCTTGCAACCGCTACTTAGATTGGTGTGATTATCAATTACATGTAAATTCTGCATGCAGAAAAATTCTACAAGATATCTCTAATTCGCAATTTTTGAAAACATATCGATTATATTGTCGGGAAAGGTTATCAGATGCTTTACTTTATATTCCGACATGCTCGTAGTTTTCATCATCCATTAACTATCAAATTTCTTTACTATACGTATGTTCGATCAATTTTAGAATATGCGTCGGTCGTATGGTCTCCTTTCTATAACAATAGTGTTACTCGTATTGAAATTATTCAAAAGCAATTTCTTTTATTTGCGTTACGTAATCTTCCTTCTGCGCGTGACCCTTCAACATTTATTATCGAAAGCTATAGTAGCAGGCTTTTGCTTTTGGATATCAGGTCATTGGATACAAAGCCGAATTCAGCAAAGGTCTTGTTTATTTTCAGTTGTAATTTCCCAAGGGCTATGATAATTCGAAATAATTTTTTGTCAAAAATTTCGAAAGCAAGTATATTGATAAAAGCACGAGGCTGTAGGCCGAGGGCTATTATCAATGCCACTTGCTCGAGGAATTTTCCAAAAAATTATGAGAATTTATCAACGAACGAGGGGAATTTGTTTCAAAAACTTTTTGCCATTTATCATTTCTTTATATATTTTTTATGAATTATACGTTGGCCTACTACGATATCAGTTAATTATTTCAAAAAATATTTGATAATTTTTAATATCCCAGTAGGCCAGACGTATAACTATTTGTTTTTAGTATAATTCAAATTTTATTGGTGAAATTGAATGATGACATTTTAGAGAATTTCATTTTTCAATGACATTTTAGAGAATTTCATTGGTTTAAATTAAAATAAAACTAAAGCAAAAAATTTTCAGTTGTAACTTTACAAGGGCGGTGATAATTCGAAATAATTTTAGCCAAACATTTCAAAAGCAAGTATATTGATAAAAGCACGAGGCCGTAGGCCGAGGGCTTTTATCAATACCACTTGCTTGAGGAATTTTTAAAAAAATTATGAGAATTTATCAACGAACGAGGGGAATTCGTTTAGAAAATGTTTTGCCATTTTTCATTTATTTATATATTTTTTATGAATTATGCGTTGGCCTACTGTGATATCAGTTAATTATTTCAAAATTAGATTGATAATTTTTTTTTGCTGTCAGAAATTTTATTTTTCATTCATACAAACTATGATATTTAAACAGTAGGCTTTGTTTTAACTGTCGGCAATTCTTCTTGTCGTCGATAATTTTGCTTTGTCGTTATGATAATTCTTTGTTGTCATTTTTTCTTCCAACAAAATGAAATATAATTTCATCTTAGTAGGTGCATAAATGCTATAAATTTGTAATTTATTTTTGACAAATAAACCTAAACATGCAATCATTTATGAATGAAAACGGACATTTTTATTATTTGCATAATTTTGTATTATTGAATAATTTGTAGAAAAATTTTATTTAAAAACTAATAATTATCTTTTAAACAAAATTATAATTAAAAAAAATTATCTCATTAAATACCACTCTTCATTGAAATTTTTGTCTAAAATTTTTCAATTTTACTCATTAAATTATTTTTAGGCAACACTGCTCAATCAAACCACTACTTAAACCACTCGTCCTTCGGACTCGTAGTTTATTGTGCGCTTTGATTCGCAGTGTTGCTAAATAATTTAATTCGTAAAATCAAAAAATTTTCGAAAAAATTTCAATGACTCGTGGTATTACAACCGAAAATTTCACAAGAAATGCTTATATTGTTGTAAACATATAAAAGAATCTGATAAAAGATTCACTTTATACGAAAATATGTATGCGTTGTTTGAAAAAACTTCTAAAATATTATTATTCGTTGAAATGATATTTAAAATTCGATTAGTAAAATTTGTCGCTAAAATTCAAAAAGTAATTTAATTAATGAAGAATGTGAAGGTTTAACAAATAGTTTTAAACATATGGGTACAGTTGTACACCAATAATTCCGTTTTTTTATAACTTTAGAAAAGTTTCTAAATTTTGTATTCATCCAATTCTATTATTGTTAAACAAATGTTATTTTATTAGATCAAACTAAGATTAAAAACCATATAAATTATTAGAACATTTTTGTGTTTTTCGTCCAAAAATCTTTATTATTTTACAATACATCTTAAGAAACCGATCGTATTTTAAAATTATTACTATTTTTTTTTCGTTTTTAATAATTTTACCAAAAAACTTTAATTTTTTAAATAAAAATTTATGATTTTATTACTTCAACTATATGCATCAATAATACAATACGTATACGGTATCTCTTTGAAAAAAAATTATTGGGAAAGAGTTTATCTTTTATTGTAAGTAGTAATTTTTTCTTCTGATTTTATTGAACTTTTAAGAAACTTAAAAAAAAGCTAAGAAAGAAAAACAATCATAAGATTTTTGTAAAGAAAAAAAAATTGTATTAATGTTCCGGTTAAAATAAAATAAAATGAATGTTAATTAATACATCAACGAAGAAATCTGAATTATTATTTATTGAAAATTAAATTAAAACTATAAAAGTTTATGTCTTAATTGAATAAATAATAAAGGTTTATGTTTAGGGAAGATTAATTTTTAAAGTTTATTTTTTAAGTGAATTGTTAAGATTTATATATGAATTAGCTCGACGGCCACTGGAACTTCTCGTAATATTTTGCTATATATAATATCGCATTCTTTAAAATTTTTATGACATTCGTCTAATAGATTTATATCTTAATTTATTGGTTATTCATATCTTGATATAAGTATAAAAATTGAATGTTTATGTCTAAACGAATGTAGAAGTATCAATAATAACTATTATTATTTATTATGAACTGAGATAAAAATAGGATTTTTAACAGTAAAAAAACTTTCTGGGTACAGTTTAAGTGGAGATATAGCTTTTCATTCGTTAATCAGTAACTACCAAACCACATTTCCAACTCTTGGATAAAATAAAATACGAAAACATCGATTTTCTATTAAAGTTGTAATGAATTAACATAATATATAGGTGAACGTTTTTCAAATTCTAAGCATTTGTTTGTTTCCACTATTACACTCGTATTTAAATCTACATTTTATTATTTTCATTTCTAGTCTTCGGAGTTGACATCGTTACTTGTAGTCATACTGAGAATAGATAGTAAGCATTGGTATAAATGTATACAAAATTACACAATAAAATTACAATTTTTTTTAAATCAGTCTTGTAACCACGACAAATGGCGAACACAAACGCACAGACCAGAATTATTTTTTTATAATTTTGTAGAGTCAAAAGGAACGAAACGAATATTGATTTGTGTTTATTATCTATTTATGCTCTGATAGAATTTTAGTCCATCTATTTAAAATCGCACAGATCAGACTTCGGAGAATTTCAGATCTAATCTATGATGGACCAGAAAATCGTGGTAGTTTTTTTTTCGAGCATCACGTACAGCACAAATGCATGTTTTACCAAAGCTTAAATTTGGTTAGAAGTGGAAGAAGAAGACGTGCTTCTGAAACAACTAATATAAATTAAGGATATTATGAAGCTATTACCTCCCAAAAGCCATGTATCTCAAACAAATATTATTTATAAAAATAGTGTGCTTTGTTCTTAAATTACTAGTAACACTTTCAAACCTCAATTTTATTTGCTTAGCCATCCACAATTTTTTTATTTAACTGACGTTTTTGCTCCAAAAATTAATGAAAATAAAAATAAATTGAAATTACAAACGAAATTATAATTTGTTATTGATTTAAAAATTTGATAGATTTTATTTGAAAATGTAATTAGCGAATCAAATACTGATTTTTTTTTTCGTATACTGTCAATATTAGTTTGAAACTATTATTATTTTATTGTAAGGTTGTTTTAGCATTTGAATTTGCGTCGAAATATGAATAATAATTTTAATTATTTTTGTGATTCATTTAGATTTTATTGTTTATTGAAAAAATTTAGTATTGGTCAGAGATTTTGTTTTAAATTTCGATATAAGTTCTTCCATTTTTCTGAATATCAATTTATCAATTTGATCAACTGCAGCATTCTCAATATATTTAAGGGGGGGGGGGGGGTATGGTTTTAAAATTATTTATTTTGCATTTTTTTTTCTGAGTGAACAATATGTCGAGAATAATGTGTATAAATTTTAAGTCAATCCTAATAAAACTAACGGAGTTACAGCGTTTCAAGCGATATGGTATTGTTTTAAAATTATTTCTTTTGCATTTTTTTTTTAATTTTTTTTTAAATGAACAATATGTCGAGAATATTGTGTACAAATTTTAAGTCAATCTGAGTAAAACTAACGGAGTTACAGTGTTTCAAACGACCGACCGTGATACCTGATTTTCCCGAAAACGTCATTTTTGAAGTTCGTGAACATTAGAACTCAAAATCTACTGAACCGATCCTTTTGAAAATTTGAACATTACTTCTTCACATAAATCAACAGATAATCAGGAAGAGTTTTTTTTTCATTTTTTTCTATTTTTTAATAACAAATTAACCGCGATTTTTTGGGCTAAAATCGCGTTTTTCACTTCCAAGTGCTGCAAAAAATAGAAAAAAAAACTCTTCCTGATTACCTCAAGAAATACATCACCTTTAAAATGCATATCAATTTTGTTGATTCAGACGATCCGGTAACGAGTTATGATGTTCACCGCAAAACCACTTTTTCAAGGCGCCGAACCACCGCAACCATTTTTTCAAGGCGCCTCTGGAGATCCAACGTCACCAGCTTATTTAATATTTTTCATTGAAAATTTTTTCTGACATACTTCAAAAATGGTACAATAATATGTAATTAAGTTTAATAAAATTATATTACTCATGTCATCGCAAAAAAATCTCAAAAATATGCTTTTTTTTCGTCTTTAAAACCAATCCCCCCCCTTAAGGAGTACTCTTTGGTCAAAAATTTGTGTTTAATTTTTTATTTTTTTTTTGTATTTCTTACGTCTTTTCATGAAATATTTTGTAGGGTACTATTTATTGGTTAGATATCCATTCGTTGAAAAAATGATATAAAATATAAAACACAATATTTAAAATATTAAACAATAATACACATTAAACTACACACATTTTAAAACATTAAACACAATAATATAAAACATTAGACGAGAAAACAGAAGGGAAATATAGTAGCTCGTACGTCGGCATTTGATGTATTCATTGGACATGGTAGGACAAATCATGATCATATCAAAATTCAAAATACTAATTCAAAACATTTGTAGATTGAATGCTAACCGTGGCCACATGAAGTTGTATGCTCCATTAAGATTTCTGTGAATTCATTCTCGAGAGTGTTTCATACACACGTACTTTTCATATTTTGTGCTACATGGGGATGGCTATAGTTAGAAACAAAACAGAACGAAATGCGGTATTTGAAATTGTATAGGCTAATATAGCGTTACTATTCACTCACAAAAATAGATATTTTTCAAGCATAAGCACATGATCTATTTAAATCATGTTCATATAGCAAACTTGCAAAAGTTGATGAAACGTTTTTTATCGCATTAGATATTGTTATAAATAAACAGGTTTGTGTTTATACCGGGATACTAACAAAATAAATATATCAAAATAGCCCCTGACCCGGGAAAAATATCTATAAAAAAAATTAATATTTACCATAATGAAAAGAGAATGCCAAGAAATGAAAAAAAATATAATGATAGAAAAAAAACTTAACTTAATTGCGTTGATGACTTTCATCTATACTTGTATGCTGATTTCTGTGTTAATTACAGTGTCCAATTGTGATAAACAAACTATCGAGAAATTTGAGTTTGATCAACTGGTAATTGCATGAACAATTCAGCTATTGACTTAGTTTCTACAATCTTATTAACAATACTATTTACACACTGTCTGATCCAAATCAATAATCCTTCCTTCATTAAAACATAAACTTGAATACTTGCATTACGCCATAAATGCATTACTTTTTGTTCTTTTGTACTTAATTTTTTCTTGCACTTCTTGTAACAATTTTTACATTATAGTTCACTATTAAAACTGTCTAATTTTAGCCTGCACAAAGCCAAACATATTTTTCTGAAAAATTTTTTGTGTAATTTTAATTTTTATTATTGTGGTTAATTGATTGTAAATTACAAAAACATTTTACTCGTTAAGTTAAGTAGGGACTTTTAAATTGTCCAAAAGCCAAAAATGATTCTTGTTCAAAGTTAAAACTTAACTAAAAATTAAATCAATGTGTTTTTACACAACGACTTGGTCTTTAAAAAAAGACTTTCTATTTATCTCTCTCGCTATGGTTTTCTTATTCAATTCAACAACAAAAACTATCCCATACATTGAAAATTTACCGTAAAATAAAAATATGAAACACATTGAGAAAAATCACTCAAACAAACCGTCTCACACCATCAAATCACAACAATGAGGTTCTTCAAAATTTAATCAATTTTTGATAATACGAAAAGATTTTAGTTTAACCAGATAAATCGGATAGCCCTATTCAGATCACCCAACATCAACGCACCTACGCAGATTCAATTAACTCTATTTCGTTATCTGTTCAATCATAAAAATATATTTGTTTCTCATTAAAAAAATAAAACAACAATCGATTATACACCGAAACATAAGACTCGTTAATCTGTTAGTTGGAATGAAAGAATATGCATTATGAAGTAATAAACTAAAACATGAATTTATTTATACTGTGAAACGTTGTATACGGTCAGATATTATTTATGAAATGATCTTAAGTTGTTAGATAGTACGGAATGTATGTGTGATTATGTGAAAACTGTTTGTTTTGAAGCTGATTCAAAATTATTTGATGAAGATTCGATATATTATTTTCTTCATATAGATTTGCTTCTTAGTCTAAATTAATAAACGCCTATGTACTGCAAGGATCAGTTTTGTTCCCTAATCTATTTGGTAAAACAGTGTAGTATGAATATTAAACACTCACGAAAGCGGTTTTTGTAAAACTTTATAAATGTTGGTGAAAATAAAACACAGTCAGCAAACTAAAGAAGCTTTCAACAATTTCAATCAATTAATCAATTTTCGTTCATTAACATCCTTAGTAGGCCAGGAAAAATAGTATTTTAACAACAAAAAAATTCGTTACAGCAAACTGACAGCGGGATATAAATCAATAAAGTCTTTTTTAACTACAAAATTAAAAATTTTTCACTTGAGAGAGTTGAAAGTATGCGTGATCTTGGTGTTATTTTTGACAGCAAATTAAAGTTTAACGATCACATAGAAAATATTTTAAAGAGATCTTTTCAGATGTTAGGTTTTATAATGCGCAGAGGAAAGGAGTTTAGTGAACCAAATATTTTTATCACATTATTTAATTCAATAGTTCGCTCTATATTGGAGTATGGATCAATCATTTGGGCTCCGTTCTATGATATTTATTCCCTTAAAGTTGAGCGAGTTCAGCGGGTTTTCACGAGATTCTTATTCCGTAAATTTAAGTTACAGATACCAACTACATATAAAAATCGTCTTATGCACTTTCGTATGTTTAGTCTGGAATCAAGACGCATCATTGCCAGTGAAACGTTACTTTTTAAAATAATAAATAATATTATTGATACTGATGTTATAAGATACATTAATTTTTATGCTCCCGCTTACAATACTAGGCTAAATCAATTATTTCTACCAGTGGCGGCCAAAACAAACTTAGGTTTTGCTTCTCCACTAAGTCTTATGCAAAATAATCATAACCAGTTTTTTATCGACTTGGATTTGTTTTCAACCTCTGTTGGTGTTTTTAAGACACAATTAAAACATAGTTTGGACAATTATATAATAACTTAGTGTAAGAGTAGTTTATTTTAGTAAAATCTCTACTGAATTAAATTGAAATTTGTATTAATATTTAGAATCAATTAGTTACAGTTTGAAAGGTGGTTTATATAAATTATTATTATAGTTTTTTCTTTTTTTTTTTTTTTTTTATTATTAATGAAATTCGAAATGTATCATTATTGTAAATTGTAGTAGCATATTATTGGGTTTTTACCTGTTTGCTACTCTAGTTTGTATAAAAATAAAATAAAAAAAAAAATAAAAAACACGATATTGTAAAAGAGGGAAACATAAATCGAACCAGCAGCTGCTATCCGGGGCAGAATGGGGAGGGTTTTTAGGGGTTGAAAAAGGTTTTTCGTGATTTCTGGCTAAACCGTGCATCCTATCAAAAAGAGTTATATGTAAAAGTTGTAGGGAATAAAAAGATCTACACTTTTTGTACGGACCATTTTTACCCTCACCTCAACATTTTTCGAAAAAAATGCGAAAAACCGATTTTTTTCTTTTTTCTTGTTTTCTTTTACAAAAAAAATTTTATGAAGTTCAAATTTTGGAAAAAGATACCTCCATTTATTGGAAAAAGGCAGCAATTTTTTCGGAGGGAAATATTTACACGTTGTTGTTAAAATTAATTTTTTTGAAAAACAAAACCAAATTTTTAACTGCGATTCCTCTTAAAACTACGCCTCCTAAAGAGTTGAGTTTTGACTCATTTACTCGTTCTTACGTCTATTTTTGATAAATGGTAAAAAAGTATAAATCTATGGACAAAAAGGCGGGAAAATTGAAAAAACCGAAAAAATTGCTTTTTTCGTGGTAATTTGCATATTTATCGTTGAATAATTGTTACTAATTAATAAAATCATATTATTTTTTTTATTATTACGTAAACAACGATCATTCGGAAATACATTTATGAATAATTAGATGCTTTCGTTTTCGAACTTGATAAAAATTGTTCGAAGAAATAATCAACAATTAGAATTTCAGTCGTACTAAAAATCTTAAAAATTAAATATCTCAAGAACACGAATATTAGCCTCTTTGTAAATTTGTAATATTTTAGAGTAAGGATAGAATTGTTTTTACAAAAAAAAAATAAATTAAATTTCAATTGATCTTCAACCCAAGCGCCAACTTTAAAAAAGTTTTTTAATATTTTAATTTAAAAATTAATTACAAAAACAATTAATTATTTTTTTTTTCAAACGATTAACTAATCACCTACAAAAAAAAAAAGTTTGATAAAATTGGTAAAGCCGTTCTTGAGCAATTTGATTTCGAAAGTACGTGGGATTGGCAGAATTTTCATTTTTCTAAAATATTTAATGCTTATTTTAGTTTATAATATATGATAATTAATATATGATATATTTTAATTTAATATGAATTTTTTATTGTAATTGAAAGGAAAATTCACTATCTATTTGATAAATTTCAGCAAAATCTGCAACTGGCATATTTTTGCTAACAAATATTCGAATTGGTTTTTATCGTCGAACAAAACGGCTGTCTGTAATTTGAGTATGTTTTGGGTAAAATATTAAACCTTCAGAAAACCCAAAAAAAGCTTATTTAGTACCTTCTTTAAACCTCATTTAGTACCTTCTAAACCCAAAATAAGTTTAATAGAATCAGTAAACTTGGGTTTAGTGTATGGCACAAAGTACAAAAAAAAATCAACCTATATTCAAATGTGTTTTTCTCAAAAACAAAAAATAACAATTGTCCTTATAGGTTTAGTATGTTTTAAGTAAATAACAAATCTGTAAAATATAAAAAACATGAAAGAAAACTAAAAGGTACTTTTTGAGATCGCCATGTTTGAAGAATAAAATTTACTTTTTTGTTACCTAAATAAACTAAAAGTAACGAAAGCATATAATTATTCATTAATTTATTTCCAAATGATCGTCGTTTACGTTTATCATTAAAAATTTAAATGATTTTATTAATTAATAACGATTATTCAACGATAAATATGCAAATTACCACGAAAAAAAAGCGATTTTCTCGGTTTTTTCAATTTTCCCGCCTTTTTGTCCATAACAGTGTACAATTTTTTTACCACTTATCAAAAATAGACGTAAAAACGAGTAAATGAGTCAAAACTGAACTCATTAGGAGGCGTAGTTTTAAGAGGAATCGCAGTTAAAAATTTGGTTTTTTTTTTCAAAAAAATTAATTTTAACAACAACGTGTAAATATTTCCCTCCGAAAAAATTGCTGCCTTTTTCCAATAAATGGAGGTATCTTTTTCCAAAATTTGAACTTCATAAAATTTTTTTTGTAAAAGAAAACAAGAAAAAAGAAAAAAATCGGTTTTTCGCATTTTTTTCGAAAAATGTTGAGGTGAGGGTAAAAATGGTCCGTACAAAAAGTGTAGATCTTTTTATTCCCTACAACTTTTACATATAACTCTTTTTGATAGGATGCACGGTTTAGCCAGAAATCACGAAAAACCTTTTTCAACCCCTTAAAACCCTCCCCATTCTCCCCCGGATAGCAGCTGCTGGTTCGATTTATGTTTCCCTCTTTTACAATATCGTGTTCTACAATATCTCACTGTCAGTTTGCTGTAACGAATTATTTTTTTTTTTTCTAATTTTTTCTCCTATTATTACTGGCCTATAGAACGTAAGTTGTTGTGGGACCTTGGTCTTAAAAGATTTTTATGTATTGTTGTGACAGATATTGTAAAATCTACTACACAACACATTTTATGAAGAAAAAAAATTTTCTTCTTCACTAAAAACTTACCCATTTGCAATAATTTAAGCATTAAATGAAACATTGCCATTAAATGCTTGCCTCTTACGATTTGTTTCAATCTTGATGTATTTTTTATGCATTAAATCAACATGTGTTTAGCATTGAAGCCCACCATTTAACTCAATAGCTTTGAATACATCATGTAAGTTTATTTCATATCATAATTTACATTTTTGATATAAACAAATCTAGCTAGACTACAAATCATTTATATACAAAAATAAGCATGGTTTGAATGTTGTGGCACTGTCTATACAAAAACAAATATAACTAATCAAATTTAAAAGACAAAAACTTGAAACATAAGAAAATGAAAAAATGTGAATCAAGTTAACGAACTTAAGTTAGTCAATGCTACCAAATTTTCGCTAGGGAATATTTTTGATGATAGCCTATATCTTATTTTGTTTTTTTCTTATATCCTATCATGGAATATTAATGTTTGCTTATGGTTATTCTTGATCATTGATTGATTTTAATATTTTATTTTATTATTAATTTTATTATTTAATTCTTGATTATAATGATACATATTATATTATAATAAAAAGTCAGGCAAGTGCTAATATAATTCGCTCGCTGAGGGTTCAGTGTATATAATATTTGAGAAATTTTTTTTCACATATTTTAATATAACTCAAAAGCTGCGCTTTTGAAAATTACAAAATAAATTGTTTTAGACTAGGGGAAAAAATCAACCTTTCATATGACACCAAACTACGCTTTTGAAAATTGCGAAAAAAATTGATTTGGACTAGAAAAAAAAATCACCTTTCATATGACACCCCACTCAACAAGGTCAAAAATAATTTTTTTTTTAAATTTCCACTCTCAACCCCCTCAGAATCACATTTGAAATGATTCGACCGCTATAGTTTTCGTTCAATCTTTACAACATTGCTCGTTACCATGAATTCTTTCAAATTTTTTCTTTTGTAATGTTCAAAGTTAAGGGGGGGGGGGGGGGGGGCAGGAAAAACAACAATCGTTTTTGGCAATATCAAAAAAAATAAATTGAATTGAATGTTGAAAAAAAAATTGAAATTTTTTTTGAAATATTTTGAGCTTTTTCGGATATTTCTAGACCAAACTCGATTCCTTACAAAAAACTTTTGTTTTACTATCTCCTTATTTATGTTCATAAAATATAGATAAAAACAAATATTTGAATTTTCTTTGTTATCAGTAGGCACACGTTTAAAAACTGTAGAAATTTTCAAGTTGATAGCACTTATAGTTTGTGAGTAAATTGATTATGTACAATTCGGACGGACACCGAAGTCTCACCAAAAGGGGACCGTTTTTGCTTTTTTAAAGTACGGAACCCTAAAAAATGACGAAGACCAGAAAACATTTTGTTGTTCAGCATTTTTTTAATTTCTTAAAATTTTATTTTAAATTTTTTGTTTTTCATTTTCATATAAAAATCTACCTATTGCAATGTGCCTCATCTCGGAATTTCGGGAAAATTTTGGTGCCAACGATTATATATCATAAAGGGAGACGGAAAAACAAAAACGATATGAGATATAACGAAAACAACTGGCACTCTCACGGTCGCATTTGTTGAGGTAGATCAAACAAATTTTCTTTACATGTGTGTTCTATTAATATCTTGGACAAATTCGTGAATCAGCAAAATCTGACACGTGGTTAAGAAATTAGAGACTTTTTTCTAAAAAAAAATGGACTTTTAAAACCGTTATAACGGCCGTTTGGATACTAATATTTAAAAAAAAACAACAAATCTACAATTTTTGGAATCTTTTTTATCAACTTATTCTAAAATTAGACCTCTGCAGTCAGAGGTTCCTGAGTGAGCGGCTCCAACAAAAAAGTTTGCAAAAAAAAAATTTTTATTAAACAACCGGCACTCTCACGGTCGCATTTGTAGAGCCAGATCAAAACAGCAACATTTTAAAAATGTGTTTTTTATTAATATCTTGGACAGGTTCGTAAATCAACCAAATCCGACACATGATTAAGAAACTAGAGGCTTTATACTAGGAAAAAAGTCTGTTTTTAGATCCGTTATAACGGCCGTTTGAATACGACTATTTTTAAAAACTTCATAAATTTAGAATCTTTAAGACCATTTTAATTAATTTCTTACAAAAATAAACCTCTGCAGTTGGAAGTTTCTGAGTGAGCGGCTCCAACAAAAAAGCTTGTAAAACACAAAATGCGTTTGTATCAACCGGCACTCTCACGGTCGCATTTGTGGAGCCAGATCACAAAACGTTTTCTCAACATGTGTTTTTTATTAATATCTTGGACTAGGTCGTAAATCAGCAAAATCCAACACATGGTTAAGAAACTAGAGGCTTTATACTAGAAAAAAATTGGTTTTTAAAAGCCGTTATAACTGCCGTTTGGATACTAATTTTTTTTTCTTAGAAATAAACTATTTTGATATTTTGCAGTAATTGCACTACATATATAGAATAGGTTTGCCGTATGTTTTTAGTATCATACATTGTCACACATATGTTCTGTGGTAGATTTGATATTTGTTTGTTGCAAAATTGGATAGATGTAGTTAGCTTATATGTAGCTAATTTTCTTTTTAAAATTTGTTCGTCTGATCTCGAAATCTACCTATTTCTAGCGGAAATTTAGCCGCTCGGACTTTTTTATAATGTATATGTATTAGGGTGTCCCAAGACATAGATAACAAAAATTTTTTTGCAAAATTTTATACGCACACCCGCTAAATTTTTTCCAATTGACCTTAAAAACTTAAATTAAAAGTTTTACTGCGATTGGATGACGATAACCCGTGCCGACTTGAAGTTGAACTTTAACATACGAGCTTTTACTGCGATTACTGTGTAATTATTTGAGAAATTATTTTACTTTCATTAAATAAAACGCCAATGAATTAGAAAAAAATATTACTTCGGTCTGAAAGTCCTAAGTATTACATTCTCGAGCCAAAAATGAAATTCTTACCCCATTTATCGGCATTTCTCGACGTTTTAGGACTGACTGATTCCAAAAAAAAACTGTATGTCTGTCTGCCGTCACAACCGACGAAATCTACAAAACCGCTGAAAGGGATCTCAAAAATTTTTGTTTCTAAAAATAGGGTTACTCAATTGTAAGAGCCAAAAGGACGATGTGTTCGATAACTGTACGGGAAGTGTGTCCAAAAAAATCGTCAAGTGTGTTAAAACAAGGAAATTTGCCTATTTTTCGCTTAAAAACGTTCATTTTCAGTGATTACGAATAGGAACATTGAATTTGGAGAATTTTGATGGTCGGTGTTGGTATGTGAAACCAAAATCTAGATTATTGTATTATAATTTTGTCAAAAAAATGTTGTCAAGTGTGTCAAAAGAATGATTTTCATTTTACTTAATTTTTTGGAACAATATGAAATTAATTATTTGTTTGACATGAAACGTTATCGAACATGAAATTGGACATGAAAATTTTTGATTTTGTTATAATTTTTGGAATATTTAAAAAATTTTAAAAAGCTAAATGGAGAGGTTTTTGAGTAGTTTGCTGGGTGTTTCATCTTTTCACTAAGTTATATTAATTTATGATCTGTTATAATTTTCCGGCACTTATTAATATTTCGTGTTAGTTTTGTAATAAATTTCTAAACAAAAAAAAAATATTTATACTTTAACAAAGAGTTTTATGTTTGATATAAATCGCTGCTCAAAACTAAAAGCAATGTCCTCATAAAAGTTTTTTGCCGAAAACTATATCAAAATCCTTAACCCAGACCGAAGTCTTGATATCTCAGAGCTTAAGATTTCAGTCCCTCCATATTTTAATATTATTTTTCATTACAACAACTATTACTTAGTATATTTTCTTTTCAATGTTTGCTGTTTACAGTCCGGATATAACATCTTGTGCTTTTGTACGCAACATAACAAATATTGCCTCAATTGTAATTAAACAATGAAAGTCCTGCATTAATTAGACCGCTCTTTCAGCTGTATCTGAATGATACAGCTGAAATGCTTTAAGCATTGATATCTCCTTTTTAATTATCATTTCTATTATTATTTAATCTACTTTCAGTTTATCAATTTTGGAAACAGGCACCATTCTACCTTTTCTCTATAGCATTCTATTTTATGGAGATTGTTTTTTTGCCAATGACCTCTAATTTTTTGAAAAAATGGAATGCCCGGGCTTATTATAGGCCCTTGTTTTATTTTGACTTCAAAAAGACTTTTTTATTCGCCTGCGTATTAAAGTGTTACTTTATTACTGTGATTTGCGGCTTTAAAGTATCACTTTTCAACTATTTATTTTGTTGTCATAGCTACGTCCAAAAAAGCATTTGTATTTGTTTAAATTCTATGAAAAATAAAAATTTTTATCAAAGCAACCCTTAAATTCAAAATTTCATTATCCAATTAAAATAGTTGTTATCATTTGTTGTCATAGCTACACAATAATTTGGAAAAAATAATAAATATTTTGTCAAATGTTACTTGTTCCACATATTTTTATTTTAAAATTTATGAAAATTTATAATTTTAATTTAGAATAAACCAATTTTCTTAAAATATTTTGTTTGCGGCGAATAAAAAATAGTATATGATGCACGGACGTAAGCTATTTCGGACTTAATGTGGGTGCAACTCTCGGCTAGCGCCTCGATTTGCAAACTCCACATCCGTCCAAAATCTTTAGCTTTACGTCCTAGCATCATAATGTACTATTTAACACCAGCTCGTACATGTGATGGTTGCAAGCGAAAATATGTTTTTCTATATTGATTTTTTTCAACGCGCAGTTATAGTATCACAGCAGAGAATTTGCACTTTGTCTTGAGTTTTCAATCTAAAATAACATTCCAAACGTGTCTATAGAATTATTCAGTTTTGGCACAATAATTGTTCTTTGTTTTCGTATGAAATGTATTATATTAAAAAACAATATATTATACAACAATACTATACGAGAGCATTTGTCCATTTAAAGGAAGTTTTGGGTTACCTTTTAGGTATATTTTTTGTTTAGAACTACGTAGTTCGACAGACATATTTATTTTTCAAGAAAAATTCGTATAACCGACAAGACATTTAGATATTATAAGCACATTAAAACAGGTATGCGCGCTATAGTGCACAATCAAGTATTGAAATGTTTAGGTGCAAGTCGGCACGGGTTACTGTTATTTAAATTGCATGAAATTTTATTTACAGTTGTTTTGACATAAAAGAAAAAAAATTGCGTTAAAAAAAAACAATTTTAATTTTTCTGGGACACCCTAATATGTATATATGTTTATTTATTTTGTTGTTTTGGAGAACAGCCGACGTTTCGGAAGCTTTTGTTGTGCTTCCTTTTTCAAGGCGATGGATCTTTGAAGAAACAATTTTGCAAAAAATTAAATTAAAACACTTAATAGTAAAAAAACACAATAACTTAAAATTGCAAAAAACTCAGGATATAAAAATTAATTTTTAACTAACATATACATATATAAATTTAAACCAATAGGAAAAATAATTAAACAATTTTAAAAAACTTTTCATTGAAAAAACAGACAAACAAAAAATAAAAACGAACCTTATCTATTGGATGTGTGGAGAAGAAGAACAGGAAAATGAATTAAATCAAAAACTTGATTGGTTTACAAAAGGGACAACTGATTTTTGTTAAAAGGAGTCGAAAAGAGGGGAAGCAGTGATTTTTTATTATTGGGAGGTAGTCACAATTGCATGGGAGCGAGTATGGAAGGATTTTATGATAGAAAGGTATTTGGAATTGAGGTAGGTGAGGTCGACCATTAAATTGATTGATTTTGGTTTTAATAGGGCTATTTAACAAGATTCTAAAAACGTGCGTTGGTAAAAATTGGGTTGTAAAGATAGGATTTTAGGATGTTGGAAATCAAAGGTGTGTCCCGTGGTTTTAAAATGATCAATCAGAACGTTATTTGAGTCATCAGGGCGTTTGAAAACGGAGATGTGTTTCTGTATTCTAGTTTTGAGTTGCTGTTTCGTTTGACCGACATTGACAGCATCACAATCGGTACAGTTTAGATGATAGATGCCATTGGACTGTGCCATAGAAGGGGTTATATCTTTGATATTGGAAAAAATAAGGGAATTTAGGGAAGTGGGGTAGGAGAAAGCAAGCCAAGCTTCAGGGAGGTTATTGTGAAAAAAATTCTCAAGGATAATGGGTAAAACCGTTGATATAAGGAAAGGGAATGTAAACAGGGTCAACAAGGAGAGGAGAAGGGGGAGGGGGAGGGGCGAGGATGAGGAAAAAAACCTGGTATTTTCTCAGTATTTTGCTGATGAAATGAGGGGGGAAGTTGTTGTTTTTGGAGGATTTGCGAAATTTGTATGGTGTTTTGTGGTATATATTTTTTATCACACAGAGAGAGGACGCGTTTAGTAAAGGAGTATCCGATGTTAATTTTTGTGTTGAACTGGTGAGCGGATAGGAAGTGTAAGACGCGGTTGGATGCAATAGGTTTGTGGTACCAGTTGGTGGAGATGGTGTGGTCAAGGTTGCGAATTGTGTTTATATCCAAAAAGCTGATTTGATGATGGTTTTCCACTTCCTGGGTGAATTGGGTGGAGTGAGAGATGGTGTTGAGAGAGGATAATGTGTCATCAATGTGAATGGATGGAATGTAGCAAATGATGTCGTCTACGTATTTTTTAAAGAAAATGCGGAGAGTAGAGAATTTGGTCTAGTGATCTGTTCAAAACATCTTCGAAGACAAGGTCTGACAGGGTGGAGGAAAGAGGGTTAAGTCCTCTGATTTGTGCATAGATACGATCTTGGAAGGTGAAAAAGGATCTTTTGACAGTGCAAAAGAGGATGATCTGTTCGAATAACAATTGTGGAAGGGTGGTGAACGTTTGGATGCGGCCCCATCGACTACATATAGCGTTCAACGCCATATCTACTGGAACGTTGGTAAACAGGAAAATGACGACGAAGGAGACAAGGGAATGGTCAGGTGGAATGATTTTGTTTGAAAGAAACTGTTTAAATTCAAGTGAGTTTTTGAGTTAAAGACGGAGACATCAACGACGTTTAAAAGGATGGAGTTAAGAAATTTGGATAGGTAATTGGCAACAATTGGACGGAGAAGAATGTCGTCTTTGTGTATTTTTGGGAGATCGCATATTTTATGGAGAGCAGAAGCTGCAGATCGTAGACGGAAAGAGGTTTGGGAATCGATTAAGTTATTAAGGTTGAGGGGTGTAGGAGGTACAAATTTAGGACCGAAAATGACAAGCATTTGTGTTTCCGTTGGAATCTCGATGTTGGTGGGATTGACGACATGGAAGGGTCGAAGTGAATATTAGGTGGGGGCTGTTCATGTACCAAGCGTGTAAATTTGTTAGAGAACCAGAGTTTGTTTTTATCTATGGTGTTGTTAAATTTTTGGTGTTATGAAAAAAAGAAATTGACAAAGATGCCCGAGGCAATAAGTCTATGTAATCTGCGGCTGTAATTGTTGATAGAAGATCGTAGATAGTTGATGTTGTGAATGGTATCTGAAATTGTGATGCTGAGAAGTCACCTGTTGATGTGTTGAAAAAGGAGTTTACGACTGACGGTTCTGTTGGATGGGCCAAACACGATGTTTTCGAGGACATGGACATTCTGGTAGATGAAGGAGGAGAAGATCCTTAATAAACGGCATTGAAGGAGAAAGATTTTTCGTAGTATTAGATGAGTCAGTTTGGTGTTGTTGGTCATATATGAATGTAGGAGGAAACATGCATAGTTACCGTAGTAAAAACGAACATATGAGGAGACGGACGTGGAAGGGGTGGAGGAAAAGGACATGTTAGTTGTTGTAGATGAGGGCCGGAGGAAAAAACACCTAGAAAGGAAGAATTTTATTTGAATTATTCTGAACAGTGAACAAATTTTATAAACAAGTTGTAAAAAGGTATAAAAACCTAATGGAGAACAATATATGGTAAATTATGTGGCTATTTTACCGTGAAAAAATATAATAACGAGTACGTAACAATTTTGCAATTAAACTATAACCCTAGCTAGACTAACCTAATGCTAAAAAATGTTTTATAAATTTGAAAGGTTTACAAAAAAATTGTTTAAAAATTTTTTAAAAAATTGATTGAAACAAATTTTAGAAAATTAAAAAAATGCTGAACAACAATGTTTTCTGGTCTTCGTCATTTTTTATTATAATATAATATGTATCATTATTATAATCAAGAATTAAATAATAAAATATTAAAATCAATTATCCATCACATCAAGAATAACCATAAGCAAACATCATTAAAACATTGGATCAAGACGATATATCCTTTATTACAAACATCATGGAATATTGTCAAATCTTATTTTATATGACAATATTTATTAGTAACTTCTACATATTTAGCAAAACATCTTAATGCGATCTTCAACACTCAAAGGCGCTTTTGTTGGGAGACATAAGTCTTAAAGGGTATTTACTTGTTATGACAGATTTATCCCTATTACTAAAATACATTATATTAAAAATGATTATCTGTTCAAACAACCACAATGATCAATTCCGTTATTATCTTTTCATTTTGTTAATATTTCATATATTTCTTCATCACCCATTTCAATTCGTGCAATTTCAATTTATCCAAAAATAAAAAGAAGTTTGTTAGCTACTTAAAAAAATTAAATATTCATTCGTGTTCATTTGATTAAAATGTTTACAAAAACAAAAAATTCAATTCAAAATATATTCTGTAAATCCATTCAAGCAAGAAAAAATGGAATTATTATATCATTTTTTTTTCTTTTAATAAATATATTCATTTTGAAAAAATATTTGTTGAGCTTGATTGGAATAAGTAGAAAAAGAAGTAGAAGAAATACCTATATATATTTTCTTATTTAACCGACTTTTATTTTATATTTTCTTCTTAAAAATTAAAATACGGACAACATAAAGTTTTGTTTATTTTACATTTTGTTTAATTCAATTTTATTTATATTTAAGATTTTTTCGTGACTTTAATATATATATTTTTACGTGGAATTTAAAAAAAATGGATAAATAAATAAATATGTAGTTATGTATCTTATAGGGTGAACCAAATATAAATTTCATTGGTTTAACAAAATGGTGATCGAGCATTAATTTTAAAGTTGAAAGGCACGTTTGGCCATTTTGATTTAATAAAAATTATAATACTTCTATGTTACTCTTTACCAGTACTACGTTACTATGCAATATTATGGAATTTGCAGATAAAAATGCTATCTCCTATCTGTTGCAAAAGAAGAAAGATTGCAATCAGTTCTAAAACAAACAGAAAAAAACCTTCGCCGTTTTTAATGTACCCTTCCCAATTCATATTTTTTAAACATCTAAGTAAATAACAGATTTGATTCAATTCACTTAGTTAAAAAAAAAATATATTTACAAAAATTACGTACAACGAATAATCATCATTTTTCAAAGTTCAATTTGATTACATTATTTCAAATTTAGTTTTTTCTATTTAATTATATTTATTTTACATGAACAAATAGTTTTCTAATTCTTATGTAAATTTAAATAAAAAAATTATGAACATGATTAATTTTAATTAGGAAAAAAATAAAAAGTTATCAGTAAAAGTATTTATTTAACTTATATATTTTTACGTTTTTATTTTCTAGGAATAATATAGTATGGCAACCTCACACATACTATCAGCAATTGAACCCTTAAATAATGGAACAACACAAAATAATAATTTAATTAGTAATAACAATAATTCATCATCTCAAAATCGAAGTCCAGATTGTGAAAGAAATTTAAACGTAGTTTTGGATGATAGGGAATTATGGTTAAGATTTCAAAATTTGACAAACGAAATGATTGTTACGAAAAATGGAAGGTAATATTTTATATAATTTGTAAACAATTTTAAATGTTTTGATTGGTTTAAAAACGAAACGCGCTGACCATTACCAGCCAAAAACAAACATGAACTTCTATTTGTTTGATGATGATCGATGATAATGATCGATATTTCAAATGACTGGACTTTATCTATTCACATGATTTATTTTCTCAAAATTAAATTTATGTTAATTATTGACCATGAAAAAATTATAATTTTTACAAACAAAAATAACTACTTATGTAAATTTAAGAATTTATTGATGCTGCATTAAATTATTTGTTTAATGACTAAGGACTTTAATGTTTAATCAGTATTTTTATACTGGAGGAACAAACGTCGTCTTCGATTTTTGATTAAATAAAATTTTAATTGCTTATAAGGTTGTAAGTGAGCTAGTTGCTAAGCAAGTCATGTTTCTTAAATTGACATAGACATATGAGATATGATTATTAGTGATTTAATCTTGATTGAATGATTTAATTTTTCAGAACTTTGATCTTTTTAAAAATTTCTCTGTTGTTTAGTACACATACAATTAATAAATATATTATGATTATTAAATATTTATAGTCTTTTATTAATTTTTATAACCCTCAACATCAGCTTATTTATAGACTATTTAATCATTTAAAAAAATATTTTTATCCCAATATTTCGACCTTGCGGGTCGATCAGGGGCTACATATATTTTATTATATTTAAAATTACAGAATCAAAAATTTTATAAAAATTGTTTTAAAAAATACTTGAAAAATTAAAAATAGCTTTCTGTTATGATTGAAAGATTTTGTGCGCAATATATTCTTTATTATCTGTTTTTTTAAACTATTTTTAGTTTTTCCAGTATTTTTAAAAATAATTTTTATAAAAGTTTTGATTATATAGTTTTTAATATAATAAAATATATGTAACCCCTGATAATGACCCGCAAGGTCGAAATATTGGGATAAAAATATTTTTTTTAAAAAGATTAAATAGTCTATAAATAAGCTGATGTTGAGGAATATAAAAATAAATATATTATTTTTTTTTTTTTTTTTTTTTTTAATAAGAGGTGTTGTGTAGTAGGAATTACAAAATGTGTCACAACAACACATAGATACCTTTTAAGACGTAGGTTCCACAACAACATGCGTCTTGAGGTATAGGTGGACGCTTTTTTTAAATCTTTGTGGATTTAACCAGTCTTCGAGATGCCTGACATTCCTGGACAAAATAGTAACTTACTTGATTTGTTCTTGACAAACGATCCTTTCTTGGTACAATTTAAAGTATCAGATCCTTTAGGTGGTTCAGATCATATAATTTGATCTCCACTCAGTGGCGTCATTTCACCAAAATCTTGGGGGGGGGCGAGAATTTAAATGACATAAAAAGATTTTTTTCGTAAAACATAACATACACATTTTTATACACACATATATTTAAAAGCATTTAAATGCATGGACTAAGAAATAAAAATAAAATGCTTTTTAGCTACCTTGGTTACTCTGCTAGATCTTTGTCTTCTGGTGTTGTTTCATTGAAGCGAATGCCGCAAAGTTCTGCAAAATCCCTTCATTTGTTAAAAATAATTTTAAATTTATTACCATCTCTGCATTGTTTAAGCATCAAGAAAGTAGTTTTAATTAAAGCGCTTGTGCTAGAAATTATTATATCTTTGCTTTGTAACTGTTCAGAGAGTGAATTTGTAAACGACAGCAGATCGTGCAGCATAGAAAAAAGGATGGTTTTTCTATACGATCCCAGGCATCCCGGGATTTAAAATTTATGGGTCACGTAGTCCCAGGATCCATAAAACACCACGGGATTGCAATCCCTACGTGACTCCTCTTATGTCGAATCGTTTTTTTGTTTGTTTGTTTGTTTTCCTTTATTTGTCGCAGATAGAAAGAGTTATGTCTATCCTAAACTGACCAGAGCAAATCGTTAAAATGTGGGACAAAATGCAAATATTCTTCCAAATACTAACTAATTAGAATTTCTATTGCGAGAAAGTGGGACGGTGAAAACGTGCTAACTAGATTGTGCATAAATTTACTATTTAATGCTTTCCTTTACTATTTGTTTACTATTTAATTCTACAAAAAATTCTTTTATTTTAATTGGACATTTTTCAACCGTTAGGAAATGTGCTTACAGTGGTTCGTACATTTTCAAAATTCTTTCTAGTGCTGGCATTACCGCCAGCCAGCAAGTTTCACTGTATCCAATAAGTTGGTTATGTTTGACATTACTTTTGCCGCAGAACTCCTTCAACTTAAGCCAGTAAAGACAGTAAAATATCCAAATTTTTTTAACCCTGCCATTTAAATCCGCAGCACTTCTTATTGCATTATTTAGAATACGGGCTGCGAATCCAATACCCAATACATTCTGGTTCAAATTCGAGTTTAGCTTGCTTTTAAATTTTCACCCCTTGACGTGACACCACTAAAATTGGTGTTCGTGTTATCAGCGCAAATTGCAACTAGCTTTTTGCCAATGTTAAATAACAACAAGAAAACAAAATAACAACAAAACTTGTTTAAGCTACTGGAGCTGGCGGCTTATAGCAACGCTTTTTTATGTTTATCTGTATCTATATGTCTTTTAATATCATAATGTTCACTGTTAATTTGCAAATTCACTCCGACTGGTAATACAATAAACTTTTGCGTCGTTATATTTTGATTTCTTTATTGAGAAAAAAAATTAGAAATTAGAAAGCAATAATTTTACTTTTAAGCTACATAGTTAAAGTGTGTTTTAAACAGAGTTTGAAACGCTACTTATATCACTCTTTTACTTTGTTCTTTCAGAGTGCGTAGCTTAAAAAAAATATAACACTCCCACACAGAGGAGTGAAAATAGTAAAATAGCATTCTTGCTACTAAATTTAAATAAATATTTTTTTTCAAATACTCAAAACTTTTATTTTTGCTTCAAATTTGATGCTTTCCAACGTAAAATGCTTCGAATGATTCGTTCAATTATTCATGTATTGTTAGAAAAATGAATATAAAGGATGACTAATTTTGTTCTTTTGCAAATCGATTGAAAGAACAGGAAAATGTAATCTGCTCCAAAGGAGTAAAATCGAAAAAACAAAAATTTTACTCTTACGAGTAAGAACGATATTCCAATTATGAACATTTTAATTTTTGAATATTATTTCAAAGGATTGAAATGAGTGCTCGAATAAAGTAAAATTGTAAACTCTGGTTTGAAAATTTGAATGTTTATGAATTTATACGGAAACTGCGTCTTTTTAAGTAAAATATTTTGTATTTTATTTTTCATAATATACTTTCGATCTCTCGTATATACACCGGGGAGATGTTTCTATAAACAAAGAAACCTTTTCGCTGAGGTAAATGTGTTAGACATCAAAAATATTTGCAAAATAAAATGAAAATTATAGTTAAAACACTATTTAGTATGAAAATTATAGTTAAAACACTATTTAGTAAAAAAAATATTGCACTGGTTTGTTCTCTCAATATAGTTAAATCAACATATACATAACATCATACAAACTGCAAGAAAAAACTGTGAAGCCATTGCTTTGACTAAGATATTGCGCAAACTGTACGTAGGTAGATATAAGGTTTTTTGATTATTTCGATAATGCGGGCAAATGAGGGGGAAATATTTGTTTCGTGGGACGCTTCGTGGGACAAATTTCTCCGTGAGGCAACGCAACGAAATGAGGGACATTTCCGCGCAGCGTGGGACGTCTGGACAGTTTACTACCCATAAATGTGCGTAAATTTTTCATTTGATTCAAAATTGTACAATTATTGCGAGCTTCTTTTAAATCTATAAGAAAACCTACCACAAAAAAATAATAGTTTCTCCCTCCTTGTGACTGTATAAAAAAATGAACAAAGATTGACGTTTAGGATACGTTTTAGATTTTATTATGACCAACCAAACATATAATTTTTGCTATTTTATGAATTAAAAATTATAGTCCATATAGCGAAAAGAATTTGTCAGCAAGTTTTCATAACATATTTTGAAAATATTTACATAACTTAATTTGTTCGTGTCGTTAGAAAATGTTGCTTGTCCATTATAAAACATTCACTATTATAAAATCACTGGAAATAACACAAAAAATTTAAATTACTCCCGTAATTATTTGCATTCATTTTGTAAAAATTAGCACAACTATCAAGAAAACTTTAAATACAGGGTGTCCCACGAAAGTTGTCCCACCGGTTAACTGAGGATACCTTGGAATAGCGCTAACAACTTTTGTTCAAGCATTTTGCGAATAGTTCTTTTGTTTCGCGAAAACGGTTTGTTTTGTTTTTTTATTCCTTATCAAATTAAAATGCCTCTAAATTCAATAGCAAAGAAGTTAGGAGGTCGCGGTTCTTTTTATTTGATTCACAAGTTTGTGCATTAAAACGGGTGAACATTTGACAAAGATTACTTTGATACTTTTGACGCTATTCCTTTACAAAGTCAATTTTTAGTTAAAATTTAAAAAAATAATACTTTGCCTTCCGTTATTTCAAAAACGGTGATATACGTCATAATTTTTTTTTCAATGGAAATGTTCCTTGAAATGTCAACTTGAAAGTTACGTTGGTTAAAACCAGTATAATCCACTTCAGTTATCTCAAACCAGAAATATCTCTCAAGCTTTCCAAAGAAGAATGGAAATGTGTATTGCGAATGAGGGTGGACATATTGAAAATTATCTTTAATAAATAAAAATTCCTTAATATTTTTTATTAATAATTTCTTTTGTGTTTTATTACGAGGTTATTTAAGTTAAAATTGATTGTTTCAAGTTCAAAATAAAATTTTGAAGTTTTAATTTTAAGAGATAGCTCAAGATGGTCTTGAAATGTTTGGTTTTAACCAAAATAACTTTCAAGTTGACATTTCAAGGAATATTTCCATTGAAAACAAAATTATGACGTATATCACCGTTTTTGAAATAATGGAAAGCAAAGTATTATTTTTTTAAAATTTTAACTAAAATTTGACTTTGTAAAGGAATAGCGTCAAAAGTATTAAAGTAATCTTTGTCAAATGTTCACCCGTTTTAATACACAAACTTATGAATCAAATAAAAAAACCGCGACCTCCTAACTTCTTCGCTATTGAATTTAGAGGTATTTTAATTTGATAGGGAATAAAAAAACAAAACAAACCGTTTTCCGCGAAACAAAAGAACTATTCGCGAAATGCTTGAACAAAAGTTGCTAGCGCTATTCCAAGGTATCCCTAGTTAACCGGTGGGACAACTTTCGTGGGACACCCTGTATGTTATAGGATTTTACATTTAGAATTGTTTTTAATTTATTGTTTTTAAAAACGTTGTAAAGTTTGTACAATATGATATTGATAAAAAACAGGGCCAAACAGTCAGGGTTTTCAAAATAAGTGGGGCATGGAGGGATCAGTTTTTATTGTTTTAAAATTTTTTTTTTATTTTTGATCTACGGGTGTGACAACCCCGCGTACTCCAGTCCCTGCTATTGACATATGATTTAACGTGAGATATCACATACCACTGGCAATAGCAGTGAGATATCACAAGCCAAGGTGACATCTTAGGGGTGGTGGCGGATGAACTGTATTCAGTCAACGGTAGCACCCTCAATCTTAGCTGTGAAATAATCCTTGATGATGAGACGCTATTGCTTCCTTGAAGAAACGAGCCTTCATATAACTATGTGTGGGCTTTAATCATTAAGAAAGATGGTGCGTCACAGGGTCAAGCAATAGGCAACCGGCTGGATTATTGGCAACTACATTTTTGTTTTGTTTCAGAAAATTTTTGTCAAAATTTGCTATTTACTTTTTAATTTACTTTTATTTTCTTTATTCTATCATAAAATTTGGCCTATGTCATATTTTCTCAGTGACAGGATTTTTTGTTTAGTTATCCATTCTTTAACAAAAAATATAAAAAAACAAAAAAAAAAAGGAAGATTTACGTCCATCAACACCTTCGAACGTATGTTGTTGTGGGACCTTGGTCTTAAAAGGTTTTAAAGTGTTATTGTGACACATATTGTAATTCCTACTACACAACACATTTTATTAAAAAAAAATAATTAGGTTGTGTTCTCCTGCATGTACTTACTTTTAAGTTTATATAAATTACCAATGGCCAATAACAATTGAAATTTGAATATTAAATACTGCACTATGAACTCTCGAGGAGCCCTATACTAATGAAATGTTTTGTTTCCTCTGGCTCAGACACGAATATCTTATAAACAAAACACAATCGTTCGTCTAAAAGCGGTAATGCAGCGCACCTTATAGTACGATAGAATTTTGTCAAAATACGCACCCACGGCGTTTTTGGAAGAACGATCGTGTTTTGTTTATAAAACTGATTTCATCAGAAGATTAGAAGCAATACGACCGCCTTTCGTATCGGCGGCGCTCTAGTCCTTGATACAAAGAACGATAACGGTTTGAATATTGCGGTGAACTGTACTTTAGTCGGGCCAAAATAATATGTAACGTAATAATTATATTATCAGATATATTTCAATTAATAGTATGCGATAAAATTGGTATATTAGTTAAGTAAATCTTCTAAAAATTAGACGAATTTACAAAATAACCGTGCATTGAAATTTTTATAGTGTATAGTTCTACCACGATTGGATGGTTTTATTGAATCGATGTATTGAATTATTGATAGTATCAGATTCTTGGGGGGGGGGGGGCCAATGCCCCCCCCCAGCCCTACTCAATTGACGCCCCTGTCTCCACTCAATTAAATATTCAAACCCTAAATTTTTAAAGCTAACGCCCGTCTTGTTTAGGACTATAAAGTTGCGGATTGGCAGGATTTATGGGCTTTCTTCAAATGATTTCCATGGAAACGTAATTGTCTTACAGGTCAATTGACCTAAACATAGCGACTTTAAATTTTTCCAAAACTGTTCTCGAGGGCATTCGCAGATATATTCCGAATAGATTGATCGTACCGAAGACTGATCTTTGGTTTTCAAATAGATGCAAAAAAGCAACTAAAGTTAAGAAAAGGGCGTTTCGTAAGTTTAATCAAAACAAAACTAATGAAAACTACACACAGTACCAATAGAAAGAAATATTTGTAGGAGAATAATAGATATAGAAAATAATCTCTTTAATAGGAAAAAAGCATCTAAATTTGCTGAACAGCCAACTGGTTCACGCAATTTCTATAAAGCTGCTAAGGCTGTCCAAGGTAATTTTTTGTAAGTCTTCTTTACCTCCTCGTATTGATAGTGATATGTCTGTCATTGACCCAAAAGAAAAAGCCAATCTGCTTGGATATTATTTCTCTAAAAATTCTACACTAAAAGAACCAAATTTCTTGCCTGTACCAATTCCTAGAGCTCCTCATAAAATGTTGCGTATAATTTTTCGTAAGAACATCATTCGGAAAATGCTTTTACAAATTAACACTAACAAAGCTTCTGAACCAGATCGTATTCCTCTAGTTATTCTTAAAACATTTGACAAAGAGCTAGTACCTATTCTCACTAAACTATTCCTATGAAAGGTGTTTTTTCTGAAATATGGAGAATGGAAGCTGTACAACCAGTTTCATAAAAGGGCAGCAAAACTGATTCAACAAATTACATACCCATTTCAATATTGTCCGTTGTTGCTAAAATTTTTGAGAAATACATTAATTTTAATATAATGAGCTTCTTAGAGAAAAGGGAGGGCGACGGCAGATTTAGTTTCATTTATTACTCATGTCTGGAATAAATCTCTTGAGAACCATGGTGAATCTTTCGGTGTTTCTCTTGATATATCTAAAGCATTTGACAGTATGGCAAACAATCTTATTTGCAAATTAAGGTGCTATGGCTTGGACGAGCTACTTATTTCTTGGTTACGGAGCTTTATTTCCGAACGAAAATTTCGGGGCAATTTCGATGGTGTCTCATCGGCCGTCTTTTCAACTAATGCAGGAGTTCCTCAAGGTTCCGCTTTGTCACCAACTCGTTTTCTTATTTATATTAAAGATTTGTTAGATTCAACAGTTAATCCAATCCATAGCTTTGATGATGATAGCACTCTTCATGCGTCACATGAAATACCAAATAGCTGTATATCGAATTTGACAAATTCCTTAATTGTTGATCTAACGGAAATCTTGGATTGGGGTTTGGTTAAGAGTGTTGAATTTAATGCGATTAAAATACAGGTTTGCCATTTTTCTAGATTATCCATACCTAATCCGTTACCAATAAAGTTTGACTCCAAAGAGAGAGAAGAAAGAATCTGTAAGACTTTTAGGAGTAGAAGTTGAAAATAATATGAAATGGAATACTCATATTTTTATCCTAGCCAAGAACGCTGTTCAAAAATTGGGCTTTTTAAGTCGATGCCGAAAGTTTTTCAATAACGAATAACTTCATACAAATCATTTAGACGTCTCTATATGGAGTATTGTTCTCACACATGGGGTGGAGCATATTTTAGTAGATTGAAGTATCTTGATTCTGTTTAGTGCAGAGCTGTTAAACTGATTGGTAATTTGACTCTTACTGATGCGCTTGATTCTTTGCAGCACAGACGAAATGTTGCTGATCTAACTATTTTCTACAAATACATTATGAACGAACGTACTTCTACAGAGACAAAACCAATTTTCCTGAACTATCAAACCTATCGCGATATACCAGATAAAGTGTTGTGGCCCATCCATTTACGGCACAAATTAAAAAATGACGAACTGTCGCCTTTCAACAGACTCTCGGAATTCAACATTAAGTCTTGCTTCCTTACATTACCGTTGCATTATTGTGTTACTGATCTCTTTTTTTATACATATCGTCGACAACAGTGCAAAAATGAGATCGGGTTCTTCATGTCCCTTCTTGTCCAAACACATTATTATTCCCGTATCTCTGATTAGCGGGTTAGTGCAAAGAGCCAAATTGTCAAGATTTCACGGTGTGAAACTGATAATGGAAAAGGAATTTCCGTAGTCTCAGATGCCTTCAATCAAAACCGGGTCGAAAATTTATTCAAGTAATTCCCACTTATATTTTCTCAAGGCATAGATTTACGAAAATTGTGTATCTCACATAATTTTTTGTGATTTTTTACTAAATTGTGAACTTATTTCATTTTCCATCAGTTACATTTTTTAAATAAAAAATTGCAAACTTCTTTGAAAAAAGTCAAAATTTTATACGACACTGGAGTGACCTAGTTAAATAAAATTCGTTTTCCACTTGCCCACTTCTAGGCACCTGACACAATGTGTAAAAGAATTTTTTACTATTAACTCAGACCTTGTACCTAGGTTTCATGAAACTCCCTTTATAACTGTAGGTCCATCAGGTACAAGTGTTCACATGTGGTGGTACAAATGTTCCTAAAAATGCAAAATAAACTTTTAATCAGCAGTGTTAAACCATAACTTGAAATGGAAGTATTAATGTGAACTTTACTAGGAACTTATATACAAAGATTCAATCACCTTTATTCTCGTCAATAATCAAATCAAAGCCGCTAATTTTTAACCCGATTTAAAAATCAACCAATCTATTTTTAAAGAACGAATTTTTTCTATTTTTATTTTTTACCATTTATTTTCACAATATTTAGCAACTTATTCCTAATTAAATCCCGATTTAAGCAACAAAAATTTATTTAGTATAATTATGGATACTTTTCTTATGTTATAGTAGGAGAGTGAGTTGAAAGGTGAATAAGTATCAAAATTCATAAATCGCACTATAGTTTGCGTAGTTAGTATGTATAGTATCAGTAGGCAGTAGCATTAGCAATGTTTTTTGTGAATCTATTTGGAATCGATTAACAGAAATGCAAAAACACGATCGATTTTAGAATTAAAGCAATCAATTTTTATTTCAGATGACTATGAGTAGAAGTGGCAAATACATATATGTATGTAAAAGCGCTTTCCGTTTTTGTATTAATATTTGTATTTTGTACTAATCTATCGAGAATAAAAATTTAAATCTAGAAAATTGTAGAATTATTACAGAATTATTTAACTGTCAAATCGTATTGATTTTCAATTCTATTCGAAATCACATTGAATCTCACCATTTAACTCAATAGCTTTGAATATCCACAGATACCATTTTGACTGTTACCTTTTACTATACATTCAGAATAATTAATTAACAACCAGGTCTGAAAAAACACATTTTAAGAGCAAAGTGATCTCCGTCGGGCGTGGAGCCCAATTATTCTCTCAATTCAGCCTTACTCGACAAACGTAATTCCCAAAATTGCCTTCTGGATTCGATCAGTGATTAGTAAGAAAAAAAACAAATTTTATTAAGTATTCCACACCAGGAAATATTCCCAGCAACAGGAAAACCATTCTGCAAACAATATTTTTTGACAAGAATGTTCAACTGGTACAAAAACCCCAACGGATTATTAAGCATTACATTATCGCAGTCTAATTTAAAACTGATTTTGATTTCACAAAAGGAATTCCTTCTAACAATTCTGCTTAATTTCTCAAATATTCTAGGTAATTTCAAAATGTCTATACAAAGAAAACTTGAGAAATTTATTTAACGTTTTTGCTTTGACCTTTTAAGTACTAGCCTTGCATTTTGTTCTAGCAAACCCTATCCAAACCCTATAGTAGTAAATTGCGTATATTTGAGATGATCGGTTCTGATCTGGCTCTGATAGGGTTGCCTGTTCAACCGTAGATAGTTTAAATCGTTACATTCCTGATTAAGACCTGATCCGACCCCAATTAATGGTAGTGAAAGCTGAATGGGCCCAGTTCTGAGTCCTACCATAATATGAAAGTCGGGTTGCTAACCAATAGGTAGAAAGATAGAAGAATTATATTGTAACGATTATGGAATACGATAGAACACAACACAATAGAACATCTTTCGAGAAAATGCTCTTTCGAGAAAATAGTTTCACAAAAGAAATATAAAAATAACAACGTAACCAAAGTAAACACGTAATAGGAAGTTTTTGTTTATCTTATAAGAAAGTAAACGCAATCGCGTTCATCAGGACCTTAGAACGCCAGTTGTTGTGGGACCTAGGTCGAGACCTAGATTACGAGGTTAAGAACTAGATTGAATTTAATTAGAAAGTTCTCGGTATAAGCCTATAATCAATGCTCATTACCTTGAAAACATCTGTGTTAGTATAAAATCTATTGACTGATAAGATTTTGTGTTTACCTTGATTTTCATCCAAGATCTGTGATGATGGGATAAATGATAAATCATACCCCTTGTTGATGAAATACTTAGTACCATAGTACCAGATTAACTAGCTGTTGTAATCTGTATAACAGTGTAAGCCAAATTATAGATGAGATGGTTCGTTGATTGAGTTTGGAGTTGAAGTAGGACTAAAATATTGTGCGTACAAATTTCTCTACGTTCCGTATGCCAAAGGATGGGGTTTTTTACTACACTCAGAACTTGGAAAAAACTAATTTGTAAATATAGTCCCAATATATTGTCGTCTCACAACAAACACTATTGAAAAACGTTGACAGACTTCGGTAACTACTTTGAGAGTTATTAAACGTCCAACTGTTTAAAATATATAACAAATCGGAGCTGGGAACGAAACTAAGGTTAGATTCGTTAGATTCGTTTCTAGTATGAACCGTATGTATCGACTTCTACGAATTGCATTACTTGTCAAATAAAAATAAACAAAGATAATAAATACTTAAAAGATCAATAAATTTAAACAAATTTAATTCGTTTTGACGTTTCAAAACGTCAATATTAAAGGTTATATTTTATATTAGACAACAAATAAATAAAAAAAAGATTAAATTTAATCCAAATAATTTAAACAAAAGAAATATAATTTTTAATAATTGAATCATGCATACAAACATCATAACCTATCAATTAAAATTAGGCAAGTAAAGTTTATTTATAGTCTGCTATCTTTAAATCTATAATAAAATTAATTTTATCGATTTCAAATATTTCTAGTTATAACTTGAGTTTGTTGTTTAACTTAATTTTCATAATTCATAAAAGTATTTAATTGTTAGAATAGATGTAAACTAAGGTGAATAAATTAAAAATTTTGTAACAAAACTATTTAATTTATTATAAAATTATTTAGTATTAAAATATGCAAAATAATCAATTTCGCAAAACTCGTGCATATTTTTTTTTAATTATTCTTGTCCATATTTGGATGACTTACTTCTTTCAATAGGGTTTCGCTGACTTGATCTCCAATACATTTATTTGAAATTTGAGGCTTTTCAGATGTCCGTATATCATTAATAATAGTGTTACGATTCTACATACAATTGTATTAATCCTCAATTTTCGATATACAATATTTCAAAAATAAAACCAACGTCACATTATTTATAAGAAAAAGGGCCAAAACATGAAATAAAATATATCGAAACTAATTACGTAGATTTCTGGAGCTTTCTTTGTAAAGAATGGATTTTCCTGGAATATACGAGAAATTAAGCAGAATTATATATAAAGAATGTCTTTTCTAGAATGAGAAAAGTTATATTTTAGAGTACGATGATTTAAAATACGACTGCGATAATGTTAATAATTTGATTTATAAGTTTTTCAGAAAGTAATGCTATGAGTACATTACATTCATATGATCCGTTTAATAAATTTTTCGGTTGTTTGATGAATTATTACAATAATAATTCATCCAATCAATAGATCAATTTTTTTTAATTTAGTTATACTTATTTTAACTTTATTTTGATATTTCGACCCTTATTTGGAGTCCTCATCAGCACTGCAATATTAAAACAATTAAAATTAAAAACAGGCAAATAATTACATAAATTCAAATTAAAATCCTTACCACATCAACAACATTTAACAATCTAAAATTTAGAATGATAGGATATTATATTATGACTAAAGCTAAAAATCTATCTAGTTGATAAAAAAATTACAACTAGAATAAACTGAATTGGATTGAGTTTCAAATAAAAAACCATATTAATTAACCAAGTAGTGACGTTCGATATGTACTAGGTCATTCAATAAGTCCGTAGGATGACACATAGATGGCGTTACTAGAATTTTTTCCATATGATTTTAATTTAGTACTAACCTTCAAACGATACGTGTATAAATTTGACAGCAATCTGACTATTTATTCGTGAGTTATAGCATTTTGTGTGAAGCAACTTTTGTTTTTGAAAAAAAATGGAAAAAAGTGAATTTCGAATTTTAATAAAGCATTGCTTTTTGATGAAAAAAAAATACAGTAGAAACCAAACAATGGCTTGATAAACATTATCCAAACTCTGCTCCATCGAGACAAATGGTAGAGAAGTGGATGGCTGAATTTAAATGTGGTCGTACCAGCACAAAAGATGCAGAGCGCAGTGGACGCCCAAATGAGGCTGTTATTCCAGAAAACATAAAAAAAATCCACAAATTGGTTATGAACGATCGCAAATTGAAGGTGCACGAAATAGCTGACATTGTAAAGGTAGCAGATGGTAGTGTTTTTACCATTTTACATGAACATTTGGGTATGCGAAAGCTCTGTGCAAATTGGGTGCCGCGTGAGCCCACAGTCGACCAAAAACAACAACGAATCGATGCTTCGGAGGAGTCTTTGGCACTGTTAAACCGCAATAAAGGGGAATTCTATCGTAGATATGTGACAATGGATGAGACATATCTCCACAATTACACACCAGAATCCAAAAGACAGTCAGCTGAGTGGACAGCAAACGACGAACCGAATCCAAAGCGAGCAAAGACGCAACAGTCGGCCGGTAAGGTGATGGCGTCTGTATTTTGGGATACGAACGGAATAATATTCATCGACTATCTCCAAAAAGGAACCACCATCAACAGCGAGTATTACTGTGAACTTTTGGATCGATTGAAGGCTGAAATCGCAAAGAAACGGCCACATTTGCAAAAGAAAAAAGTGTTGTTTCACTAAGATAATGCACCGTGTCACAGATCGATGAAAACGATGGCAAAATTGAATGAATTGGGCTTTGAATTGCTTACCCACCCACCATATTCTCCAGATTTAGCCCCCAGCGACTTTTTCCTGTTTTCAGATCTCAAGAGAATGCTTGCTGGAAAGAAATTTAAGTCCAATGATGAAGTAATCGCTGAAACTGAGGCCTATTTTGACGAGAAAGAGAAATCGTACTATAAAAGTGGTATAGAAAAGTTGGAAAATCGCTATACTCGTTGTATCGCCCTCGAAGGCAACTATGTTGAATAAAAAAATCGAGTTTTGTCAAAATGTTGTTTTTTTCTTACTTATCCTACGGACTTATTGAACGACCTGTTAGATGTCGCATTGTTCATCAATAGAATAACTTGATTATGACAAACGAATTGAAATGAAATGAAAGTTTGCTATTAGATATGCTGTAGACTGCAGTAATTGCGCATAAACCGGGTTGATATTATCCATATCAGATCTAAGATTAACAGCTAAATCTTTATTTCTATATATATGCTTTGTGCCTCACACTAGTATTTTTTGCTAAATCACTGGCTTTTCTAAATTAATTGCTAGTGAATAGCATATATGCTATGCATAGATGTCACTCGTATCAAACGTACAACCTGTGCCTGACCTCATATTTAAATTAGAATCTTTTTAAATGTCAAAATTTGTAAACATTGTCATAATGGAGGATGATAATGAAATTGTATTTGGGAGCTTATTTTTTTAAAATACTTACATCATACCGAATATTTTCTTTTGTATTAATTGAATTATTTTCCATTTTTTTAATTAACTGTTTTTAAATATATTGACGTTTCAATGAATTGATAACTAAATTGAAAAGCAAGCTGACGAGGAGACTTTTCGTCCGCTGCCTGGTGGTCAATAGCGCTACTTGGGTATGAAATGAAAAGTCACTGATTTAGATCAAAAAGTTGGTGTGAGGTGAGGCACACAGCAATATATAATGTATAAGCAATATATAAAGATTCAATTGTTAGTTTTTTTGATAAATATTTTTCTACCGCTAATATTCTAGTATTGTCGAAATCAAATGTATGGTGCATATCCTTTGAATGCTGTGCTGCAGCTGTTTGATTTTGTGTATGTACTTTTGATGAACTGTCAGCTTCGTGTTATTTTAATCTATTTTTCAGTTTCTGACCAGTCTGGCCAACATAAATAATTGAGCAATCATTGCAATTTATGCCATATATTACCCCAGACTTAATAAAAAAAATTGATCTCTTGGTTGGATGAATTATTATTATAATAATTCATCAAAAAATTAATAATTTAATTTTAATGTGATTTGAAGCTGTTGGGAGAATATTCTAGAAAGGAATGCTGTATTGTTTTCCTGTTCTTGTGAAACAATAGCGGAGTTAAATACTTAATAAAGTTTGATGTTTTTGCTTACTAATTATGATTCAATCCAGAAGGTGTTTTGGGAATGACGTTTATCGAATTGAGAGTAAGGACAATTCGAAGTAAGGTTGAAAAATATGACAACAGAAAATACTCTTTTCACCGATGCGTTTGGTCCTGCTAGAGCAAAAGAGAATCTACTAGTTTTGAAATTTTGGCATAAGCAATGCATTCTGTCTCAAAGTGAATGACTATTTCGACCCATCGTTGGTCATGTTCGATTTGGTTGTCATTCCACAATTACAGCTTTTGATAATCCCAATACATATTTATTTTTGTAATTTCATTCATTCATAAAGATGCGATAGGATAAAAAAGATGACAAAGATGCTGATTTTTGTAAAAGATGACAAAAAGAAAAGATGACATTATTTTTAAAGATGACGATCATTCGTAAAAGATGACTTCCATCTTCAAAAGATGACGTCTGGTCACCTTATGTAAACTCAAATTTACGTGAAACACAAAAATAAAAAGAAAGTTATTTTGTTTAATTTAATTAGACAAACAAACCAAATTAGCATCAAAACCCTAAAAGGATGACTATTTAATCTTATTGATCTATATTATTGGTATATATTATTGGTCTTAGACCGTTTATTTGAATCAATATTTTGAAAATTCTGAGAACTGTGAAGTGTTCTTGATAGTGAACACACAAAGGTTTTCTTCTTGCAGAGCACATTTGGGTAACATTCACTTTTTATTTATTATGATAAAACACGAACAGCTTGAAGGGCAAAATAGGCTTTTTACTGATTCTGGTTTAATTCCAACCATCCGAAATTTTTAAAACATTTTTAATAATTTCTCAAATAACATCGAGATCATTTTGGTTTTACACAGAAAAAAAAACATTTATAAAACCTATTTCGATGGTTGATTGATATAAAGTTGATTCATAATCATATAGTAACTGAATGAATTTAAGCCATCGAATCTCATTTAAGAATTCATTTAATTTATATTAAATGATTTAAGTTTTAGACATTTAACAATTCATTGATTTTTACTTCACCACAATTTTAAATTGTGTGAAGTAATGCAATCTATCGAGAAAAAAAATCTTACATACCCCAAATTTTGTTTTTTCTGTTATTTTGGACCATCCTCTATCTAAATAGCCAATAAAAATTTTGGTGTACGTGTGTGTGTGGGTGGGTTGCTGACTTTTCTGCATAAGATCTCGCTGAAACTTTGATAAATGATACAGGTTCACTTGAAAATGGATGATCTGGATTCATTTCAAATTTGGACAAAATGGCGAGGGGTCTCCCGAGCACCTCTAAGTTTAAATCTGAATAACTTCTAATCCTGGCTTATGATCTAATGGCAACTTAGTATATAAGGTTTTAGTACTGTTTCCAATATTTCTGCATACCAACTTCCAGTTTTTCACTTCCGGTTAAAAAGTTTTGTTTTCAAGTGTTTATCCCTACTGTAGCCTACAGTTACCGATCGATTCTCATGAAACGTTGGAAAAAGCTTTTAAGTAACATGAGAAAGATTTTATCAGCTTTTGGGTTACATTGGATAAAGGGTTGGGGGTCCACCATACAACAGGTGGTTTTTTCCTCTATGTTTTTTGTTTGTTGGGAGCACACAGCATTCGTTTGTGAATGAATTTTGATGGCATTTTGGAAAAAGATGCAAATATGTATGGCAAGGAACTGATTAGTTTTTGAGCCATAGAGAACAAAGTGGTGGGGGTGTCCCATACACTTGTTTTTTTGAAAGTTCAATAACATCTGTACCTGATAATCGAATTGGATGAAACAACAGTTCTGCATCCCAACTTCCGGTTTTTCGCTTCCGGTAAAATATTTTTTTTTGTACTTTTTTGAAGTTTTTTCAGTGTCTTTATGCACAATACAGCCTACAATAATGAAGTGATTATGATGAAACTTATGAAAATGGTTCCAATTAGTGTGAGAAGATAGTTATCATCTTTTGGGACACATTGATCAAAGTGGCGTCTACCATACAAAGGCTGACGTTTCGCACTTTGTTTTTAAAGTTTGATGGGAGTATACAGACTTCATTCATTAACTTATTTTAATGACACTTTGAAAAAAGATGGAGACTTAAATAACAAAGAACTGATTATTTTTTGGACAATATTGGGATAAGTGGTGGGGGGTCTCCCGAACACCTGTTTATTGTGTCACCATTTTTTTAATGTTTGTTGGGAGCATACAGCATTCGTTCGTGAATGAATTTTGATGACACTTGTGAACAAAGTGGTGGGTGTCCCATAAACCTGTTTTTTGAAAGCTCAATAACATCGGTACCTGATAATCGAATTGGACTTTTTACATCAGCGTTTAGTACGATTCACAATAGTTGCATCCTAACTTCCGGTTAAATTGTTTTTTTTACTTTTTCTCGTACAACAGAAGTTATGTTTGTTGGGATAGTACTGCTCTCTTTAATATTTTTATAATTAGAACTACACGAAATCTACAACATTGGTTAGCTTTTAACAACTAAAGTATTTGATGGATATTGGCTCATTATATATCCAGAACACTAGGTTTCTAGAGCTGTGGTGAAGTCAATCTATGCATCAGCGTCGCAATATTTTTTATTGATTTTGCGAATAAGTTTTTATGTTTTATATTAGTTTTACATTAATACATATTAGACGAAACGCCTAATGAATTTGATGAATCATTGAATGATTTAAAAGTGTAATTATCACATAGCTCAAAAGTTGTATTGTTGCTAAATTAAGGAATGTAATTGTATGAAATAGATATTTTTGTAAATGAATTAGCTAAAAATAAAAAGATAAGTCATCTAATTTTAACTGCAGTGAGTTTTAACGAAACTAAATGTTTGACACATTAAAACATTTTAAGAAAATTTGAGAAAACTTTGTATGAATCTTAGATTTTCAACTCATATGAGTTAAATTAGATGAAAATGCGACTTTTTATTTTTCTGCGTATAATATTTAACTAAATCAGTTTTATTTTCTAACCTTTATCTCAATCCCAGAACTTCTTTTTAGACGTCATGAGTTGTTAACTAATCTTGATTCTTTTCCCTAGTTTACGTTGCATAAGTCACTCGTGCTCTTTTCTTCAATAAATCTCGATCGTATAGAGATGCCACCAAAAACGGGAACAGGAACAAACAAAAGGTCTCAGAGCGTGGTGAACAAAATCTAATTCAATTAAACAAGCCAGATCTATTGTTTGTCTATAGATCAACAACGGATTTATCACAACGATATTTCAATTAGTATGTGTGACGGACGATTAGATATAAGTAGTATAAAAGGGTTCGAGGGCTCAAATATATTCTTATCTTCGTTGTTCTTGTCAGTCGACTACAGCAAACTATTGTGATTTGTCGTCAAAATACAATGCAAAAGGACTGCTATACATGAATTGCATATACACCAGTTTTTAGCTTTACACACAATAAAAATTATGATGTTTTGTTTACATTTCAGACGAATGTTTCCCGTAGTAAAAGTAACAGCAAATGGATTAGATCCATCAGCAATGTACACTGTTCTCTTAGAGTTTGTTCAGGTGGATAACCATCGCTGGAAATATGTAAATGGTGAATGGGTGAGCAACCTAATTTGAAATTATTTCCCAGAATAACAATTATAACTACTTATATCATCATTTCAATTATATTTTGCAATTCAATTTTTTTTTTCTCATTTGTTGCTAATTAAAATAGTCATATCTAAACATCTTATAATTTTCTCAAAAGCAATGCAAAAAAAACTAAATAAATAAATTAGAAATAATGAAAAACAAAAGAAAACAAACTAAGTGCTAATTAAAAGATCATTTATTTTTGTTCAATGAATAACAAAATAATGAAATTATTTGTTTAATTTGTTTACGTAACAATAGGTGCCTGGTGGGAAAGCTGAAGCACCGCCATCAAATCCTATTTATGTTCATCCAGAATCACCAAATTTTGGTGCACATTGGATGAAAGAACCAATTTCATTTGCAAAAGTCAAGCTAACAAATAAAACAAATGGAACGGGACAGATAATGTTGAATTCGTTACATAAGTATGAACCAAGAGTTCATTTGGTTCGAGTTGGATCTGAACAACGACATGTTGTCACATATCCATTTCCTGAAACACAATTTATAGCCGTAACTGCATATCAAAATGAAGAGGTAACATCATTGAAAATAAAATACAATCCATTTGCCAAAGCATTTTTAGATGCTAAGGAGAGACCGGATAGTGTGTATGCAAGAGAAAATGCATCGTTTGGATGGTTTTTACCACATGGATCGTATACTGCTGCACAATCTGGTATTCCTTTAAGTGATAGATTTCAACATACAACAAGAACGTCAAGACCATCCCCATATACAACGCAGCGTTCACGTATCGGTAGTAGCAATAGTCCACCACAAGGTAGTACATATATTCCACTAGAACCTCCACCAACATCTAGTTCCTCAGTTTTTGCAACATACGGATCAACGTGGCAAAGTACGCCTCCGGCCACTTATTGGAATCCTGGCAGTTCGGGTAGTCCAAATTCAACAGCACCAAATATTTCACCAACACCATCGAATGGATCACCAGGATATGCATCATCACCGAGTTACACGACTCATCATTTAACATCACAATATATATCACAGAATGATGGATATCAACCAGTTTGTGGATCACCTCCACAGTTATATTCCGCACCTAGTCATCAGGTTTGTTTTAAAAATTGAAAGTTCTATGAAAGCGTTTTTAATTTGGTATATTAATTTTCAGATCTATCATCCAACACCAGCTGTCTCGCCAACATCGCACCAACTGTATAGCAACGTGTTAAATCCATCAACCATTACAAATCTAGGTTATTCTTCATCGTGGCATGGCTCACCTGACTACAGTGTATTCCAAAACTCGTATCATTATCAAACCCCAGAATATATTCCAATAATAGGAGACTTAAGGTAAGGTGACTATTCCACCGTAATCTAATCTACAACAATTATGATATATATTATTTAAAGTTCCTACAATCAATCACAAGAAAATCATGATAGCTCAAAGCAACATAATGATGTTTCACCATCTCCAATTTATGGTAGTCAAACTCCAGAATCAGTGTTACCTTTAGAATGTTCAAACCGTTCACCGGATCGAATTGAAAGTAATGGACAAACAAATACGTCATCACGTACAACAGCTTGGACACCTCTTACTCCACCGCAAACCCACATTTGAAAGGTTTTTATTCTTAAGTAAAGATATTAGTGAAATTTATTCATTTGTTTGCCTTTAGTTATTAAGTTATATATATATAATAAAAATTTTAAAAATAATTTAAATATGTTAAAAAATCAAAACCTAATGAGAATGAGAATACTTACTAAGAAAACAATAGTAATTATTAAACAAGTGAGAGAGAAGCGCTTGTTTTTCTCCCAAGGTAGGCTTGGTGCCTTAGGGATACAAATTACTGTAGGAGCTAGAATTTTCTCTGTCGAGGTGTATATACACATAATTATATTATTCAAAACTAAAATCTTATTATGGAAAAATTCGAAATATGGACTATTTTATGATAAAAAACTATATGTTAATGTAGATATTATATTATTGAAATATTGTTTAATTCTTTTCAATAAATTAAAATTAAATCATTTTATTGTTATTTATTAGAGCTTAGACTATAGGACTCTAAAAATTAATTTTTCAATCATTGTATTAACATCATCATTAAATTATTTTTTCACGGTCAGCTAATTTTTGATGTTTACTGATTCCAAAATAAACATAGAAAGTCATAGGCACAAATTACTGTGCAGTAAATAAATACTTACCCATCGTGGAGGTGGTAAATAATTACTTACCAGCAAAGAAGACGCAGGGTGTGATTAAAGGTGATTTGTTTTAAAAATGTTTAAAGTAATTAACTTTAGAAAAATATTAACAGAAAATAAATTTTACAAAAAAAATCAGGCAAGTACGAATATAATTAACTCGCTGAGAGTTCCTGTTTATAATATTTGAGAAAAAGAGTTTTTGTTAGTATAGTTCCACGTTTATTTGAAATTATAACAACAAATAATAAAAACATTAATTTTCGATTTAGCGAAATCCCCACACCCGTGAATATTTTTTCTTTTGTATTGTTCGTAGTTAGGGGGTGGGGAAAAAAATTTATACTTTTGAAAATAAGTCGAAAACTGTGCTTTTAAAAATTTCCAAAAATTGTTTTTTTCACTACAAAAAAAAATCACATGCAGTCTGATTTTTTTCCAAATTTGAGTTTGGTCTAGTAAACGATTTCTAGGTGGTTATATTAAAATACGAACATTTTTAATAATATTTCAGCTGGAATATGTACACCCCAATTACCGAAGGCATGTCGTGTCATACCTCAAGTCACATGGCATCTATTTTCGTATTGTTGAAGTCATTTGGTACTCCTCTAGTGATTTTATATGACAGATGTCACTTTAAATGACATTTTAATTGTCTCAGTTTTTCATGTGACAATGTGACACCCTGATTACTGAAGTCGTGTCACATCAGGTTACATGACTATAGTCAGGTCACGTCACTTAAAAATTGGTATTATTGAAGTCGATAAAAACTGTCACGACTAAAAGTAAAAATTCTATACGAAAAAACTCCAAAACTAAAAAAAACTTATATTTTACGGTTTTCAATTTCACAAAAACAATCAAAGATGTTTGAAAAAATTATTGTCACATGAAAAATTGAGGCGACTAAAATGTCATTTAAAGTGACATCTGTAGTATAAAATGACTTGAGGCGTAAAAAACGACTTCAACAATACGAAAATTGATGCGAGGTGACTTTAGTCATTAAAAGTGACATGACTTGCCTTCGGTAATCGAGGTGTAATTTTTTCAAACGTCTTTAATTGTTAACATTAAAAATTGATACTTTTGTTATTTATTTATAATACAATTATTTTATATATACTGTTACGTTTTTCCTACCTTACTTCGAAATGGCTTTACTCTAAATTCGGTAAACGTAATTCCCAAATCTCTTCCGAGTTCTATCACTAATTAGTAAGCACAAACACCAAGTTTGATTAGGTATTTAATTCCTTAACTCCGTGGATCAAACAACAGGAAACAATTTTCGTAACTAGAATATTCTCTCGACAGCTTCAGAAACTTTAACGGTTGATTGTAGAAATTTCCAGTAACACAACGTTCAAAATAATACATAAAATATTTCTACTCAATAACACTTTAAACTTTAAAGCATTATTCAGAAAAATTAATTTTAAAAATAACTTCTTCTATTTACACGGTTTTATATACACGATGAAAAGTTTCGTTTACAATTAATTATTTTCACATTCCACCTAAACTATTAGTCCAGTCGTTATAGGTTTTAACTACGGGAAAATTCCTAGTGAGTTGAATTTTCGTTTGCAGCTTTATTACGGCATTTTAATTAATATGTAAAAAATCGACATTTATATGAATATCGTGCCGGCTAAAAGAGTTATGAAGGTCAAAAGGTCACGAAAATCCGAGGTCAATTGAGGTCAAACAAAAATTGTTTATCGTCCAATTATCTACAAAATATATGTCAATCATTTCTCTGTAAGATCAACCATTTTTTTAGCAAAGCGCTCAGAAAGCGACTATACATTATGATTATGTACTCTTTTCCGCACCACGCATTTTTTACATGGTTTTCACAGTAGGCATGATCCATGATATGTAATAAAAGCTTTTTTTATTTAAAAGAAAAATACAAAAAAATAAACTTAATACTGACTACTAATTTTTATGCATACATAATTTTTTTTTTATTCACTCATAGTCGATATCCTCAGTTTCTCTATCATTAAAATTTGCTGACAAAACATTGAGTGGAATTATTCCTTTACTTAAGTAGTCGACATCGTCATTCTCCGTTTAAGCATGATTGCCCACGGAAATGTTCACAAACTTTTGAGCATCTCAAACCCATTTTTTTGCATCCACACTTGCCGTCACAATTTTTTGTGTTTAGTAGATCATCGGGTGCTGGTATAATAAAGTTGTTACTGGCTGAAGTATGTTATTTTTTACTCGTAACCCCACTATTTTGCATGAATTTCTCTTCTTAGTTTGTATTTTATAATACACTCAAAAAATATGCTGTTGATCTGCTGAAGAAGGAGGTGCCAATAACGGAAATTTTACACCTGTGTTTTGTTTTGTTGGCTTACCAAAGCTAAAATATCTGTAATTATTTATCAAATGTTCTGATTTTGAGGCACCGTACATTGCTAGTAGCACTGTATTGCAGCATCGACAACTACTTCTCAAGCGCAATTTTCTTGGAGATATTTCTGCGGAATTTTTTAAATCAGGTCTTTTTTCAAACATCTTCATGACTTTAATTTTTGCTTTACCAAAAAGTGTTGAAGTTGTATCACATCTGGTCATGGCATGGAATACCGAAAAATTAAGCGGCTGTGATATACATGGTTCTTCCTGACGTAGTTTAAAGGTTGCGATACTCAAATTGTTCGTATAATTTTTACGACAATTACGATGAACATTTACGGAAGCAACAGTATTTAAATATTCAATATTACCATCACCTATTTCCATACTAGCATTTTTTAATGTTTGCAAGTCACGTGTAGCTTCTACTAAATCACAAACAATTATCACTCATTATGCAAAATTGTTCAACAGCATGAAACTACTAAAATAACGTCTTTAACACTCAAGAAATATTTCTCAACTCAGCTAAACACAGTCGGACAGTCTCGACAGCGGGTGTCGGAACAATAAAATACGAAACATCTGCCAGTGGAGGTCGTTTGTTTATGAATCCTCTATAATATACGTATATTTTCTACAAAACCCCCGAGCATCAGATTAATGTTTTTAATACACTTGACAACATGAATAAAAAGTAGCTGAATTTACGCCTTGGTGTACGCCGTAGAGTTTCTGATTTCTCGACCTTTTATGAATCTCGAGTTTATCAGCGATTGAGTTTCTCGAGAAATTGCACAGTTAAAAAAAATTGAATATGTAATGCAAATTGCTACATACATAGGTCCTACGGAAGTTTCCATTACAAAACAACACAACGCTTGCTAAATAAAGTTAAACTAATGCTCTTTGCATCAATAGCTGTGTTTTTTTGTAATTCTATATAGAACAGAATTAAAATTTTCAATACGATTTGACAGCTAATTAATTCTGTAATAATTCTACAAAACTATTTAGCTGTCAAATCGTATTGAAAATTTTAATTCTGTTCTATATAGAATTACAAAAAAACACAGCTAATATTTAGCAGAGTTCTTGGAGTAAAATACAAAGCTTGTTGTTTAAAAATGTCTGTTATTTGCATTAAATAATATTGCGCGCAACATTTTTTTTAGTATGACATTTTAATGAAAATTACATCATAATTTCGAGTTACTTTGATTATTACGCACCTGCCTAAATTAATCAAATTAAAATAAAAAAATTACAACGGAAAAAATTAAAACATACATACCACCTTAATCATTATTATTATAGACTTTCAGCTGAGAAGCGATAACTAAAACATACATGAAACGATTTTAACTATATATTTCTAAAATGGATAATACTCTAGTGAATTTTGAAATTTCATTAAATTTTTAATGTATTACATTGTAGCAAGGGGCATTAAAACTTCTAGCTGTTCTATAGAAATAAATTATGATGCAAGAGTTGTTTTAAATTTTATACAAATGCATTGAAATTAGGTTTAATGCAACAATTACTTTACAATTGAATAATAACCATCAACGCATAGCTCCTATTGCAAGACTTGCTTTAAATATTGCAGTTACTTTTTCAACTGTGTGGGAATAATTATTTGAATTTCTCGAGATTCTCGAGAATTATTAAACATTAATTTTAACAAAAACAGTAACTCTCCGCTTTCTGTCAAAATTTCCAGATACAGAAAAAATTCTCTCGTTTTCAGTGTATTTAGGTTTTATCAAAATTAGAGCGTTTTTTAGAAGTTCTGAATTGAAAGCGATCTTACCAGTAGCTTCAAATATATTCATTTCCTTGGATAGTGAGCGGTAGCTGTCATTTATTGTTGACTGCATTCTCAAACTCTCACGAATACTTCTAGATTTAATTCAACGCAACCTTTTTCCTCTTATTCTGAGTCCCATGGCTCATGGCTGTATAAGCTCTTAACTTTCGTTGATATCATTCGTCGATATATGTAATGCTTTCATTGCAATTAGAAGAATCAATTTCTGGATCTTTAAATAATCTTCGAGAAAATTATTTTGCAGTTTTTATAATTTCGCTTTTAGAGCAAATAAAAAAAAATCTTTTTCCTCGGGTTGACCAACTGACTTTAAATTGTAAAGAAATTTCAATAACAAATTTATTGAGTTATCTCTTCCTTTAAAAATTTGAGATTGTATTTCAAATAAAAATTTAAAGCTTATTTCTGAACTGTTTTTCCGAAGTGATTTGAATAGAAATTTTAGGATTCCCTCTGCAGATAATAATGAGCCTGACGGTTGAAAGATTTTATTGATTTTGTGGAACCAATGGCACTTCGTGGCACGATAAACAATTTTTGTTTAACCTCAATTGACCTTCGAGCAATAGGCCGCGAGATATTTGCGGAAAACTGATTTTCGTGACCTTTTGACCTTGATAACTTTTTTAGTCGGCACGATATCAATGTCGATTTTTCACATATTAATTAAAATACCGTAATAAAGGTGTATACAAAAATTCAGGTCAATAGGAATTTTTTCCGCAGATTTGGGCTTAAAACTTCTAAAACGACTGGACTATATCGCCATTTTAACCATCGCAAGTCTAAATAAAACTAATCTAATTTTGCAATATTTCATTTAATATACGATTCTGTATAATCTCAATTATTCGAGGTCACTTTTTAGAAACCTTGACTATTAGTATATTTGATTATTTTACGTTATGATGATTTGATTCATAAAGTAATTTTATTGTATTTTATGTTGACCCTTTTTCTAAGAAAAGAATGTGACCTTGTTCTATTTTTGAAATACATATTGTATGTAAATGGAAAATTAAGGTTTTGTAGTTCATTACGTTTACATAGAATCGTAACCGTAATGTGAAATTGAAGAACCTAAAGTACAAGTTGCTTTTAGTTTTGGAATTTTTTCGATTCAAAATTTTTAATTTCAGTCATGAACGTTTTTATCTTCTTTTTATCGACTTTGAATTATACCAATGACCATAGGCATGTCTCCTGATGTGACACGACTTCGGCCACGTCGCTTAAAAATTGGTATTATTGAATTCGATAAAAACGGTCACGACTAAAACTAAAAATTCTGAAACGAAAAAACTTCAAATTACGTTCTTCAATTTCACAAATACAAAATCAAAACGTTTGAAAACATTTTTGTCACATGAAAAATTGAGGCGACTAAAATGTCATTTAAAGTGACGTCTGTCGTATAAAATGGCTAGAGGCGTATAAAACGACTTTAACAATACGAAAATTGATGCGATGTGGCTTTAGTAATTTAAAGTGACATGACTTGCCTTCGGTAATCGGGGACAAAATTTCCAACAAAATGAAATGAGAAAAAGGATCAAAATAGTATATTACATACCTAGAGCTGTAAGTAGCATTTTACAGGCGACGGAAAATATTGCGCACGAGACGCGTAGCGGCGAGTGCAGTACCTTCACGAGCATGGAAAATGGTTTGCAGCTCGAGTTTTGTTATATACTTTTTCTACGACTTTGTTTTAATGCACAAACGCGTATAATTACTTGAAAAAATGAGCTACTAATTATAAATTAAATGCAAATCGTTTACAAATTGTGGTAGGCTTTGCATTATTCTGTGTCAAAATGAATTGAAACATTTAATTTTTAAAAAAATTAACACTATTAACAAATCAACACTAGATATACCGACAATTTGAAAATGTGAGATATACCGACACCAGTCAAAATGACTGGTATTAGGAAAAATGGTTGGTAGGGCTTCCATTCTTTGTATATTTTTTGTAAATAATAAATTACTTCATTCATTACTTAATTCAAACATAAAAATAATCAAATTCCTAAACATAAATTAATTGCCATGTGAGTCCATATCAATAACATAACATATGTTTATGGGGCATTCTTTGCAACTCGGAGACCCCCTGCGGCCTGCTCTCCAAAATTGGTTATGATTTTCGGAAGATTTTTGGGCAGAAATTGTAGCTTATTGTGTCTATTTTCCAATGCCGTGTGCCCCTTTTCAGAATTCAAAATGGCGGAACCAATATGGCGGCTACAGGCTTACGTCCTCACTCTGGAAGTATAGCATTTGGCTGCCAACACAAATTTAAAATATTAACAGGTGCGTTCTTGGGCTTAGAATGTTGGTAATTCTAAGTAGTTTCGTATCATTACATAATCGTGAAAAGAAAAAACTATTTTTTGACACGATGTAAGACAAATACTGTACATATAGAGATTTTATGACGAAAACAGATTACATAATGTGCATTGATGGTAGCAAGTTCAATATTCTAAGAATTGTTATTGGTTAGTCTTCGTCTCCTAATTAATTATTTAGGCAGTTTATCCCAGTAATGATTATCTTCTTTTATTAACAGCTACTAGTTAAATCTGGTTTTAAAATTGAACTATCACGTTTTAATTTACAAAATCTAGAACTTCATGTGTCATGTCATCTAAATAAACCATTTGCCGTTTAGTTTATTTCTTCTTTAAAAATAAACTGATCTTTCTTTCATTCCATCGTAGTGTTAATACTTTTTACTAGCTATCTAGAATTGATTCAGTAAATTAATACCAGCTGTCTATAGATTTTTATATTTCTTAGATTTTGACGCGTCACATAGCCTATTTGTTTTTAATTTCATTTAGGCCTTGCTATCTTGTAGGGCAAATTTAATGGTGTATCAAATTTCAGATCTATGAGGTATAATTAATTATATATTTGAAGGTAAGAGACAGATGTGGCCAAATACAAAGTGAAATTCGTAATAGTGTGTAAGCTAATTAGTTACCATGTTTATTTAAAAATATTGCGACGACGATAGGCGAACTTTGCGAGCTTTGGGTACAAAATGTTTTGGATATATAGTGAGCTATCCATCAATTACTTCAATCAATGGCTAACCGATATTATAGATTTTATGTAGTTCTTTCATTATAAAAACATTGAAGAAAGCTGTAGTATCCTAATATGACATAAATTCTGTTGTACAAATAGAAAAAGTAAAGAAAATATTTACCCGACGTGGCAAACCGGGAGTTGAAATGCAGAACAAATCAAATTTTAAGCATATATACCAATTTTAATCAAAATCAATTATCAGGAACTGTTGTTATTATAGTTTCAAATAAACAGATGCTCGAGAGGCCTGCCACCACTCATCCCAATATCGTCCAAAAACTAATCAGTTCTATATCATTTATATTTCGATCTTTTTGTCAAAGTGTCATCAAAATGGATTAATAAACGAAGTCTGTATGCGCCCAACAAACTTTAAGAACAAAATGGGAAAAATCAGCAGTTGTATGGTGGACCCTCCTCCCCTTTGATCAATGTGCCCCAAAAGTTTATCATTATGTTCTCCCTAATTGAAACTTTTTTCACGAGTTTCATCATAATCACTTCATAGTGTGAATAGTGTGAATAAAGACACTGAAGAAAATGCATAAATTTACAAAAAAATTTACACCCCGATTACTGAAGTCGTGTCTCATCAGGTGACATGACTATAGTCATGTCACGTCGCTTAAAAATCGGTATTATTGAAGTCGATAAAAACGGCCACAACCAAAACTAAAAATTCTGAAACAAAAAAACTACAAAACTTACATTTTGCGTTTTTCAATTTCACAAAAACAACAAAAGACGTTTGAAAAAATTATTGTCACATGAAAAATTGAGGCGACTAAACTGTCATTTTAAGTGACATCTGTCGTATAAAATCATTTGAGGCGTAAACAACGACTTCAACAATACGAAAATTGATGCGATGTGACTTTAGTCATTTAAAGTGACACATGACTTGCCTAAAGTGACATGACTTGGTAATCGGGCTGTTTATTGGAAGTGAAAAACCGACAGTTGGGATGCAGAACTGTTTTGCACCCCGATTACTGAAGGCAAGTCATGTCACTTTAAATGACTAAAGTCACATCGCATCAATTTTCGTATTGTTGAAGTCGTTTTTTACGCCTCAAGTCATTTTATACGACGGATGTCTCTTTAAATGACATTTTAGTCGCCTCAATTTTTCATGTGACAATAATTTTTTAAATGTAAGATGTAAAATGTAAGTTTTTTTTAGTTTTGGAGTTTTTTCGTTTCAGAATTTTTAGTTTTATTCGTGACCGTTTTTATCGACTTCAATTCAATTTATCGACGTTTGAAAAAATTATTGTCACATGAAAAATTGAGGCGACTAAAATATCATTTACACCCCGATTGCCGAAGACAAGTCATGTTTTGGAGTTTTTTTCGTTTCAGAATTTTTAGCTTTAGTCGTGACGGTTTTTAACGACTTTAATAATACCAGTTTTTAAGCGACGTGACATGACTATAGTCATGTCACCTGATGTGACACAACTTCAGTAATCGGGGTGTTAAACCGTACTATATGCTTATGAACCAAGTTTCTTCCAATTCGATTATAAGGTACAGATGTTATTGATCTTTAAAAAAATAGGTGCTTGGGAGACCTCCATCACTTTGTTCAATATCGCTCAAAAACTAATCAGCTACGTGTCATATATATTTGCATCTTTTTTTAAAGTGGCATCAAAATTCATTTGCGAACGAATGTTGTATGCTCCTAACAAACTACCTAATTACTGAAGGCATGTCATTTAGCTTTGAATGACTAAAGTCACATCGCAGCAATTTGTGTATGTTTGAAGTCGTTTTTTAGGCCACACGTAATTTTTTACGACGGATGTTACTTTAATACCCCGATTACTGAAGTCGTGTCACATCAGGTGACATGACTATAGTCATGTCACGTCGCTTAAAAGCTGGTATTATTGAAGTCGTTAAAAACCGTCACGACTAAAGCTAAAAATTCTGAAACGAAAAAAACTCCAAAACATGACTTGTCTTCGGCAATCGGGGTGTAAATGATATTTTAGTCGCCTCAATTTTTCATGTGACAATAATTTTTTCAAACGTCCTAATTATTAACATTAAAAATTGATAAGTTTTTAGGAATTATTTATAATATAATTATATATAATTATTTGGGAAATTTAAAGACGTTAAATGAAAGTGGTTTTTCATATTTGATTTTTTCGTTTCATAATTTTTAGCTTCAGTTTTGACCGTTTTTATCGACCGACTTCAGTAATACCAATTTTTATACATCGTGACATGACTATTGTCATGTCACCTGATGTGCCACAACTACAGTAACTGGGGTGATAAAAACATAGTAAGAAAATCACGTGTTGTATGGTGGACCTATAGCTTGTCTTAACGCTATAAACTATTTAAAAATATTCGATGTAGTTGTGAATAGAATTTCAATTGCTGTTGTTAATCCAGTAGAAATAGCTATTATAGTTAAAAGCTGTTCAAGCTTGTCAATAAAATATGTGCAATCCACAATCTTTAATAAATGTTTTCTTAAAAGTTTGATTTAAATTATTTACTCGGATATGATTTTCTTATTTTAACAGTTTTGATTTCTTCTAGTTAATTTTCAATAAACACATTTATTATTATAAAAAAACATTTAATTTCTTTATGTACAAAGTTGCCGACATACTTTCTCATGTTGAGCAAATATCAATTCCAGAAAACATTAACTACGACGAAATTGCTGACGCTCAGTTCAACGATAACGAACTAAAGGAATTAGTGGACACTAGTCCCAAACTTCAAATCTGATCCTTTCCAGTATCGTTTGGGAATTCTAGTACCAAAACTATATTTTGTGTGATATCTCTTCTGTTTTCGAAAGTCTTCATTAATTTATTTCATACAGAAGTCCAAAGTTCTGTCAAATTTCTTTCTCAAAAAGTCATTTTCCCATCCATTAAAAAGAATGTGCGACAAATGGCACAGAACTGGCTGGCTTGCCAAAAGGTGAAAATTTCTCGCCATACTTAATCTTCTATCCTCAAACTTTACAACGATTTTCCGAGATACATATGGATATTATTGGTCCACTTTCTACCTCTGAGGACAAAAGCTATTGTGTCACAATTGTTGACCGCTATACTTGCTGGCCTGAAACCATTCCTTTCTCGGATATCACAGCTGAAACGGCAGCATCAGCTCTCTACTCCAATTTTATCGCTCATTTCGGAGTGCTTTCAGTAATCGTCACTGATCGGGACTCTCAATTCGAATCCAATCTCTTCAACGAGTTGTCAAAACTTATCGGTTTCGAACGTAAACGCACTACAAGTTACAATCCGAAATGTAACGGACTAATCGAACGTTGGCACCGTTCTCTAAAATCCGCGATAATGGCCTACGATTGGACGGACTGAACACGAATATTACCGTCAATACTACTCGGTTTACGAACCACTTTCCGTGAAGACTTCCAATCTTCATCGGCAGAGCTCGTCTACGGTACTAACATACGTCTTCCCGGAGAATTCTTCAGCGAAAATTCTACTTCCACTCCTTAATCTGATTTCATTTCACAACTGAAACAACATTTTAATCGCCTTCGTCCCTCTATTGCGTCAAGGCACACTTCTCCTAAATTTTTCGTTTCCAAAAACCTTGAGTCTTATTTGCATGTCTTCTAACGTACGTACTTAGTACGTAAAGCACTCCAAGCTCCTTACCAAGACATCAGCCGCGATGATAAAAAATTTGTCATTGACCGTAAGGGTCAACACATTCGAGTTTCCATCGACAGATTAAAACCTTGCTTTAAAGAACAATCTGAAGATGACTTAACTCAAAACTCACCTACTACGAGTACTAATCTTAGTCGCGCAGAAGAAACTTCGTCGTCTACAGATATTGTCCATTCTACTCCTTCGAACACATTCCAGTCTTCTCCTTCTACCTCTACAGAAACAAGGAAACGCGACGTTAAAGCAAATGTATCAGTTAAAAGGATTAGATTTAATCCTGTTCTTCAGCAACAAATATTCCATCCTGCATCTACAATTACGCGAGCAGGCAGAACCACTCGTACCTCTACTCGCTTCCTTCGTGCTATAGCACATTAATCTCTATATCGTGCCATCTTCGATGGCACTAAGAGGAGAGTGTTGTGGCGAACATCTAAATTAAAAGTTTTAAAATTCAAATTTAGCATGTGATATTTTATTCATTAAAATTAACGAAAAACAAAATAGTTGTTTTAGAAGTTCTAATTTTTCGTTTATGAAAAGGCTTTTAGTTTTTGTTCTTAACTGCTAAAGTTCCATTATTATATTTGCTTTTAAATAATTCCAATTGATAATTAAAGATGATTCTAGTTCGATAAATGTTGTAAGCCTTAAAAAATATGAAACTAAAGTTTTTGTTAACAAACTATAATAAACTCACTCCTGTGTCTTGTTCTGATTAAACTATAATTTAAGTGCTCGTCTGCATTGTTCTGCAAAACCCCCTGCCAGACACTGGCAGGGGGTTTCCACGATAGTAAGTGTCTGGCAATGGGTGACGTGACTTCTAATACCATCCCGAAAAATATATAAAAAAATTAGCTTTTATACTTTCACGAAACTTTGGAGGCCCCTTTGTAACCTGCTCCCTGCCAAAGCTACTATGATCCAAACCTCATATGTCGCTAATCGTTCCTACCTGAGTAGGGGGTATGTGCAGAGAAATTTCAGCTTTTATAAAATAACGAAGGTCTGGCCGTCACGGGCTCTTGCTCTATAACCAGAGCAATTGAAATTATTTAAAAGCAAAAATAAAATAATGTAACTTTAGCTATTAAGAACAAAAACTAAAAGCCTTTTTTATAAACGAAAAATTAGAACTTCTAAAATAACTATTTTGTTTTTCGTTAATTTTAATGAATAAAACATCGCATGCTAATTTTGAATTTTAAAAATTTTAATTTAAATGTTCGAATGTGATTTAATGAAATTTAAATCAACTTTCGCATATTTGTTGAAGCCTTTTACCAACGTTTCATGAAAATCGATTTGTAACTGTAGGCTACAGTAGGGATGAACACTTAAAAAACTTTTTAACCGGATTTGACAAACCGGAAGTGAAAATTGTGGTGAATTAAAAATACACAATTGCCCCATAATATGTTTAGAATATGCATGCACTGAAAAAAACATGTCCTATTTCCAATCGAAATGCAATTATCTCAACCTCACCGTGCGGTCACATATGGCGAATCAAACTACGAAATTGCTTCAACAACTCTACAATTATAAATCGATGAAGTAGATAAATCGAATCGAAGATAAATCGATGAAGACAATCACACGAAATATTTATGTGAAAATAAAATATAGTTCAATTAATTTCAAATACTTAAACTTTAAAATGAAAAATTCATGATATAAGGCCAAAGAAATTTTTTTTCAGGGAAATAGTTATTATCTTTATTCAACTACTGTTATATTGGATATAATACTTTATATTTTAAATAAACCTCATTCTGTTGTTAGGAAAATGTTATCGTGTAGTTGTCCCAATCACAGTGAAATTGATTGCAAATAATTTTTCTTTGCATGAATAATAAACTGCCAACTTCGAGATGAGGTTGTCATGAACTTCAACTTTTTTTTCAGTGTGTGTTTACATGTGTTAATATGTTTAGGGTATGCATGTGTAAGCAACAAGCGCACTTTTTATAGATATTAAATCTTAAAATAATCATATTCTTAATTGAATTATAGATATTAAAAACTTTCATGCAAATCATCTGTTTTTCTGATAGTAAGCACATTTACGCCTACCATCGATCTTACACTATATTTAAAGATCTTACACTATAGTTTGAGTAAAGCTATATGGGTTATGTAAAGCAAGTTATATTTAAATTGCAAAGCAAATGTTGCATTAAAACTAATTTTAATGCAAAACTACAAACAACTACGTACAATTATTGAAATTGTTGTGTCGGAGTGACGTGAATAATCCCTAATATATGTTTTAATAGTAGTTTAATCAATGAGTGAATAATGAAGTAGTTTATTCTCAAGCAAAAGTTTAAAACTTGAGCGAGGCACGAGCGAGAATTTTAATTTGCGAGAGAATAAAATTCATTATTCACGAATCGATTACAATACTTTATTTTCTGACAACGATTTTATTATAAAAAAAGAATTGTGTATTATAAAAAATAAAAACATTTTCTTCAATTAAAACAACAAATCTTTATTGTTTTAATTGATAAATCAAATTTCTTAATAAAAAAACCCTGATGATAAAAAACGTCCTTCTCATACAATCAACCAAGTTCAACTAAACGAAATAAGAGAATTTAAATTAAAATTTGATTTTTGAACAAAACTTATCAAAGCAATTGTGATTATAATTTGAAAATAATTTTAATGAAATCAAAACAATTTGACCAATTGGAATCATACCAATTGAATAAAATTTTCATTAGACAATAGGTTAAGTTCATTAGGCTATAGGTTAGAAAACAATACAATAATACATACTATTATTATCGAAAAAACATACAAATAAAGCTGATATAATTAAATGGAAGAGAATAAATATTTTTAATAATTACAAAAACACCAATTTTTATTCACTTATTTTTTATTAACGACCGGTTTCGATTTTCAAAAAATCATCGACAGGTTTATTTTGCAATTAAGCCTTAATTGCAAATTAAACCTGTCGATGATTTTTGAAAATCGAAACCAGTCGTTAATAAGAAATAAGTGAATAAAAATTGGTGTTTTTGTAATTATTAAAAATATTTAAAACATAAACTACGTACAACTCCAACATTATAGTTTTTTATAGAAATGGTAGAAGTTTGAAAACAACTTGCTAATGCAAAGAGAATTAAATTTAACTTTAAAACAAGCTTTGAATTGTTTTATAATGGAGACTTCCGTAGGACCTATATATTTGTAGCTATTTGCATTACGTATTCAGCTTTTTTTAACTGTGTACATAGGCTTAAATCATGCCTACACCTCATACAAGGTAAAAACAATTAAAATTAAGTGAAGTCTTGTTTCAGTAAATTATTTAGGCCAACCATCGGATTTAAGCCAACCATGGGTCAACAATAAAAGGGACTACAAAGTAATATATTATAACAAAAAAAATAAAATTAAATATCGGTCAGGCTTATTCATGATTTTCAAGTTTGTACACTGCTTGACATGTTTGCTTGACTGTTTGTGCACTGCTTGACATGTGTTGGCCGTTTTTCACGCTGGACGGAAGCTTTCACGATCGAAGACATAACCGCCGAGACTGTCGCAAAGTCATTCTACGTAAACTGGATCACTCGATTTGGCGTCCCACAAGCGGTAACGACAGATCAAGGTCGCCAATTCGACTGAAATCTATTCCGCGAACTGAACCAATTTTTAGGGATGAAACATTTTCGCACGACACCATACCACCCACAATCTAACGGATAAAATGAGAGGTGGCATCGTGACATTAAAGCGGCAATCAAAAGCCATGTCACTTAAAGATGGGTCGATGTCTTACCAACAATTATGTTATGTATGAGGGCGGTCATGCTCCAGACCTTGGAGCAACAACCGCAGAAATGGTTTACGGCACAACTATCCGTTTGCCAGGCGAATTTTTTGATCCAAACCAAAATTTCGAAAATCAAAGATTTTAATAACTTGAAACCACGGCAAACTTCAAATCGTGGAAAACAAACGATCTTCGTCAATAAAGATCTGAAAGCCTGTTCTCACGTTTTCGTTAGGAATGATAAGGTACGAACGCCTTTACAACCACCTTATGACGGTCCTTATGAGATCATCGAGCGTAACGCGAAGATTTTTAAGCATAACATAAAATCAAAACATGTTAACACTTCGATTTACAGACTCAAACCTTGCTTCTTACTAGCCGACACCACCAACGAAACATTAACTCAGCTAACGACCGAGGAGGACACCACAACATCCAACTTATCACACACACACACAGACTAAAACGATGTCAGATCAAACACAGTTAAGTCCCAATATCAACAAGGAGATAAGAACTGGCCGCAAAATACGTCTACCAGTAAGGTTCCTCGAACCCCTCAACACTTCGACAATAATTATCGTTCCAACTACGTCGTAACTGGTGGGGGAGTGCTGTGGTGACAATGATGAACACTGTGCACCCGTGTAAACAAACATTTGATAATAACAATGGATAAAACTAGATGGCTAGAGTTGTAGGTTGTCAAAATAAAAACACATTTTTTATAATAAAAATTACTTTTTTCTTTTGCGTTTTCTCGAACAGTCGAGTTAAAATTTAGTATAATTTTTCTTTCTGCAAGTACATGAAGTACTTAATTCGATATGTATAACTTTAATTACATTTGTATCAGTTGTTAATTCCTAGTGTTGAAAATCTGAAAATAAAATAAATATTAGATTAAAGATTTTGTGTAAAATGATTGTAAATTAAATATGTTAATGGAATATACAGATAATTAAAATTCGAAATTCAGCGTGTTATCTTTGAAAGAAGAAGTTTCTAGAGTCAGTGATTTCAGAATACAATCATACATACTACGTGCAATATGTTATGTCTATTTAGATTTGTTAACAGAGTATGTTTGAAGAATATTTGTAGTGTAACATGGTTAAAATAATCGCACCTTCTAACCACAATATTGGAGTCATATTCGAACAAATAATAAGTTACAACAATACAATTTGGAGTGAACTTAACCCACAAGTTTACAAAAAGGAATCATATTATGATTAATTATATCGTATTGTATATTTGTTCATTTTCGTTGTTATACCAGCAGCTATTTCTTCAACAGTTTCCCATTAGATATCAATTTTTTTTTAAAGTCTTCAATAGAATATACATAAACTAAAGTATATTTGCCTAAATGCAGACAAAAAATAAAATATGTAATACTACATACTATACATATTTATGAGAAATAGTCGGAGGGGATTTTAATTTACAAAGGGTGGCCCAAAATTAACGCAGAAAAGACAGTTTTTAGTCTTAAGATTGTTATTTCTTTACTGAATCATAAAGTACACAGGATAGGATAACATATTGGGTAAATGACCTCCACTACACATACGCACTTTATATTGTCCGAAATTTCTTCATGACTATTCTGCATAAATGTGACTGAATTTTGTTGATGCAGAGATCAATTTTCTCCTTTAATGCACTGGTAGTTGTGGGCTTGTTGACATAGACCTTTGAATTCAAGGGGTTATTTATAAAAAAGAAATCTAATGATAAATAATACGATCTAGAAGGCCAATTCTAATCACCGAAACGAAAGAGTACACGACTAGGAAGTTTCGAGAGCTGTGTATTTTTGTCGCCGAATTGATGTTCTGGGATTTTCACTAACACTCTCACAAACTGCTTCCATAATCGATATTGATATTTGAACGGCTTGTTTTTCGACGCCCATGTGTATATAGCGTCCCTAACTGATCCACAGTCTGATTGAATTTTTCAATTAATCTTTTCACAGTTAACGAATTTAAAAGTTAAAACACTATTCCAACCATATTACCATATTTTGTATGAGATTTTCGGACTGTGGCTGCAAAACTTTCATTATTTTTGAAACATTATTCTGCTCAAATGGCGACAAATTGAAATCTAGTGTTAATTTTAGGACACCCTTTATATCTTTCGTAAGAGAACTTTTTCAACATTTCCAGTATCATTTGTTTACTTCTCTTTTTTACTATAAACAAAGTTTATATACTGACTGACACTGAAGTTCAAACTGAATCGAACATTCAAAACTTTTGTTCAAAACTTCAAAACAAAAATAATAACTTACCTTTGTAAACCCATTTTTAACTACATAATAAATGACGTCATCAAGCTACAACTACACGAACATTCTATTTCACAGTAATTTTTATTTCATTATTTTTTTCTTTCATATTGCGTTGCGGTAGTTATTTTATTCAGGGACCGTTTTTTTAAATTTTAGTGTTTCGAGATCTTCTGTTCAGTTTAGTCGGGATTTTAAGAAAAAATTTATAAATTGTTAGTGAATTCATTATTAATAAAATTCGAACAAAGTGAAATCTAGTAAATTAAATACTTATTGTAAACAAAATATATAATATTTCGCAGAAAAAAAAATAAAATTTTACAGCTGTAACATAATATAACAACAACTATCATACGATTTTTTGTTTATTTCATTCATACATTTAATTAGTTCTTGTTTCGTCACGTGTTAAAATATCGTGTGATATAGTATTTGTTTGGAACATTTTTGCGTTTGTTTTTTATAAAAATAAACAAATATTTTATTGTTATTGTGTTCTTTTGAAATTGCATGGTTAAAAAATGAATCTATCATTTGCTGGATGTGGATTTTTGGGTATATATCATGTTGGAGTTGCAGTATGCTTTAAAAAATATGCTCCACATTTGTTATTGGATAAAATAGGTGGAGCATCAGCTGGAGCTTTAGCTGCAACATGTTTGCTATGCGATATGCCATTAGGTAAGTTTTTTAATTTCTTTTTTTAGAGTGTAAATCAATGATTAATGTTTTGTTGATTCTTTAATTCAATCGACGGTGATTACTAAAACGTATATCTACTGTAAAAACAAAATTTTAATCAAATAAATGAAATAATTCGCGATTGAAATGTTTAAAGTTCATTTCAATCGTGAATCAAATAGATTAGCGTTGTGATGAAATGAAAATAAAAACAATGAAAACTGATTAAGGGAATTTATATAAAAGATTGTTAGACTTTTAGATAGCGAACTTGTTTTAAAAATAAATTCCCAGTAGTATTTTCTGTCCATACTTTCAAAATGTACAATATTCGGGAAGTAGGCCTATGGATTATTAAGCAAAAACTATGCACTAAAAATCCAATGATCACAACATAATGTGATTGATATTTAATAGTGAATTCTTTTTTACTTGTTCGGTACAAGTTCCGACTCCGAATTATCCAAATTTGTTTTTTTGTATTGCTTTTTTACAAAAGAATACAAATTTCGTCAATTCTGTGTTGGAACTTGTACCGAACAGGTAGAAAAGAATTCACTATAATATTCCAGTTACTATAGTCCAGTCAATGAACATAAAATACGGCAAAACTGTATAATTCTTACAAACAACACCGATTTAAAAAAAAAATTGGATTTAAGCTCTTCGTTCCCTCTCTACTTCAAAGTTGACCAAGGCGGTGCTTTTTAAATTGTATGGGTCAAAAAAATCCCTAATTGAAAATAATTTTTGAATTGTAGATTAAAGCTTGTGATCGATTGAAATCATTTTTAAATAAGTTGAATGAAGATTAATTGTCGTTCAGGGACATAATTTATGATTTATACCGCATTCACAGCGACATAGCAAATTAGTAGATAGTATATTATAATTTGCATCTTGGCATATTTAATATGAGTTTAAAACGTAGATTGTAATTTGAATCGTAAGTATTTGAATTGTTTGTAATGGTAGTAAGCCTAGATATCAAATTAGTTGCAAGACTTTAAAATAAAAAGTGTTCACAGCACAGATTTAAATTACATCTACTAATTTGCTATGTCGCTCTGAATGCGGTATTATTAAACATTTTTGACCCCTAAAATCCACCTCCTAGAGTTAGTATCGTTAAAAAATAATGTTGGTAAATCTTATTTATTCAGCAGTTTGGAATAATTTAATCATATAGTCAATAGTGATAATAAATAAAGATATACTGTTTTTATTTTGCGATCATTTATTTAGTTTCAACCCTTATAAAAAACCACCACTTTAAAAAAATATAAAAATTACAGCTAAATTTTTTTTTACTTAAAAATATAATACTTCTATTATCTTTTAATTATTAAAAATGAGATGTATTTTTTTAAAACTTCTTAAAAAACAAAACCCATACTGATCAAAGTTTGCAATCTAAAATAGTTAAAATAAAATCTTTATTTTAATATATATTTTAATCCTCTTCACTCTATTTTTCCTTTTCCTCTTCGTCCTCATTCCTTGCCACGTCCACCTCATCTTCGTCTTCCTCCTTGTTCTCCACTAGGTCCATAATTGGAGCACTGTTTTGACAATTGTCTCCGCTGCATATTACACATATCGAATTGCAGAAAAGTCCTACTTTTCGGCAACCGCACGCTGAATCGCATTCTTTTTTGCAGCTACAAGAAATCATTTTCAACAGCTCTTCAGGTGCATGTTGATTTGGAGTTTTGACTGGATTTAGAACTCTTTCAATACTAACCCAACCCCAATCAAGTGGATTATTATTTTTATTTTCTAGCCATAACTGGTTTGTGATTAAACTCTTTTTATGTGCTCATTTAAAGCACCAATTGTTGGAACGAGCGGGGACAAATTAACTGCATTTCGTAGTGGCCCTTAGGAATGATTCATTTTTTCGAGTTATGCAGGTAAGTCTACCGCCTTTTTCAATTTGTTCAATTGCGTGTCCTTTGGCAGCCAAGCTGTGTGCTTCATGTTTCTCTTAGGTCCTTACGTCGTTTTTCTAATATATCAACGATTTCTTTTCCCTAAGGAAAAAATTAGTAACAACATGAAAACTGTTGGATTTGAAAGAAAATATTGCGCAAATGATGGGAAAAGGTGATCTTAAATTAAAGGTGATCTGAGCTACGAGGGTGAAATGGGATGAGATTTTAGGGGTGGAAAATGGTTTTCACGATTTTCACCGAAACTAGACCTTCTATCGAAAAAAGTTTAAAGTAAAAGTTGTAGGGAATAAAAATGTTTATAAATTTTGTATTAGCCAGTTTTTCACCTAACGGTTTTTTCGTTTTTCCCACCAAAATTTTTTGTCACACAATTTGGTGGAAACTTACTTTATTATGTCCCTAATACGCTGTAATAAATATTTTGATTCCAAAAAATTACAGCGTATTAGGTACTTAATAAGGTAAGTTTCCACGAAATTGTACGAAAAAAAAATTTTTTTGGTGGGAGATAAAAATTAAAAACGAAAAATCATTTTTTTCTCGGTTTTTCTATTTTTCACTGCAAATTTTAGCTTATGTGAAAAAATGGCTTGTACTTACTTTTTCGATAGAAGGTCTAGTTTCAGTGAAAATCGTGAAAAAACATTTTCCACCCCAAAAGGCTCACCCATTTCACCCTCGTAACTCGGATCATCTTTAATTTAATTTTCCCATCATTCCCATCAACGCAATATTTTCTTCCTTACCCAAAAGTTTTCATGATGTTACTAATTTTTACCAATTTTGTGCCTTTTTAAAAGGTAAGTGTCTATTATGTATCAAATATCAAAAAATTTAGAAACATAATATTTAAATTTTAATTATTTACGTACTGATTTATTTTTTATAATATTAATAATTTGTAATCTGTTTAATAACTTTATGATTTTTGTACGTTTATAGACGGCGCACAACACTCGTCTAAAATATGAATTCATCAATGCTCAAATATATGTGTTCTCATTTCTGCAAAAATATGTGATGAGTTTTTTACACATAACTACCTTAGTTTTAAAGCTATCAAGTAATTCAAAAAAAACTTTTTGTAGGTATTTTTAAGAACTATAGGCTCATATAAATTAAATTTTCTTTTAGTCCTTAGTTTTAAAAGGGTTTGAGCTGAAAGGGCTTGAAGAAGTTACTGTTTACGAACATATGCAAACTGTAAGCTACCATATCTTACTTAATTTGTATACGGAATAAAAACAAAGGAGACCAAATGTTTTACAAAAGCATAACCTATAATTATGTACTACTCAAATTTTACGTATCATGAAAAGTTTTTTAGTTATTTTTAAGAAAAGGTAATTTTTTGCAAAATTTCAAAAATCTCTTTTCACTGTCAAACTTCTAGACCATATTACAAGTACATTAATAAAGTGAATTGTTAAGTGGTATCAATTACTTTTAATTAGGGCGGTAATTAGGGAGTGATTTTCTTGTTTGGCCACCGAAAAAATAGAGACCTACTTTGTTTTCGTCATAACACGCTTAGTATTGATGCTAGGGACTTTTAAAAAAACCAAAAATAAAGGAATTTAATATACTTTAAATAATAGTATATCAAATTTACCTGAAAATTCATTGTTTTTTGTTTATTCACGTCGAAACTTTCAATTTTTGCGTCTGGCGAATGTGAACTTACCTTCAACAAGGTGTTCCTCGGTTTGTATTGGGTCTACAGACACCATAAACCCAGCATTTTTTTGCTTTTTTATAAGCTACATAGCTACAACAAACAATTTTTACAATAAATACTTCGCGAATGAGTCGAAATGTATCGACTTTCAGAACAATATTTCTGGGACAAAAGTTGCTTAAAATTAGTCAATCTATCTATTCCCGTACTTATTTTTATTGTAATATTTTTGATCCCCGAGAAATTCACCCCGCATTCACCCCGCATTCACCCCTAGAGTAAAGGCACCCACTGGCACAGGGTCAACTTTTAATTAGAGACCAAGTAGAACCTAAATCCAAATTTTGGTGCAAATCGGTATGCTGCTTGTATAAGGATTATACGAGAAAATGCTCATTGACTGGACTACTATTGTTTTCTTTTAAAATAAATTGAATGTTTTTTATGTTTTATAATTTTGCCTTTTTTTATCATGTGTAGCAATAAAAATTTTTATTTCAAAAATAACAATAATATATATATTTCATCTCTTTATTTATAATATTTTTCATAATAGTTTACTGATAACAAAGCACAAAAATAAAAGTAGAAAATTAAATAAAACAGTTATAGTGTGCCATAAATGCAAGCAAACGAACCAATAAATAATAATCGACCTTAGCTATCGTTGATAAGAATAGTGTGTACAAGTGTTTTAATAAAAAAAAAATTCCTTTAATTTTGTTAAAACTAACAAATATTATTTACTACAGGATGATTGAAGTTAGCAAAAAAGCTGATATGACGTGGGATTACGGTTACGATTAATATGGTTTTTAAAATTAACTTCTTAGAACAATTGTTTGTTGTGTTAGCGCATCAATCGTTGTTTCTAGGTTTCTAGTTGCCCTACATAACGATCATGTTTTCGTGTTTATTCTTATAACTATGTTCTATCTTATAAACGTTTGTCCTGTCGACCTAAATTGATATACTGCCGGTCTTGGAAAAGTTTTCTCAGATGGCGGCTATTCGTTATCGTATTTGCAACCGCTCTTCTAAGCAGCTTCAGTAGCTGGTCCTTATAGGCGTTATTGTGTAGTATAGTTTGATACTACCGTAGAGGCCAGATTTTTGCCGCATAATTGATAATAAGGTTCCCAATAGTTGTATGTTTTGAACGTCATCATAGTATTATAGACGACGACACTAAAGTTTTCAAACGTCAACATGGTGAGATATAGTGTTACGTGTGGCGTCAATATTTGATATTTTGGTGATAAGTTCATATTCTTTTTCAGTGTTGTACGGTGCTAACGGCAAAAACTAATTGAACATGGCAGTGAACAGAACTCTCCTTGCGGTAACTGTTGCTAAATTTTCTAGTGTTTTGATTTCCGTTTTAGGAACCTTGACGTAGTTCTAGTGAAAAGTTAAGTTGAGTTAATCTAGTGGAAGTTCCAGCGTAAAAGATCCAGAGATACTAAAAGTCGATCGGTATTTTGTTAGTGGGTTATCGTGTTGCGTTGCGTATTATATTAGACAGCCGGCTATAGGTTTTTAATTGTGTGGCAATATATCAAATGCGTGCAGTGATCAAAACCAAATAAAAGCTTGTAAAGTCACCTAAGGTTTGTTTTTGAAATCTGAAGACGATTTTGAAATACATAAGTAAGTAGACTCTTGCCTATTTTTGGAGTATAACCCCATTGTAAACATATCTCCGTATTTCTGTGCCGTATATGTGTTCCATATAGGAACGTAAGCTGCCACAACAGGTGTCCGCACCTCTAATAATTTCATCAATCGACTTAATTTTATGGTTGGAAGTTTCACTTGATGACTTTAAATTTAATCGATTAGTTTTTTACTATAGGCGAGGAAATAAAGCACAAAAATAGGTCAAACCTAAGCAAATTGGTAGAGTAAGATGGATCGAGATGCGGTTTTTTGCATTCGATTCAAGAAGCCATCAAGAAAGTTTGTGAACGTAGCCACTTTTCGGCAAAAAACCTCTGGAGTACCTAGGGGCCGGGGCGGGTAATATACACCTCATCTCCTTGAACTTTCCATAAATTCAGCTCGAAATTGATCGAAGCTCGTTACTCGGGGGTTTTTGGGGTCGCTGAATACGAATATGATGTCGGCGATGACCTTCGGAGTACCTAGGGCCCAGGGCGGGTATGTCTAACTCATCTCCTGGAACTTTACATTAATTCAGCTCGAAATTGATCGAAGCTCGTTACTGGGGGGGTTTTGAGGCCACTGAACACGAATATGATGTCTGCGATGACCTTCGGAGTACCTAAGGGCTAGGACGGGGTATATAGACCTCATCTCCTAAAACTTTCCATAAATACAGCTCGAAATTGATCGAAGCTCGTTACTCGGGGGTTCTTCGGGTCGCTGAACACGAATTTGATGTCGGCGATGACCTTCGGAGTACCTAGGGCCCAGGGCGGATATGTCTTACTCATCTCCTGGAACTTTACATTAATTCAGCTCGAACTTAATCGAAGCTCGTTACTAGGGGGATATTTTGGGGCCGCTGAACCCGAATATGATGTCTGCAATGACCTTTAGAGTACTTAGGGCCAGGGCGGGTTATATACACCTCATCTCCTGGAACTTTCCGTAAATGCAGCTCGAAATTGATCGAAGCTCGTTAATCAGGGGTTTTTGTGGTCGCTGAACACGAATATGATGTCGGCGATGACCCTTGGAGTACCTGGGGCCCAGGACAGGTATATTTAACTCATATCTTGAAAGTTTCCATAATTAAAACTCGATTATTTTATATCATCGATTATTTTATTTGTTCATTATTTTATTTTATTAATGGAAAAATCCAGGAGATGAGTTAGACATACCCGCCCTGTGCCCTAGGTACTCCGAGGGTCATCGCCGACATCATATTTGTGTTCAGCGACCCCAAAAGCCCCCGAGTAACGAGCTTCGATCAAATTCGAGCTGTATTTATGGAAAGTTCCAGGAGATGAAGGGTATATAACCCGCCCTGGCCCCTAGGTACTCCAAAGGTCATCGCCGACATCATATTCGGGTTCAGCGGCTCCAGAAACCCCCCGAGCAACGAGCTTCGATCAATTTCGAGCTGAATTTATGGAAAGTTCCAGTAGATCAGTGAGGCATACCCGCCCTAGGCCCTAGGTACTCTGAAGGTCATCTCCGACATCATATTCGTGTACAGCGACCCCAAAAACCCCAGAGTAACGAGCTTCGATCAATTTCGAGCTATATTTATGGAAAGTTCCAGGAGATGAGGTGTATATAACCCGCCCTGGCCCCTAGCTACTCTGAAGTTTATCGCAGACATCATATTCGTGTTCAGCAGCCCCAAAACCCCCCAGCAACGAGCTTCGACCAATTTCGAGCTGAATTAATGTAAAGTTCCAGAAGATGAGTTACACATACACGCCCTGGGCCCTAGTTAGTTTGAGGGTCATCGCCGACATCATATTCGTGTTCAGCGACCCCAAAAACCCCCGAGTAACGAGCTTTGATCAATTTCGAGCTGAATTTTTGGAAAGTTCAAGGAGATGAGGTGTATATAACCCGCCCTGGCCCCTAGGTACTCCAGAGGTTTTTTGCCGAAAAGTGGCTATGTTCACAAACTTTCCTGACGGCTTCTTGAATCGAATGCAAAAAACCGCATCTCCATCTATCTTACTCTGCCAATTTGCTTAGGTTGAGTGCTTTATTTCCTCGTCTACTATGGGTCATAGTTTTTCCAATTTATCAACTATGTAAAGTTGACCGACGGTTAATTGGAACACCGGTGTGTTGATGGTTGTTAATGTTTTCCTTAAAAACACTTTGACCTAGATGGGAGTCGAGTCCTTCGAATTCAAAGTCCCGCGTGCTAACCACTAGGCCACTCAACACACTAAATTGAACAGAAAATATAAAAGTAAAGCCAGACATTCTGGTGCTCTTTCAAAAAATGTTTTAATAAAGTTCATTGCCTTAAAAATAAGATTATTGATCTTTACTAATCAGAATAGTTATGCAAAGTAATCAAATATATTAAAATCGATTTGTTTGCTATTGATAAAAAAATTAATGGGAAAACAAAAGATTCATGTAACACAACTTTCTTATCAATCAATCAACATTTGTTAAAACGATAAACAAAATTTTTGTTTTTTTCACTTGAACACTATTGGGATTTTCTTTGAGAAATAATAATATTTGATTTGTTACTAATGTAGTTAAATTGAGATTTAACACGTTTTTGAAACCGTATTTTTCCTATATAAGTAAACAGTATAAAGAGATCAATCACCTTCAGCAGAATACTATTCGGTAATTGTACAGAGAATTTACATTCTGAGATGATTGTAACAGTGCTTCTCTACGGTAATATCACATAGTTATCCCTTCATTCAATTCTTGAAATTTATGTTTTCACTTTGGTAAAAGCATAAAATATAAACAAAATATCGTCAAGAATAATGATAACAAATAATATATACTGATTAGGCAAAACAGTTGTTTACCGATAAGTTATTGGTGTAGCGCTCTGTTTTTTAGTTAAAATCTAAGTATTATGTATAGATATACTAATTAATTAAAACTGATATACAAATGGCTCGTGTAATAACAAAGTTCAATTAATGAATGCGTAAGCAAATAGTACATCAGAGTTCCATATTCTTGATAAATATTATGGTTTGTGGTTTTTGCAAAATTTAACTATTAAGTAGAAATTCTAATGTAGAAAACGCAGAAATACTTACCATGAAGCTGCAGTTGCCTGAAAGCAACTCAAGAGTCAACATTTCAGTCACCCTAGCTCAATGCATAATGCGTTATATTTTAGGTTTTTAAAATTCTAGTCACCCTGTACAATTAGCCGCTTAGCAATCGCTAATTTTAAATCAATTATATAAAATTCAAACAACATTCATAAATGTTGTTTATGTATAATAAATAGCTAAAACGAGTATGAATATAATGCAATGACGATAACAAACAAGTTGCAAAATTCCAAAACAATTAATAACATCTGTTAATTACATACGTCAAATATTACACGAACTTAGTTTAGTTATAGAAAATCTTCCTTTTTAGTCTGTGCAATTTAGGCTTCTCTTAGCTTAGATCGCCGAAGAAAACTCGTAGCGACAAAAAATGTAAGTTGGTAACTCAATATTTCGCGAGATTATTTAATACATTTTAAAAATATTGAAATTTAAAATTATAATCAATCAATCAACTGGCGACAACTTTTTTTCCATCATAAAGCTTTATCGTATTACTGTTTTGTTTTATCTATTTTAACAACAATATGAAATGACATTGAACTATTATCTCAAACGATAAGAAAGTACTGTTAAAACTAATCGTGGAATGCGTTTGTAAAATAATGATAATAATAGTTTGTTGCACAGCTCAACTGGTAGAAAAACTACATTCACTGATCCACAATAAAAATTTAAAGTGAAAACCGTGGGAGTTATATATATTAGCGCTCTGGGTCACCAATATAAATAATAATCGATTAAATAGTCTTTAAGTGAAACTAACAGAAAATGAATTGAATCGTTAAAATTGATACAGATGAGGTGACCAATGACCCTGGCACAAACAAAATATGTTATCAAGCTCTAGAATTTTCCTTACCCAATTTGACCTAAATTCAAGGCTTGATTGTCATCTAAAAACCAGGAAATTATTTAAAAATCTTACGAAATTCAAGAACAAAAGTGATAACAAATTTTTTGATAATACCAATGCGTGCGTTTACAAGGTCTTTTCATTTTTATGTTTTTATTTGTTGGTGGTATGATTTTTATCATGATAAATACTAAAAGTGAAACGCAAACATAAGCAACTAAAACATATTATTTTATCACCAACATTTTTTCGTGTTTTATAAATGCGTAGATTAGTTACTGTTTAAGATAGTCTTAGGTTTCAGTGTCAAAATAATTAAACTTGAATTAATTGAAGGTTTTATAATAAATGTCGTGGAAACGAATAAATATTATACAATATCTCTTATGCAATATTATCATTAATACCTTGATGTGTGATAAAATTGATCTTTATAATTTTTTTTTTTAAAACATTTCCGCATTATTTTAATCAAATGTGCTGTGTAGTAGGCATAACAATGTGTGGCACAAATCATAAAAACCTTTTAAGACGACCTAGGTCTCTCAACAACATCCGTTCTGACTTTACCACAAATATGAACTGAGGCTTGGGAGCGTTTATCAACTTAGAATCAAAAATTATCTAAAATATCTATGGAGATCGAAATGTATTGGTTAATTAGAGAACGGTTTGAAGATGCCTAATACGATAACGCGTTTTTACCACCTTTTTCTTTATTAGCGAAAGCTTTTATTTCCAACTTTTCAGCACGTTGATCATAAGTTATTTTTTTATGTAAAATCTTTAACACACTCATTGAATGTATGTTAATTGAAATCATTATCGTGCGATTTTAAAAAGAAAAGTTACATATCTCTCTCTTATGTTACAACAACTTACAATCATGCATTAAATCACAGATTAATAACAGTTTCATACTGGTTTAATAAATAGCAAGAAAAAAAGGTGTGTCACTAATACATAGATATTTGGAAAATATCAAGAAAAGAAAACAATATAACGAAACTTTTTCACTATAAAATCTTTATTTATTTGTTGCGCAAATATATTTTTATTTTCCTTCTGTTTTTCCAATGTGCTCGATGATGACAACTAAAATAAAAAAAATCATGATAAGTTTAGTATGTATCAACGATGTGATAGAGTTCTTATTTATAAAATTCATATATTATGTTCATATGTGTATTCCTATTCTCCATATGAATGATAATAAAATTTTGATTGAAAGCTTAAGAAAATGACGCACTTTGAAAAAAAAAAGATAAGAAAAATTTCAATTGTAGGTTATAGGGTTATGGTTTCAAAATTGCTCTAAACTACTTTACCATTATCTCTACGATTAAGAAATTTGCATTATTTGGTTTTATTTTTATCTCTTCCGCACCAAAATTTGTATAAGAGGATTGTTCTAATTTAATTTAATTATTTAAATTGTGTGATTGTTATTATATTTCTATTAACGTCATTTAAAGAAAAAAATTTTTATCTGTAATTACAAATAGTACACATAAGTTCAAGTTAACTGACATTTGAAAAATATAATAACAATAACAACAAAATATTAAACAATTTAAACATAAAAGTTAATATATGATTATAACAAAAATTAAACTAATTACTCCGTTAAAAAAATAATAACAAAAAATTTAAGAAGAAATCATTATCTTCAGTTTTATATTTACAAAATTAAACGTAGGTTGGAACAACAAATGAGGAAACCGATTAAAGTTTCTTATCTCACATATTTCATTCACCCATTTAATATTTTAAAGATTGGCAAAAGTAACCTCACGTGAATTATACATACTACGTTTGTTTAATTATGGTAAATAGTACGTGAGTTGGAGTTTTTAATCAAAATGTTATCGTTAAAAGTGTTTTAATTATGTGTTGTGGAGACTTCATCGCAAATTTGTTGGTTCTAAATTTGTTTCAATCGATTTTCTGGAAAAGCTTAAGTCCTATTACATTGAAATTTGTAACAATCATAAAATTTCGGCTTAGGAAGCCAGAAATCACCACAAGGCTGCATAAGGTAAAAGGTTGCATATCGATAACCATATCAGCTGGCTTTTAATTCCTCTGTTACAAAATTTATAAAATTGTTGGCTTTCTATTGTTTTTAAGTGAAAATCCAGCCAAAATGGTTTTATAAATTTTAATGAAATAAACTCTTTTCAACCATCTAACTGTTCAACAATTAACATCCCAATCCGTATATTTTAATTTTACTTAAAGAATTGTTTGCATTGAAGGCACTAACAGTTTTATCTACAACGCTCTATTTATTAAGACCTTAAAATTTGCATTGTAACTGATCTCAGTTTACACTACTACCATACTATTACTTGTTGAGTTGTTAATCTTCATTAAAAAGCAGCAGACCAGGGTTGCTCAACCTTTTCGACCCAAAGAGCTACTTTTTTTCTCAAACGAATGGCGATCGACCAAATGAGAATAATTGGCGTGCTAGTAAAATGTAATTACAAAAATAAAAAAAGGTTTTCATTGAAAAAAATATTCCTTTATTTAATGAGATGATTGACATTGAATATCATCAACTATTTTTGAGTATTCGGGTTCAAAATTACTTACAGCTAAACGTAAGCAATCATCAAGATGATTTTCAGTCATACGTGGACGGCATTTAGATTTTGCATAATTCATTTGAGGGATTGACGATTCACATGAAAATTTTGATCTAAAACAAGGCTGGCAAATATCAAGATATTTATATATAAATATCCAAATATCCGATATATATCATGTTCTGATATTTATTTTTGAGAAAGTTGTTTATCTTAAATATTATTCAATTAATTTCCCCCTTTCGACACTTATATGCAGTGCAGCGCATCACTTCCTCGTTTCTTACCTCTTTGCCTATAAACTAAATTCAAATATGGCAACTCCAATTTAGTTTATCGGCAATTTATCAAGCCTATTCGTCTATATTTTATTTATTTGTTTATTTGGTGAAATTGCATCATCAATACCTATACAATATTGTACAAATGGTCCAGTAATGTTCCATTGCTGTCGACCAGCAATGCAGCAACGGTAGAGTTCTCGCAACCATAACTGGACCATAAACATCATGTAACTGTATGATAACTTCGAACAATAAATGACTGCCATGCAATGACCCATACAAGGTTATACAACTGGTCCAGGAATGATCAATTACTGCCGACCAGTAATTCAACAATGGCCGGGTACTGGCTATGACTCGATCATTAACATAATTTTACTTGTTGATAACTTCGGATAATAAATGGCGGCCATTTATTTGCCAGAGAGAGCAATGGCCCATACAAGGTTGTACAACTGGCTCAGTAACAGACCAATAATGATGACCAGTATTGCAGCAATGACCGAAAACTGGCACCCATGACAGGGTCATAAACAAAAACAATATTATCATATGTAAATTTAAATAAATTAATACAAAATATTTAAAATTAAATTAAAGTGTTCAGAGAAAAAAATTTAAAACTTATACCAATTTGAACATTACATATTATCAGTCTTTTAGCATAGATGCGATAATTAAACTATAGGTAAAATTTTTCAAACTATATATTTCTAAAATGGAAATACAGTAAAAGCCCGATTATCCGACTGTAGAGAATTGGACTATTTAAAAATATCGCAAGCCCTGACCCGGGAAAATCTCTTATTTACACTAATTTTTCAATACAAAGAAATCACTAAACAAAAATTTAGCTAACAAGAAATAATAATTTAATAATAATTTAGGACAAACTATGCAAGAACAAAAAATTATATAAAATAAATATAAAGCATACATTATAAATTGTATATGATGATCCACTTCTTACTAAAATAAATTGTATGCACCTCATTATTAGTTCGATATGTATATGCACTACAATCAGATGATCTTCGTCTTCTTCCATTCTATACATGTAGTTTTTTTCTTCAAATTTTTCAACCCACAACTATCAGTCATCGTTCCTTAACAAAGTATTTGATTCCCCTAAGCTTGATGTGAGATAGCTAATGCCAAACAAAATTTGTCACAAAATTCCATTGTATATAAAAACGAATTTATATCCATATAAAGAAGAGTCGAAATTACACTGTGATCGACCAACAACATCAAACTTTTGACCTTCCGAATCAATATCATAATACAAGTGTTCTCAAGTACTACCTTGTACATATATGTTTCGCGTTGAAAAAAAATCTATCACTTTCAAATATTGATGACTAGCTATATTTGTATGCGCTTATTGAACACAATTTCTTAGATTCCAATAACAATCATCTTTTACTTTTCTTAACCGCCATCGATTTAATTATTTTCCAATAAATGGTGTGGAATATGAACAATTAAACACGCTCATAATTTAAAATACAAAACTATGCCATTCATAATAAATCAACAATGTTGAACTTTGTATTTTATTTGTTTGTTTTATTTTTTATATTGCCACAAAAAAAAATCTTCATATACAAAATTTAATTTAAATGCCACGAAAATTTTAACTAGTTTTAAAACAAAAAAATAGATTGATTTTACAAATTTAACTTGAACAATTAATTAGTCAAAAGAATTAAAATTTAAAACACTTGTGGCACAATACACTACTGATTACAACTTTTGTTGTTTAATTTTATTCTACATAATGATCCCGAATCCAAAAATGTTTGGAGATAAATAGCATTTTCCATGTTTTTGTTTCTTTCTCTATTGTCGCTTTCAGCGTAATAAAAATCATACATTTAAACTTTTACAATCTACATATATCATCTGATCAAACAACTTTTCTAAAAACTCAATAAATTTGAACAGCTGTGTTGTTGCAATGAACTAAAATTACATACATAAAAACTTTTATATCCTTTTCTTCTATAAAAAAAAGCCTGAGTTAAAACAAATTGGCATATTATTAAAAAATTTCTTTATATATGAATATCCCTACTTTTAGAGAAATATTCGAAATAGTCAATGGTTACACAACATTCAATTAACCGAATATTCAGTTAACCGGAATTTTAAATTTTTGAATTTTCCCCTTTCATAAGAAAAAAGTTTTTTTATCTGGCAATTCACAAGAAATATATTTTGTTTTAACTTTTGAATTATTTAAATTTTTAAAATATTCTTATTATTTATTTTATTTATTTTTGTATTTGTGCTAAATCTTATTTTTAATCAATGTTCTAAACAACTTGAAATATACATACAAAAGTAAGTTTCTAATATTTTATTTGAAAATATATTGACGAGAATCCTAAACAAAATATTTATATGAAGTATTATATGAGTATTATATGAAATCGTTCTAATATTTCATTTACATTCAAGTATCCGGAATTTTCGATTATCCGGCATGCTTCAATCCCCGAGCATTCTGGATAATCGGGCTTTCGTAAATATATTTAAATAAAGAAATATACGCTTCTTCTCTTTGGTGGTTGTTGTAACGTTTACTTACCTAAAAATCGACGGTCAAGCATAAATTAGCTAGGTGATGACTGATGAAGTGCGATCTATGGTTTACAGAATAGAGCCAGTATATAGTTAGCTTTGAATGGCCAAGCACTGGACAAAAAAATAATGGTAAACAATACTTGGCTATTGTTAGTGGGCCATTACTGGAACCATAAATCGGCCGATATGCAGTTTTTAGAACATAACCAGTACACTTTAGTTTAAATGGCCAAGCAATGGCTCGTTAATGGCTAACATTAATTGGCTATTGTTATTAGGGCAGTACTGCAGTCATGAATTGCCCGATCTATGTCAGTTGGTTAAAATTCACTAGACTAAAATCCATTTTAGAAATACATTTTTGAAAAATTTTCATCTATAGTTTACTATTCGCTACGATTCTTTTCAATAACTTCAACTGAAACAACCTAATATTTGCCAACCCAAATATTCCTATTGATCCACAATACTTCTATAATTAGCGATATCTGCATGCAATAACCTGACATATTCCAACTGTTTCTATTATTTGGAAATAGCTGAATCTGGATTCACTCAAAAACATGCTCTTCAATTGAGGACCTTGCAGCGAAAGGAGGGCACATCCAAATTTTAGACGTTGCTCTTTGTTTCTAGTTAAAAGTGATTCCCATACATAATATGTTTTTTTTTTAAATTAGGTAGCAAAATGTATGAAAATCGTTCTTTTAGCTTACTTGAAGATATTTTTGACACACTTATAATTTAATGATCAAGCTCCTTGTTTCATCTACAGATGGCAACCATCAATGTGATCCCTCATTCAAAGCTACTATAATTTTTAAGACTCAAAATATATTTTTTTAAGCTAAATATTATGCAACACTTTTTTTTGACGCACTTAAAACTTTTTTGATACACTTTCTATGCAGTTATAGAACCCATCGCCGTTTGGTCTCTCCTCATTAACGAAACATAGAGTTAACTCGTTAGCCTTAATTCTTATTTACGGTTGATAAATATACAAACTGCATCATTTGTAAAATGAGTGCTATCGTGCTTGTCAAAATTTAATTTTGCCCCATGGCCATTGATAAAATTGTATTCGTAATATATAAAGTATATAAAAATGCAGGAACAAATAAATAGTTATTTAATAAAATGTTTCTACATTGAATTAAGTTTTATTAAGACCGTGCTTGATGGGAAAATAAAAAGTTAAAACACTTATATTGCATCAAGAATATTATTTTTATACATATACGAATACATATAATATACTAAGAGGCCGGGTACTGGCTATGACTCGATCATTAACATAATTTTACTTGTTGATAACTTCGGATAATAAATGGCGGCCATTTATTTGCCAGAGAGAGCAATGGCCCATACAAGGTTGTACAACTGGCTCAGTAACAGACCAATAATGATGACCAGTATTGCAGCAATGACCGAAAACTGGCACCCATGACAGGGTCATAAACAAAAACAATATTATCATATGTAAATTTAAATAAATTAATACAAAATATTTAAAATTAAATTAAAGTGTTCAGAGAAAAAAATTTAAAACTTATACCAATTTGAACATTACATATTATCAGTCTTTTAGCATAGATGCGATAATTAAACTATAGGTAAAATTTTTCAAACTATATATTTCTAAAATGGAAATACAGTAAAAGCCCGATTATCCGACTGTAGAGAATTGGACTATTTAAAAATATCGCAAGCCCTGACCCGGGAAAATCTCTTATTTACACTAATTTTTCAATACAAAGAAATCACTAAACAAAAATTTAGCTAACAAGAAATAATAATTTAATAATAATTTAGGACAAACTATGCAAGAACAAAAAATTATATAAAATAAATATAAAGCATACATTATAAATTGTATATGATGATCCACTTCTTACTAAAATAAATTGTATGCACCTCATTATTAGTTCGATATGTATATGCACTACAATCAGATGATCTTCGTCTTCTTCCATTCTATACATGTAGTTTTTTTCTTCAAATTTTTCAACCCACAACTATCAGTCATCGTTCCTTAACAAAGTATTTGATTCCCCTAAGCTTGATGTGAGATAGCTAATGCCAAACAAAATTTGTCACAAAATTCCATTGTATATAAAAACGAATTTATATCCATATAAAGAAGAGTCGAAATTACACTGTGATCGACCAACAACATCAAACTTTTGACCTTCCGAATCAATATCATAATACAAGTGTTCTCAAGTACTACCTTGTACATATATGTTTCGCGTTGAAAAAAAATCTATCACTTTCAAATATTGATGACTAGCTATATTTGTATGCGCTTATTGAACACAATTTCTTAGATTCCAATAACAATCATCTTTTACTTTTCTTAACCGCCATCGATTTAATTATTTTCCAATAAATGGTGTGGAATATGAACAATTAAACACGCTCATAATTTAAAATACAAAACTATGCCATTCATAATAAATCAACAATGTTGAACTTTGTATTTTATTTGTTTGTTTTATTTTTTATATTGCCACAAAAAAAAATCTTCATATACAAAATTTAATTTAAATGCCACGAAAATTTTAACTAGTTTTAAAACAAAAAAATAGATTGATTTTACAAATTTAACTTGAACAATTAATTAGTCAAAAGAATTAAAATTTAAAACACTTGTGGCACAATACACTACTGATTACAACTTTTGTTGTTTAATTTTATTCTACATAATGATCTCGAATCCAAAAATGTTTGGAGATAAATAGCATTTTCCATGTTTTTGTTTCTTTCTCTATTGTCGCTTTCAGCGTAATAAAAATCATACATTTAAACTTTTACAATCTACATATATCATCTGATCAAACAACTTTTCTAAAAACTCAATAAATTTGAACAGCTGTGTTGTTGCAATGAACTAAAATTACATACATAAAAACTTTTATATCCTTTTCTTCTATAAAAAAAAGCCTGAGTTAAAACAAATTGGCATATTATTAAAAAATTTCTTTATATATGAATATCCCTACTTTTAGAGAAATATTCGAAATAGTCAATGGTTACACAACATTCAATTAACCGAATATTCAGTTAACCGGAATTTTAAATTTTTGAATTTTCCCCTTTCATAAGAAAAAAGTTTTTTTATCTGGCAATTCACAAGAAATATATTTTGTTTTAACTTTTGAATTATTTAAATTTTTAAAATATTCTTATTATTTATTTTATTTATTTTTGTATTTGTGCTAAATCTTATTTTTAATCAATGTTCTAAACAACTTGAAATATACATACAAAAGTAAGTTTCTAATATTTTATTTGAAAATATATTGACGAGAATCCTAAACAAAATATTTATATGAAGTATTATATGAGTATTATATGAAATCGTTCTAATATTTCATTTACATTCAAGTATCCGGAATTTTCGATTATCCGGCATGCTTCAATCCCCGAGCATTCTGGATAATCGGGCTTTCGTAAATATATTTAAATAAAGAAATATACGCTTCTTCTCTTTGGTGGTTGTTGTAACGTTTACTTACCTAAAAATCGACGGTCAAGCATAAATTAGCTAGGTGATGACTGATGAAGTGCGATCTATGGTTTACAGAATAGAGCCAGTATATAGTTAGCTTTGAATGGCCAAGCACTGGACAAAAAAATAATGGTAAACAATACTTGGCTATTGTTAGTGGGCCATTACTGGAACCATAAATCGGCCGATATGCAGTTTTTAGAACATAACCAGTACACTTTAGTTTAAATGGCCAAGCAATGGCTCGTTAATGGCTAACATTAATTGGCTATTGTTATTAGGGCAGTACTGCAGTCATGAATTGCCCGATCTATGTCAGTTGGTTAAAATTCACTAGACTAAAATCCATTTTAGAAATACATTTTTGAAAAATTTTCATCTATAGTTTACTATTCGCTACGATTCTTTTCAATAACTTCAACTGAAACAACCTAATATTTGCCAACCCAAATATTCCTATTGATCCACAATACTTCTATAATTAGCGATATCTGCATGCAATAACCTGACATATTCCAACTGTTTCTATTATTTGGAAATAGCTGAATCTGGATTCACTCAAAAACATGCTCTTCAATTGAGGACCTTGCAGCGAAAGGAGGGCACATCCAAATTTTAGACGTTGCTCTTTGTTTCTAGTTAAAAGTGATTCCCATACATAATATGTTTTTTTTTTAAATTAGGTAGCAAAATGTATGAAAATCGTTCTTTTAGCTTACTTGAAGATATTTTTGACACACTTATAATTTAATGATCAAGCTCCTTGTTTCATCTACAGATGGCAACCATCAATGTGATCCCTCATTCAAAGCTACTATAATTTTTAAGACTCAAAATATATTTTTTTAAGCTAAATATTATGCAACACTTTTTTTTGACGCACTTAAAACTTTTTTGATACACTTTCTATGCAGTTATAGAACCCATCGCCGTTTGGTCTCTCCTCATTAACGAAACATAGAGTTAACTCGTTAGCCTTAATTCTTATTTACGGTTGATAAATATACAAACTGCATCATTTGTAAAATGAGTGCTATCGTGCTTGTCAAAATTTAATTTTGCCCCATGGCCATTGATAAAATTGTATTCGTAATATATAAAGTATATAAAAATGCAGGAACAAATAAATAGTTATTTAATAAAATGTTTCTACATTGAATTAAGTTTTATTAAGACCGTGCTTGATGGGAAAATAAAAAGTTAAAACACTTATATTGCATCAAGAATATTATTTTTATACATATACGAATACATATAATATACTAAGAGCCCGCGACGGCCAGACCTTCGTTATTTTATAAAAGCTGAAAGTTACTCTGCGCATACCCCCTACTGAGGTAGGAACGATTAGCGACATATGAAGTTTGGATCATGGTGGCTTTGACAGGGAGTAGGTAACAAAGGGGCCTTCAAAGTTTTGTGAAAGTATAAAAGGTAATTTTTTTATATATCCTGCGGGGTAGTATTAGAAGTCACGTCACCCATTGCCAGACACTTACTACCGTGGTAACCCCCTGCCAGACACCCTTAAACATTATCAATTTGTTAAAGTTTAAGAGTGTCTGGCAGGGGGTTACCACGATAGTAAGTGTCTGGCAATGGGTGACGTGACTTCTAATACTATCCCGAAGAATATATAAAAAATTACCTTTTATACTTTCACGAAACTTTGGAGGCCCCTCTGTAACCTGCTCCCTGTCAAAGCCACCATGATCCATCCTTCATATGTCGCTAATCGTTCCTACCTCAGTAGGGGGTATGCGGAGAAAAACTTTCAGCTTTTATAAAATAACGAAGGTCTGGCCGTCGCGGACTTTCGATCTATAACATAAATAATAACAATTAATCAAAGTAGGCTATTTTTCCGATTTCGGTTGGCAGAATTCTATCAATCTGTAGCCAGAATTTAAGGGAATGAAACCTTTGAAAAATTCTGTCGGAGATTTAAATCAATCGACAGACATTTCGATCAAAATTCTGTTATATGACGTCAATTCTGACAACAGAAAAGATTCATTCGACAGAAAAACAGCCTAGCACATCCAGGCTTATATCAACAAAAATATTTATTTGGAAAAAAAAATTTCGCGATCGACTTAAATTTTCTTCGCGTTGGGCACACCTGCAGCAGACTATCTAGTTTTTTCTACACTTAATCGTTTAATAAATATCTGTTTTGGAATTGGGTAAAACTAATTTTAAATTTTTCATCTCGGAAATCGCAAGTAAACGATTTTTGAAAATGAAAACACTTTGGCAGATTTTATCTCGCAGAATAAAATGGTAAATTTTTCAAAAAAGGGGCGGGCATTTTTCACGAACTTAATTTCCTCTGGTCACCTTTGACAGTCTCTAGCTTGCTTTACTGGCTAACTTCCTTTATAACTCATTGTGAAGAAAAGAATAATAAAAACAAGAAATTATGTTAAGAATTGTAATTATTATGATAGCATTCTTCATTTCATTCAAATAAATAAATACATTAAGAAAAATTTTTTATTTAATCATAAAACACAAACATAACGAGATTTGTTAAATATTCTTTTCGCAACGATTAATGAGTTGTTTGTGCAATAGTATATTAGGTACCGAGGTTGAAAATATGTAATTTCTGTCGAGAGAAAATACAGTTAACCGCGGCGCGTAGCGCCAAGGTTAACTTAATCTCGAGACAGAAATGACATTTTCACCGAGGTTTGTATGCTATTTTATTCACAACAACTAAGTTATCTGTCGAAAAGAAAAAAATTTTCGCAATCGAAATTCCTACTCAGGTCGGGGGAAGTGTTACCTCCCAACCGGTTGGGAAGTAAAAGTTAGCAATCGCAATCGAAATTCCTACTCAGGTCGGGGAGTGTTACTTCCCAACCGGCTGGGAAGTAAAAGTTAGCAATCAAGTACTTCCCAACTTTTAAAAAGTTGGAAAACGACAGATTACTTAGTTGTTGTGAATAAAAAAACATACACACTTGTAAAAATATTTATAATTTATTCATTATTATTCAATTACTGAATCGTTATCAATAAAACAAAGTTTTAAAAAGTTTACAGATAATATGTATGCATAATTCAATAGTTTTTATATTTAAACAAAACGCAAAAAGTGTCTCCGATTACGTAATTCTACTACTTTAAAAACAACTAAAATATATCTATCATTTTAAAAACTAACATTAACTAAATATAAATTTTTTTACAGAAATTTAGTTTCATACAAGTAAATACAGACAACTAAAAACTATAAAGTCATACAAACAAAACAATTATACTTAATAATAATTTGAAGGGCACGCCAGCCGATAATTCCAGAAAACCTATTATGCTGGTTTTCGTTGTGTTGTTTTTCCGTTTAAAAGCTTTAAATATCGTACGACTGATGACGTCGACTTATTTATCAATTCCTATTGGTTGAGCATAGCTTTGGCCCTTTTCGAAATATTATTAATTCTTTTTTCTTGTATTTGTTCGAATAGTTTTTTTTTTTAAATTTCAACATAATTTTACTTTTATTTATTTATTTATACAAATTTTGTTTTAGTTATATGCGATTCTTCACGGATGTTATGAAATTTGTTGTTTTCTTTTAATCAACAAAACTTTAAATAAAAAATTAGGTTTTTGTGGTGTTGGAAATTAGGTTTTGGAATAGATTTATTTTATCTTCACATGTCTACAAACATATGTTGTTTATATTGTGTTACGACTTTAGTCACATTTTTCGATTAATAAATTCACATGTTCTTTTATAGTTAAGTTGGATTACATGGAATTTAATGCTTTTATAAATAAGACTTCACATGTAAAAGTTAATTTTAAAACAGATTTTGTAGTTGGGTAATTATTTTATAAATAAAAATAGGTGTTGGCAAACTCACGCAATTTGCAGTCGAATATTAGAATATGACGTGTTGAATCTTATATTTCATGCATGTACAATGCAAAAAGAAATATACAAATCACTAAACGATATAAATGTTTTGTTTGAAGCATTTTGACCCGAAAATTATACATACATACTTATTTTTGCGTTTTTCCCTACCTAAATTTTGTGTACCTGTAGATAACAGAGATGAAATAGGTTTGCAATTCAACATTGTAATAGAAAATACTTGGATCTTTTAGTTTTTACTAGGGAGTAGGGATATTCACTAAACATCAATGTATAAACATCGAAAATTGTACGAAAGCTAAAAATTAGTTGGTTGTGGCTGATTTTGGTAATAAAAATACATATACCGTGTTTCATTGTCTAAATTTAATAGCGCAAAATCTAGAGCAAGTGTTCTACGTAAACTAATAACATAACTAAGGTCAAAGGCATTGTTACATGGTTCAAGCAAAGTAATATAGTAAGCAATGAATTAAAAAAAGCAACGGATAAAGAAACAAAATTAATTCAAGAAGTTCCCACAAGATAAAACAGTCCTTACTATATGATTGGGAGATTTTTAAAGTTAGGAGATGTCGTTAATTATATAACTATATTCGGCATAAAATGGGACCATATTTGCTCAAAGCGTCACATCACTCACAACTGGCAATTCTATCTTTTGTATTACAAGTTTTTCTACCTCGAGCTGTTACCAATGAAGTGTCTGATGATAAGTATTGCACTGGCAGCAAGTTGATTCCATTAGTTCATTGCCTAGTTTTAAAAATTCAACCTCTAACTGTAGAAAACTCGCTCGAGAAAACTCGAAAAACGAGTGGGTGCTATAGGAAGAGTGACTCCACTCACTACTGTATTGGCGGCTACAATGCAGTGGCGAGTATTGGGGTTTCAAAAGGTTTTAAAAAATGCACTTCAGGGACGCCTCCGCATGTTATACAGCAGTCGCTAAAATAAAAAATTTTGTGAAAAATACTAAACACAAAATATCGGCATCTGATTCAGATCAATCTGAAAAATAAAGAGATATCTTTTTCTTATAGGATGAAAGATCATTAATTAATAAACAAGAGACACAATCTGAAGATACAATATATGATAAATTATCTAGTAACTTGCAAAGTGAAGTTGGAAGAAGACTCAAAGAACATCCTTTGAAAATATGGCAAGATCTAGGGATTCAGTTTCCCAAGCTGTATAGATTGCTTTAAAATAATTAACTATTGAGGAGACTTCTGTTCCATCTGGAGTCAATCAGCACAGAAATAGAATAAAAGAAAAACAAATAACTAAACTTTTGTTTCTGCAAAGTCTGTCTAAAGAACATTGGTCTTAATGTACGACATTTCATATGGAGCAACATTTCAAATACGCTACCTGTATTGTTTAGTTTTTCGTTTGTTTGTTATTTGGATTATTAATTTTAATTTTGAAATTCTTTTTATTCTTCGTATTGTAATGAATAGTCCAAAATTTTAATTGAATTTTTTCTATTTCTACTTTTTGTTGCATTATATCTCATCTCACTCATACAATTCTACTAATCCTGTCAGACTCTATAGAAAAATAATTGAGAATAACATCCACCGTTCGATCGGCTATGGAATGTTTCATTCCATCATCCATTTAAAAACTGAAGACCGCAAACACCTATGGTTTAATGAAAACTGCCGATCAGCAATTGACTCAAAATATAGAGCTCACGAACAGTCTTAACAAACACCTACATCTAACAACTGTGAACTTCTGATAGATAAATGCTAAAAATGCCATAAACAAAGCCATTCGATTAGACTAGCTAAAAATCCGTTACAAAATCAGAGAAATCCTGAACGGTAATAATAACCCCAAATCTTTCTGGTCATTTGCTAGCTTGGTACAAAGAAATTTCATGGGAAAAAACAAAATGACATCACAAGTTCCACCTCAAAAATCACACAGTATAATTCATTCCACATCTGAACACAAATTTGATCTTTCAGTTTCTGATTTTGCAGTCGTCTCACAACTGGCAACTTCATATAAACTACTGCCTTCTCTTAGAATAGGTAAATATTTGCGAAGTTTAGCATCTTCTAATACTTTTATTAATGTATGATTCATTCCACTGTATGTTCTTTCAGACAAACAAATAAATCCATAAATATTTTAGCTTCTCTCGGTGTATCATGCTGTTGTTGTTCATTTTCAAAATGAAAACCAAAATCACCAAAAAACTAGCAAATGGGTCACAATTATCCATCATTCTATCTTTTTTTTTTTTTATTCAAACAATCGTCCCCACATCGGTCATAAACTTTACATTTTTCAGATAACGTTTCATAAACTGCACCCAAATCTTGAAATTTAGACGATGCTTCTGGATCATTTGTATTTTTATTCTTAAACTAATCGTCGGTATGCTGTTTTATAACATTTGCATTTTTTGATTTTATAACACCCAAAATTTGATAAAAATCACGACCCTCTGTTTTTAATAACAAATGGAAATAAATTTTGAATTGTTTTTATTTTAACTAAAACAAATTATTTGTTATGACAATTATTATTTAGAAATATTTAATTTGTTAGAATTTAATACATTCATAAATTTTACTTTGAATCAAACACAAAATCACAACAACTTTTGACTTTAAAAATATAACATTCAATCTAAAAATATAACATTTGAACGAAGCATATATAGTAAGATCCTCCATCTTTTGTTTCTTTCTTTATTCTCCCTTTCATCGTACACAAATTAATAATTTCCCCATATCATCTCAATATGAAATGCCAATATAATCCCGCCAAACAACTTCTCTAAGGGTGCGTTTATGTTGGAGCTTCGATAATAGAGTCGACCATCGATAAAGAAATTTAATTCATTCGTTCAAATAAGAGTGTTTATGTTGAAGCATCGATAAGAGAGTCAAGCGTCGATAAACGATGTTCTTTTACGACGCTACTATCGAAGCTATGATCAATAATCATTTAATTTATTTTATAAAAAATATCTAAAAACAAAAATATTAGTTGTAATTATTTGAATTTTTCAAGTTTATGAAAAATTAATTATTAAATTAATTATTTTTGTGTTTATAGTACATAGTTTAGTAAATTTTATTAAAATTCTCGAAGCTCCAACATAAACACTCTAAAAGAATAGCGCGAATAAACGGACCCTAAAACTAAATAAAATTGAACAGCTGTATTACACCTACATGTAATACTATCACTAAGCATTACAAACAAAAATTGTTAATCATTTATGTAGACAAAAAAAACATGTATTACTAATTGACATTGTAACGCATGACGCATAAAAACAATCAACTGAGAAAAAAAAATGTTAAGATATTATTGATATCCACAAATGCTTTAATGTTTGTTTTATTTTAAAGGCCGGAATCGAAATAAATTAGCAAATTTTTTAGCGGATTTAATTAAATATGAATAATCTTATATTTAGAGCAAAACTCGAAATAGTCGGTCGTTACAGAATTAATGCTTGTGAAATTATTTGTTTGTTTTAAAGTTAAATTTGAAATAAATATGTACACAAGAACTGTACATGAACACATGAAATATTTGTATTGTTCTAATTACTCAAATACCAGGGTATTTGTATAAAACAAAAAAGAATTTGTATTTGTAAATAACCTGATGCCCTGACATTCAATTATGTATGTTGAAACTTTGTATATACGAGTTTTAGAATGTTTACAATTATTCTATATTATAAAGCTGCCAGATATTGACATGAGCAAAAACTGAAGTGACTGTTCAATTTATTAAGAACTGTTTAGTTTTTAAAAACTGTTCAGTTTGAAAAAATTGCATTCTTGTCAGTTTTTTTTAAATCAGGAAATAACTAACTTAGATAGTAAAAAACAATAATACAAACTTTGCTACGATTACGTAATAACCTTAACAAATCTATTTTTAAATTATGTATGTTCTCGTCAGTTTTTTGTTCAATTTTAAGCAATATAAAATAATTAACTTTAAAGGTGAGGCCAAAAGTACAAAGCACAAAACTAAAATATAACCCTAGAATAAGTTTTAGAATTGCTTTGCTTCAGTAAAAATAATTTCTGTAATTGAATAAGTAACTTTAACTGAACGCATTTCATTGTATATTAATGATTACTTTTTTTTCACTTTCAGGTGAAATGACATCGGATTTTTTTCGTGTTGTAAATGAAGCTCGAAAGCATTCGTTAGGACCATTTAGTCCAAAATTTAATATTCAAACAAGTCTTCTGGAAGGGCTACAAAAATTTTTGCCAGCGGATGCACATTTAAGAGTAAATGGAAGACTTCATATTTCTTTGACACGAGTTTATGATGGGAAAAATGTAATAATATCACAGTTTAATAGTCGAGAAGACGTATTGCAAGCATTACTATGCGCTTGTTTCATACCAGTATTTAGTGGACTTTTACCACCCCGATTTCATGGTGTTCGTTATATGGATGGAGCTTTCTCAGATAATCTACCAACACTTGATGAAAATACAGTTACGGTTAGCCCGTTCTGTGGTGAAAGTGATATTTGTCCAAGGGATCAAAGTACAAAATTGTTTCATGTAAGTTTAACAAAATAATTTCGATACAACAATGTTATATGTATAATTTGATATAGGTACACTGGGCTAATACAAGCATAGAACTATCAAAACAAAATATTAACAGATTTAGTAGAATTTTCTTTCCGCCAAAACCTGAAGTTTTATCAAACATGTGCCAACAAGGTTTCGACGATGCATTGCGATTTCTACATCGAAACAATTTGATTAGTTGCACGCGATGCTTATCAGTTCAATCCACATTTATTGTATCGGAAGTAACAGCACCAGAGATGAAAGAATACGATCCAGAATGTAAAGATTGTACGGAACATAGAAAAGAGGCATTAGTTGGAAATATGCCAGAAACGGTGTTAACCGTATTTCAAACATATATAGACTCAGCAAATAAAGGTTTAGCTAATTGGGTATTTCGGCATCGTGGTGCTAAATTAATACAAGCTTTATCATTACCTGCAACCTTACCAGCTGATTTCGTTTGTGCTACTCTTACAAAGTGAGTTTCATTAGTGTCTTGTTGTTTTTGCTTTGTAGAGTTGCTGCTGTTGCTTGAATTAATTTAAATTATTAACAAACGTTTTTTCAAAATTTTTTGAAGGTTTTTGGTTGAGATTTGGTATTTTAATGCATGAATAATTGTGATAATTTTGTTAGTAAAAGATAATATAAGTGTTCCTTCTATGCCAATCTTCTTCGTGTTAGTATTAAAGGATATTGCTTTTATATTACTTACATGGTTCTAAAAAATCAAAACCGCTCCACGTAATACCAATAATCAATTGTTTTATTTTAACTACTAACAATACTACTTACCTCATCCAAAAACTAATCAAAGCTATTCGTTTTATTAACAAAATCATTAATATAGCCGCGTTTTGGGTTTGTGTTATTGCTATTAAAATAATATAGGTTAATACTAAACACTACTCGTGTTGCCAGCGTTGTTGGTGATACTATTGAAAAGAGGGACTTTCGGTTCAAGGTTCTTGCTAATGCTTTGCATGCTAATACTTCTTCAACAAAAAAGAATAAACTGCTAAATGTAGCTACAATCGAAGCTGATATACGAAGGTAAGTGTAGAAATGCTAGATATTAGATTTAGTTGTTTGTATTTCTAACTATACTAACCTTAGTTTAACTTTTTAACAATGACTATCAATTGTAAAAATATTACCGTTGATTTAAGTTAAATGTCTATGCAGACATGACTTCAAATAAATAATTAGCGCTTAGTTAGTAAATTACGATCGTTTTAATATTTTGAACGATTGTTTATTGTTGATTGGAAAGCTAAAATTTTATGCTATATGGAAAAGTTTTATTTAATATTTATCAACATGTTGTTTAATAGGCTTTTAATAATTAGGCTATCTGTTTGATTGCCATTTGCCAACTTGTTTGCAGTGTTAGTCATATTTGAGTTAAAAATAATATGACGATGTTAGACAAGCTTACCGTTTAGTGTCTCTTAATGTTTGGTTGTTAGGTTTAGGGATTTAGAGTTTTAGGCACTATGAAAATACAATTCTATCCTTATTACTCCAGTCGATTGCTAAATATGATTACGTCATGCAAAACTATTTTAAAATATAATTCATTTAAAAATAAATGTATTATAATTTTGTCACAACTACACTACACAATAATATGTATTTGTGACGTGTTTCGAGCATGCCAGTTCATCCTCAAACAATTCAAATATTATATTATTATTTTATGGCATCGTTTTAATGTATTGTTTCTCTCTCTCTCATGAATTTCGAATGTATTTCCATGTTATTATAGTTTACTTTTATGTAATGGCAACAATGATATCAAAACGCATTACTATTCGTTTCCGAATTAAATTTTTTTTGCCAATTTTTGCATTGCCATCTATTTTATTTTTGTTAAATAACTTATTTTATCAATTTCGAAAAGTTTTACAACCCTTATTTTTGTGTTTTTCCACATCAGCAGCAGGTTTGCAAAAAGAAATCAAATTCACATTTCCTAGAACTTCAGTTCTAGCTGCTACCTTACTTTGATATCGATTAGAATCTGATTGCCGTCCGTAATGTTGTTCAAGGCCCAAGGGTAACTTCACTAACTTTAATAAAGAAAAAAAAGAACAACTATTTAAACTAAATACAAAAACTTTCGATATCATACGATTGAAAGTATCATAACTTACTAATTTTCCTTTTCAGATTATTATTGGCAGCACCGTCACTGGGTGGTCAACTATTGCTCATAAGTAAATATGTGCTAAGTCACATTAATTCAGCCCTCAAACCAAAAAAACAATTAACGGCAAACATATCATGCCAGTTAGCATTAACTGAGCTAGGACAAAACTTACCACATGTCTTATCCCATAGAAATAGTAGTCAACAAATTGATATAATTATGGATGATAATCATGTTACAGGAAAAGAGTTGATTCCATTAAAGTATAATAATAATAATAATCATATTAGTAATAATAATCATTCTAATTCTGGTGGGGAAGATGATACATTTGAACATATTTTAAATGTGACAACACATCAGGAGGCTGTTTATGCGTATTACTATATGGATGAAAATAATAAGGTAAAAGATAATATTCATATCTAGTCTACTTGGGTTATATTAATCAATTAATTCCTTTAGGTTAAAATAACTGAAATATTTGATATGACGGACAGTGATAATCCATCAATTCAAACAATAAACGAACGTGAAACAAATCAACAATTACAGTTCGATACCGATTGGGATACAACACAACCAGGTAGAATAAGAACAGCATCATCATCATGTCATGGATGTTTACTTTTAAATTGGGAATCATCTACATCTCGTTGTGTATGTTTTACTCATTTTGTGATTGTTTTTTATATTTTCATTTCGTTTTCTGTTCGTTATAATAATTATGAGAAAACTGACATGAATCGGTTTTAATCGAAATCTCCTGTTTTGTTTTTATTTAGATTTCATGTTTGACGACATGTCCGACCCATATTTTGATACAATAATAGATGAAGATGATATATTTAGAAATCATACAACGAGTAGAATAATAAAAGATTGGGATCGATCAGATGTAAAAATTGAAGAAATTACTAACGACGAAAAATATGATCAACCGGAAGTTGATCAAAATTCTTTAATATCTGAAACAGCTGCAAAAGCGCTTTCACGACCACTCCACTCAACTATAATGATCGAATGATATTTTTTCTTACTATAATTTATTTTCCATATACTTATAATTTCAATGTAATAACATAAAGGAGTTTATAATTATTTATTTTTAATATTTGCCATAACAAATTTTTACGATAATCTTATTTTTAATTTTTATAATTATTATTTATTATTGTGATCGTTAGTGAAAAAATTCCAAAAAATGAAAATAATATTGTGAAAAAAATTATATAAGTAATCCTAATGGCTGTGTTATAATGGAAGATTTAACATTTACGTAATTAACAATAATTTAATTATTTTAATTTTTATTCGAAAATGGAATAAATATTTATTTTAGAATTAACAAGCCAATGAAGCTGTATTTTTTTTAACTTTAAGATTTAGTTTTTACGGCTGATATTGTAAAACATAATTCGTATTCTAATAGATATAATAATAATATAAAAACATTTTGTACATAACAACATAGTTGTAATTTGTATATATGTAAATAAATAATAATTGAAACTATAACAAATGTGTGGTATTTATTACTGGATTGGCTTAAAGGGAAAAATACCAGCAACCTTAGACAAAATAGTTTCACTAAAAGAATATAAAACACCCGAATAAACATGAAGATAAAAAAACAAAATAACACGCAACAGAAAATATTTGTTTATCTAATTAGAATGTGTGATTTTATTATTTGTTTTCTAACATAATAAATTCGATAAAAGAATATTTTACTTTAACGCGAAACGAACAAACTATCAGAATAGTCGTATGAACAGCAAGTTTGTATTAAAATGGCATGCCGCAGTAGATTTAATGGTTTATACACCAGGCATATCCTTTTCGACTTGTAATCGTAAATATAAGGCATATACTTGATGTTGGAATGTCAAGTCATACAATATACCTATAGTTTGTAAACCAACATTCTAGATGGGTTTTTCTGACCCAAGAATCTGCTGTCACGTCAATACTTTTTTAAACTGCCATAAACGATCGTTGGTGTAAAGATTTTACACCACCGATTTATAATTCATTGAATTATTATTCTAATGTGAGTTATTCTCTATAGAAGGTTGAAGTTAAAGATCAAAAAATGTTAAAGCAAATTTTTGGAGTTATTTGAAGTTATGCTCATCTGTAAAGCAATCATTGCTAGGATATATGTTAGCTACGATTTTGTTATATACAGATACGTATACGGTGTCTAACGAATTTCATAAATTTGCTTTAACATTTTTTATCTTATCTTTCGTAAACTAATTTTACCGCCTCGATCATCTGGCAAAATAGATAAATGTAAACTTGCATCGAACGAGAAATTCAAATTCAAACTCGTCTAGTCACTGAACTCAAACTAATCGTAAAATTCAGTTTTAGTATTCGATCAGTTTTTGACATTTGATAAATATGAAATCCCTCTACATACGTTTATCAAAAGTTAATTCACATTCAGCATTACAGAAAACATGGCTGCTTTAGAAAAACTAAAAGAACAAGGATGGTATGTTTCAATCTTATAATTTTGATATAATTAAAATGATTTTCTTAATATTTTTTACAGAATGTTAAAGTTTACTATATATTCTTCAATTAAAATTAATTTCTATTATAGGTATTTGACGGACGAGGGTGCAAAAAAAATAACAGAAAATGGTCGGATACAAGATACAAAAGAGATTATCAAATTAATTCTTGACGTAAGATTTATTTATAATTTAATTTTTTGAATTTCAATTGCATAAATGAATATATCTAAATATTGGTTTTGTAGACTGATTTTCGTGAAATATGTGGCGGTGCATTTCCATTTGATTTAAATAAAGGAAGTAAAATTGATTCAATAAACGGGAATGTAGTTTTACAAATATGTAAAATTAGTAATGTATCAGCACCAAAAGCAAATCAAGAATCAAAAGCTGTACCTAGATTATTGAAAATTGAGTTTACAGATGGACAAATACAATTTCCTGGTTTAGAATATGAAACAATTCCGACTGTTAGTTTGAATACTCCACCTGGCACCAAAATTCTTTTAAAAAATGGTCCGGTAAAAATATCAAATGGATTTCTATTATTGGGTCCAAAAAATATCGAGGTTCTAGGTGGAAAAGTTGCTCATCTCATTGAGAAATGGGAATCATATAAAATATTATCTCGATTTTCAAGGTGTAAGTTTTTAATTAATTATTAAAGTATATGTAGGTGTGTAAATATCAAAGGCGTTGGATAATTATGGTATTAAAAAATTGTGAAAGCGTTTATAAGTTATAAATATCAACTTCTGTTAGAAATTGAATTAGTATATTAAAAATTAATTGTTAATTAACATTATCTTGAAAAAGTAATCTACAAATTTTGTTTCTGATATTTGTCTTTTTCGGTTTCAGCTGTTGTTAAACCAAATACAGGTGCACCATCATGGAATATGTTTGGTAAAACACTAGATAAAATTCCTGATGATTTAAAAATAAAAACTACTACGCCAGAACAAGAAAAAGAAAATGCCGAATTTAATGAAATGAGGAAAAATGCCATACTCGATGCCGTTAATTTACAAAAAACATCTACAAAGAAATTTGGTGGCGGTAATGTTCGCATGATAGATCACAATATTCAAAAAATCGTCGACAAAGGTTATACAATAGACCAAGCGAAGTATGCTTTAAAAATGACGCGAAATAATTTAGAAAAAGCCTTTGCTAGTTTAAAACGACAAAACGAGTATAAAAATAATACTAATAACACAAATGATTATTCAGCATCAACTTTACCGTCATCAAATCGACCAATATCAAAATACAAACAGAAACCAGAAAGAACTATGAATCGTAAAGGAAATAATAATTTCAATGGTAAAGATCAAGAAGAATCAAAGCCATCTGGAAAATTATCTTTGTTTGATTTTTTAGAAGATAAATTAACGCAAGTTACGGAAACAACTTCAATTAAAATGAAATCTGAAAATAATAATAAAATTGATAGTAAAACGTCGTCAGTTTTATCTAGCAATGTACAATCTACCGCAACGACATCAACTTCTTCGTCTATGAAACAAACCAAAGAAAATAGTTACAATAATGGAAACAATGACAATGGTAGTAGCCTTTTAGATAAATCTAAATTTGAAAATAACATTTCGGCAAGTTTTCGACAAAAAAAAGAGGAGCCTCCTCCTAATACCAATTTTAAGCAAAACAACTACAATAATAATAATTCAAAATATAACACAAACAGTTATAACTCAAATAATAACTATAATTCCAATAATAATTATAATTCAATTAAAAAAACAAATTTTGCCATTAATAATAGGCCAAGAGCTAATCAGCAAGAAAATAAAACTGAAAGTTCCAATTATTCTGGCGGAAGAAATGATCGATTCCAACAAAAAAGTTTTCAGGAATCACAACAAATACATTCGAGTGGTGAAGGAGCTCAACATTCAAATAATAACAGAAACCATAATAACTATAATCAAAATAATGATAAGGTAAGGAAGAATTTGCTTAAATATTATTTGATGTTTTTATATTTGTTTTTTTATTTTAGAATCAACCGCCACCACGTTTTCAATCTAAAAAATATCCTAACCCAGTCCCAAATTATAATCAGTCCAATAAATATAGACAACAATATCCCGAAGCTCCTTCTACTCAAAATAACAATTGTCCTAATTTAAATTCACAAATTAATAAATTAGCTGAAAATACATCAAAAATGAATTTAAATGCGGTCAATAATAGTTCATATCCTCAGCAACAGCAACAAAATCATGCCTCGTCAGCTAATCAAAATAAACATAATCCAGTTAATAATAGTCAAAGTTCAGTTAGTAATCATTCTCATCATAATTCCAATCTCAATCCCAACACAAATAGTTTCCCCCCGAAAGCTTACTCACCACACATGCAAAATGGATATGGATATAATCCTTACAAAATCGCCGGTTTCCAAAATAAAGAAACAAACGAATACGCTATGAATGCATTAAAGCAGGAGAATAATTATAATTTCGTTCAACAACAAAAACCAACATCACAGCAAACACACCATCCTTCTATACAACAAATAGCAGTAAATAATTATACTAGTCCACCGCCACACATCAATCGGAATCTTAATATTCAGCATAACAGTTATCAACAAAATCATCCACCACCACCACCGCAGGCATTAAATATAATTTGGAAACAAGGCGATCATTGTCTGGCAAAATATTGGGAAGATGGACGATTTTATCCATCTGAAATTACAGGAATTTCTGAAAAAACGTTTGTTGTAAACTTTCTAGAATATGGTAATTTTGAAGAAGTTCTAAAAAATGATATTCTACCAATCAATGAACAACATTTTTATAATAATAATATGAATATGAAACATCAACAATCGGATCATCATCATCATCACCACCATCCGCATCATCATTTTCATCATAATAATAATCGTGGTAATCCAAATATACGATATCGTGAAGATCGTCAAATGTATATTCCGCCCGCGCAAAGGAAATAAGTAAATCGATTGTTTTTATGAATGAAATATATATATATTTTTTTGAAATGTTTTATTGATAAGAAACGATAACATATTTTTGTTTGAATATTAAAGATGTTATGATTATTACTTTTCTTTGTTATTAATTTATTTTTGTCTTATTTTTTCATAATTTTTGATTAATGTACTAAGAAATTACTAATAAATGAAAAAAACAAAAATTTACTTTGGAAATTATAGAACTGTTGCACAAACACGGGTATTGGAACCCGTAGCTTGCTTTTAATTCAAATTGTATTTAGTTTTTACAGAGATTGGAGGATTTAAATTGGTATAATAAATTAATTATTTATGGTAGGCATTGAAAAATTTCCAAAAAGAACATCAACTAGGCTCCGGCGAGAGTCGAACTCGCGATCTCCTGTTTACTAGACAGGCGCTTTAACCAACTAAGCCACGGCGCCTTTTTGTTAGAAATATGAAACATTTGTTCTAATTTTAAAAAACAGCAATGTTGGAACGCAAAGAAGTTTTGGGATAAATTCTGGAAAACAGCATCTGTATAATGAATGCTGAATTGATTGGAATATATGAAGGTGTCAAGTTAGGAATAAATGAAAGGAAAAGGAGGTTAGTAATATTCTCCGATTCCAAGAGTGGAATGAACTTGCTACAAAATGAAGGTGGTAGCCAAGACAATTAATGTGTATGTGGGCATGATATATGCGCTAGTGAAACGAAATCAGTGTGAGGTGTCCATTCAATGGATAGTATTCTCAGATCACTGGGAATGAAAGGGCCGGCATGTTAGCGAAAAGGGGAAGCATGAATGAGCAAGCCATTTTGTATGAAAGGAATGATGCAAGGGATGTACTTAGGATGTTTCAGCAAATGATCTGGCATAAATGGGAGTGTGAATATCAAGTGAAAGACAAAAAGTACAGAGAGCTAGTGAGTATTCCTTTGAGAATACCTTATTATAAGGGTCTCAAGGGAAGTACTAGAATGATAAGAACGATTAAAAGGATACGAATGAACCATGGCAATTGGAAGGAATGCTTATACAAACGTCGTTTGAATGGAAATAATTTGTGTGAAAGATGTTGTGTGGTAGAGGATATTGAGCATCTGATTCTGGTTTGCCCTAAGTACGGCCAGATCAGATCGCAGTTTAATACCCTCTTGAGTATTGAATGTATGACGATTGAATGAAATCTTAAAATTAGATAGAATGAGAATTAAAGATGTGAATGAGTTTATCAGAATGAGTGGAATAGATGTGTGAAAGTGGTGTGAATGAGTCGATCGAATGAGAATTTGTGTGAATGACCAAGTTTTATTTATGTGGAAAAGAAATTGTTTAACAGTATTACTAACACTATTCTGTTTAAAACTACTCTTCTTTCTTTTTGGTATATCCTTATTGGATGCATATTAATGTTCATTTTTAGGTATTATTTATTTATTATTTTGAAGATTCACATTTTATGTATTTTTTAAAAATTTGTAATTAACATGTGAAATTGCAATTGATGGGCGATATGGCTCCAATGAAGGAGCTAAGCCATAAATAAACAAATTCGGTCATTGCGACATCGACATGTTTGTTTCAAGCTTCAATTCGTGTTTTCTTAGTTTTTTTAATTAGAACGAGCACGATATTTTAGATGAACAAAATAAAGCAAGCTACGTACATATGTTTGAAAGAAGACTACATACACCAAGTAAAACCCAAAATTTAAAGTTAACGTGAAAATTTTAATATATATAATAAGAAAATAACCATATATAATTAAATAATACGTATTTTTGTGATATATGCTTCTATTATTTATACATAAATTTTATTGTACCGCCTGAATGATTTCTTTACTTTTTGTTTTCTAAATTTATACCATTTAATATTTTCTGGTTTTGGTTTAACTTTCATCGTTTTTTTTTAATTCGAAAACAACTGAAAGACATATCAGTTTAGTGAAATCGTATATAATTTACATTGATAGGTTTATAATAGAAGTTTTCCTGGTTACGCTGATTTGTTCATCCTACTTGAATAAGTGGGTCTTTAAAATGGACACAATTCCTTAACTTTAGGCTTAATCCGGCTCATTTTCAGTATTCGTAAATTTGAGTTTTAATTGTGCGAGAAGGTTGGTACAGTAATCCCTCCGACTGCGCGGTAGTTCCGTTCCAGAAAAACAGCGCGCAGTACAAAACCGCGCAATGTGAACCCTATTTTGTATGAAAATGGGGCGTTCAGTTCCAAATTTTGAAAAAAATTGAAAAAAAAAATTAATTTAAAGTTATAATTAAACCAAAATGAATATATACAGCCTGAAAAACATGTATTACTTCAACAACTCTTAAAAAAGAAAACACTTTATAAGTTAACAGATAAATTAACATAAATAACATTTCAAAAAAGAACTTAAATTTACAAAAATTATATCAATAATCTGAATTTGTTTAGAATATTCTACCTTTACTGGCTTGAAATTGAATTTGATCTATATTGAACGTTCCGGCCACACAGTTAAAAATAAACTGAATATGTAATGCAAATTGCTACATATATGGGTCATTCTTTTACAAACCGAACATCTTTCTGACCGACACATATTTGATTTGGCTGAAATTTTAAGGCTTTTATATAGAAAAATTTCCAAATTCTCATTTCCCAAGAAAAGAAAGATATACGTGCTCGAGAATTTTTTTGGGTTGGAAAATGGAGCGGTCCTAAATTTCGAGGATTTCGTGATTTTTGGCTTGAAGACTTATTTTCAAAGATTCATAACTTCGGTTTTGGTAATGATAGACATTTTTGTCTGTTTTATTTTAAAGCTAAAAGATGAACTTAAAAAAAAAAATTGTTATCTACAAAAATTATTAACAAATTCCTATGTGTAAACAGTTTAGCAATAAGTCAGACACTTTCTCTCTGACATCTGCAATTTTGCTCTCTCGTGTACGAGTAGAATTAAAAATAAATCAATTTATCGAGGGCGGAAAGATAAAAATTCCATAAATTTTTGTTGTCCCGCGCTGGATAAATTAATATATTTCTAACAGTAAAACTAATTTCTCCCTTAGTTAAAAACACGTTTTTCTTGAAAGTTGAACGTAGAATACGTAGGGCAATCACTAAAAATCGATTTTAACATTTTATTTGTTTATGACAATAGGAATTTGCTAATAATTTTTATTGACTATATTTTTTATTAAAATTCTATCTCTTAACTTTAAAATGAAATAAAACAAAACCTTACTATCATTAACAGAACCGAAGTAATGAATTTTTGAAAATAAGTCGTCAAACCAAAAATCACAAAATTTAGATCGCCTCTATTTTCCAAAAAAAAAATCCTCGAACACGTATATCATACCAGTAAAAATTTTTTAAGCCAAATCACAAATCCGTCGGTCAGATTTTGTTCAAATCTGTTCGATTTGTAAAAGAATGACCCATGTGGGAAATTTAATTTTTTTTTTCATTTTAATTTTACGAAATTCATCTACATATTCTAAAAAAAAATTTTAAACGTCGCGCAGTGTGAAATTTTAATCGCGCATTGCGAAAATTAGTATTGAAAACTCATCACGCGCAGTGGAAATCGCGCAGTTAAAACCCGCGCAGTCGGAGGGATTACTGTATAGTTGTTTTTTAAGTAGTAAATAAACATGTTTAACATTGAATCCCTATTTTTGGTTCCATATCGTTTTCTTTTTTTATACACTCAGAATTTAATTAACGACAAGGTAGTAAAACACATTTTCTGAACAATGAACAGGAAAAGTTGTCATTGTTCTGGCGCACTAGACTAGTATTTTAACCTCAGATCAAATGCAGTAGCGGTCTGCCCTTTAGAGGATACATGACGAAAACAAACGTTCACAGCGGATTTAACATTAGTTAAATCTATCACCAAGGGTAAGCTGCTACCATTTCACCACCTTTTCATTTCCGTTCTAAAACCCGGATATCAACAAAACAAAAAGATTCTATTTTACATAAAACCAAAAAACCAGTTTACTATTTGTTGTGTAATAAAAACACATAAAATTGTTATGACTAAGATGAAAACTCATTTAATTTTATTTTCGTAGATTATTACTATTGCTTAAATGAACTAATTCAACTTTAAAAAAAAAATAAATAAGTCAAAACGATGTAGCTAGAATCTTTTGAATCTATTTTCTTACATTGTAATCCTCAATTCATTTTCGTTTTTACATTACATATTTTACTGGAAAACGAAAAAAGAAAATAGATATTTTGCAATTTTAATCTTAAGTAATTAGTTCATTTTATTTTATAACTAAGAGGATTTTCCGAATTAAAGTTTCATTTTCCTTTTCTTTTATAAGATTTTATGTTAAACGGAAGAAAATTATTTGAATATATTTGCATAGATGAAAGAAGGTGTAATTGATTGATTTTATGACTAAAGTTATAATTATATGCCATTAAACATAGGACTAATTAAAACATTTTTTTTCACAAAATGGATGGGCTTGTCAAAACACTTTTATTAACAGGATTGTTTTGTTATAGGATTACTACTTCGGAATTGAAAATTATTGTTTCCTAAAATTTTGTAGAAATGAGAAATTAAGGTCCAAAGAATAAATTAATATCTACATAGAGAAGGTGGGGAAATCTGGGCGATCATAGGAAACCGAAGTGCTTGCTGGAAGCATTGCTCTAGGATATGCTACTCTAAAATCATCATTGATGATGTGAGCAAGGGGCATGCTCATAGTCAATAGTTGAACGTCTACCATTCCATAGCAAAGTGAAATGTAGCAGTCAATAAACATATTACCATAAATACTAAAATTCAAAAACAAAAGATCGTGCTATGGATAAGCCGTAGACTAATAAGAGCAATGCTAATATCGTTGATAGGGTAAAGATAGTATCGAATGCTATTACATTTTCAGAGAATAATAAGAGACCTGTTATCAATATAGACCAACGTTAGAGTTTGCGCCGCTATAGGTAGTAGTGGTATAGACATAGTTTGCTGGATACAGGTTACCTAAACCGTCTACAAAGCTTCAGGAGCTGGTTCCGTACTCTAACATAACGATGCTGCCAGTTCTTATGTGATGTGGTATAAACGCTTACAGCGAGACGTGCGGAAGTACTGACATACACCAAAATGGCCAAATGGATAAGCATATTGTGACGATTATGGAAGATGATAGAACACAACAACAATAGAACTTTCAAGAAAATTCTCGTTAGTTCTACAAATATAAAAATCAAAAGATACAAAAGGTAACAATGCAACCAAAGTAAACATTTAATAGGAAGTATTTGTTTTATCGAATAAGGATTGGTTAACGAAATAAAAATTGGTAAATAAAACAATTGAAAAGAATAGATTTCACACCTAGGTGTCAATATTTGAAGATCGTCTTATTGTTGATAAAGGAAAAAAAAGGGTGTGTTCTATCTAGAACATTACAGCAGTTTCGAGGCTATTTCATGTAGTATATATAAAAGGTGTTGTTCGAGGATACAACCAATATAAAATTGTTAGTGATACAAAATGTATAAAAATTTAGCAGTGATAAAGGCGAAGTAAAATTAACAGTGTTATAAGTAGAAAGTTAAAAGTGATATTGTGAACAAGTATAAAAGAATTATAAGTGGTGAAATATTGTTAGTACAAGAAGAACTAAAAGGGGAATAGTAATAGGAGAAATATTTTTATTGTAAAATCTTGAACGAATAAAATTATAACGTTTGGAAAATCCATTGTGTTTTAAATTTCCTGATTTAGTGATCGAACTAAATAATTGTAACTCGGCTAAGAAACGTTACAATATATTAGAAAATATTACTAAAGAGGTACACTTATGTTATGTTAAAATTAAGCTGTCGAATGTCAGGTGCAGTTCTGATACCTAGACTTACCCTGGGTTGGATGTAAGTAAGAATATTCCATACAATCTATACCTCTATATACATGGAGACCATGTCAGATCCTGTGCTTATATTGTTTGAACTAGATAGTATAAGAATGTGGAAAATGCCCTATTTGAAAACCTAGAAATACTGAGTATATGGCGTATGTAAGGATAAACTGGAAGAAAGAGTACATCAACTATCGGAATTCAAATAAACTAAGCACTAGACCGCTCTGCTACACGCTTTAGTAAAGCTCCAGCACGGGTAGTCAGTATAATCCCAGAAAGAGAGACAGTTGCACTAAGTTACAACTCTCGAGAATATCTAGATATTGCCTTGCACTTCTAACGGGAAATTCTAACACCACGGCAAATGGCTGAAGTATCAATTTATCCCAACAATATATTGGTTGAGACTCCTTTTTGTATTGGTGATCGATTCAACATAAATCCCTCATCTATCTCAATTTTATAATTCAATCAAATTCTTCATTGCTTTAACTTTTTCTTAAATTCTGTGTTTTTATTTTTTATGTTTTTTTGGTTTTCTTTAAAGCCGAGCATTCACATACAACAGAAACAGAAACAGAAACCGAATTTCATACAAATTTGACAGATAAAAATTCGGTTTCTGTAAAATTTGTATGGAATTCTGTTTCTGTTTCTGTTGTATGTGGTTTCAAGCCTTTAAGTCCAACTTGATATTTTCGTTGTTATAGGGGTAGTGCATATCTGATTGTTACGTACGCGCGAAGTGTTGAGTATACAAACTTTTGGGTATTTGAAATTAGTTTGACGTTTGTCTTGTCGTTTAATATATTATATATTAAATCAAATCGTTCTTTTTCATTAATACATATTACTAAAAATCTTCGTTCGTGCTGCGTAAACTTTATTAAATATTTTGTGTAAAAAATTTAAAACGTGTTTTTTATCTTTTCACTAGTTTTGACACAAGGTGCCTCGAAATTTTTGAGAAATTTAGAGACAAGCGAAGTTTAAAGTTAAATTGTTCTCGAACTAGTTAACCAATTTTAATTATTTTTGTTTTGTTTGGAAGATACTTGGTGAATAGTGAGGCTTTATAAAAATTTTGCACTGACAAAAAATATTTATATTTTTGTTCTTAATTATTCAAACATGGGCGATTTAAAAAATCTTGATTCCCTACAATATTACCACACCACACTATTACTGTTTTAGTTTTCTTTTAAATGTTTAAATGCCGTCACCAGCAGTGCTCGGATGAAATCTCGGCTCAAACATATGATTTCCAAATTTCGCTCGTCAGTCGGTTTGTGGAAATAATTAAACTGTCGAGATCACTTATTGTCATAGATGGTCATAGTGACAAAATGCAGTACTGCAATAGTATCGAGAACTTTAATATCTGGAAAATATATAGCACTGCTTTAGCATACTTTTCCCAACAATGTATTTGAAAAGATTCCTCATATGAGGTGGCTACGGAAAAATAGAGGAAACCCAACCTTTAACACCAACATTTCTTGTCTATATTAATGACTTGTTGGATTCAAAACTACATCCTATCCATAGTTTTGCTGATGATAGCACGTGCTTTATGCGTCTCACAAAACATCAAATCTATATTCACCCTCAACGCTCCTTAATGAGACTAGAACAAGCTTGATTGATTTTTTAAACGCTGATCTTAAAATAATTAAGGATTGCGGTTTTGTTAATAGCGTTGAATTCAATGCTATACGAAAACTCGAGTTTGTCATTGTCTATAGATTATGCATACTTAATCCGTTTCTTTTAAAGTTTGATGCGAAAGATCTTGTGGAGAAATAGTCTGTCAGGGTTTTGGGAGTTGAAGTTGAAAATAATGTGAAGTGGATCTCATATTTTTAGCCTAGCCAAGAATGCTGTTAAAAGTTTGTTATAATTAGGACATTGTCGAATTCCAATGGAGAACAACTTTTTTGGTCTACAAGTCATTTATTAGTCCATGCATGGCGTCCTGTTCTCATATATGGGGATGAGAGTGGGGATAGTTCGTAACGAGTTTGGAATGCCTTGATGCTGTGCAGCGGAGACATATTAAATTGTTTGGTGGTCATCATCTTACATCATGATCAAGGAATATGCCACTAGCTGGCTTATTGATTATTAGTTTGTTTTTGCAAATTTTTAAAACAAATTTGCTTTTATCTCTTCTTTTGTAATTTTATGTTCTCTATGATTATCCTATCATGAAATATTGTCCTATGTCATATTTTATATGTGATAGGATTTATTGTTTACTTAAAAAAAAATATAAAAAATTAAATGATAATTTCAATCCTAAAATTTTAAAGTTAATTGTAACGACCGGTCCTATTATACAAATTATAAATTTCATCAAAAGGAACAAAGCTTTAAAATTCGAAAGTAAATTGGTTTATTTCTGTTAATGTTCGTTATCAACGTGAAGGTTGGACACAAAGACGAATTTAAAAATTGCGACAGTAGAACTGACAGAGTGCAACTGACTTTCCAAGTGTGAGATTATGGGTTTTACATTCTCCCTTGCTCGTGATTCGGTTGTATCCCGGCGAAACCACCAATGTATACACTCCTTCGCAGGGCATGGTTGAGTGTAGTAGTCGCTCACAGTAAAGACAGTTTGGGTCCGTTACGCGCTTATACTTGTATTTTTTTTTGCTTTATTTCAGGATTTAAACTAATTATACATTTTTTTAAGTAAAAGCTACCTTAAAACTAATTTCGTTATTTATTTTCTAATTTTAATTACTGACCCTCCTTTGGAGTGCTCTAATTATTTTTAGTTGTAAAATAGTGTATTCATTTTTATTTCAAATTAATTGCATTTATTATATTTTATTTTTAAACTTGTTTTTGAGTTTGACAGTGTGATTGGTTTTTTGGATTGGATCATACGGTTGTTCAAAAATTATTTGTTGTCAGAGTTGCCTGTCTAAAGAAAGGATCGCACTATAGGCAATTGTAACGATGACCTATTCCGATTTTTACTCTAAAGATAAAAATATTTAAAATTAAAGAAATTCGCTAATAATTTACTAGTTTGTTATAGGTTCTGGCTTTATTCATTTCAAAAAACATAAAATACATATGTGTGCAATAGTTCAATCAACCGATGTGTTAAATTTTATCTATTAATTTCTGTTGCATCACCTCACAATAGCAATTAATAATACGCATTTCTGTCTACATGAATAATGAATATTTTTTTTTGTAAAGCTGTTATAAGGTTGTTCAAATTTATGTAGTTGTAGAGAAGTTGTTTGGTGAGATGATATATGGAAATGGTCGACTTGCATTATATTAAGAGATATGGGAAAATTATAAATTTTTGTGCGAAAAAGAGGATAATTAAAAAGAAGCAAGAAATGGAGAATCTCACTATTTACACTCGACAAAATGTTTAATCGAGATTATTATGTAAGTTTTAAGAGTCATTTTTTTGAAAGCTGGACACTTTTGATATTTGATGTCTTCGATTTTCCTCAAATTTTCAGGATATATTAGTAGTACTGTGATAAAAAAAAATGCAGCTTACATCCTCTTAATTGTAGCGCGTTTGACCTCGAATAGAGGTTCAAGTTTAAGATCACCGGTAAATCGTATAAATTATAGGATCATTTTTCTTCATAAAACCACGAGTAACCGATGACATTTTTTTAAATATGAATTCTACTTGATACTAGGTAGAAGTTAGCATAAATAATTTGGTGGCTCACTCATGGCTTTGAGGACCAAGGTCATTCGAAAATGATGTTTTCGGAGCTTTTTGCCTTGTTATCGGACAAAATATCTACTAAACCCATTAGTTTCTATTGGATTAGCTACACAACATATGAAAGTACTTAGAAAAATTTAAAACAGCTTGGACTACTCTTGGCTTTAGGAGCTTCACGGTCTCAAAGTTGATAATTTTTCCAAAAAGAAGTTCAAGGTCAAAACTCTAGAAGCCATTGGTGGCTAACTCATGGCTTTAAAGGCCACGGTCATTCGAAAATAATGTTTTCGATGCTTTTCTTGCCTTGTTATCGGACTAAATATCTACTAAGCCCATGAGTGACCCACAGCAAAAACTATTGGATTAATTATACAACATATGAAAGTACTTTAAAAAAAATTTAAAACAGCTTGGGCTACTCTTGGCTTTAGGGGCTACACGGTCTCAAAGTTGATAATTTTTCAAAAAAGGTCAAAGTTCAAGGTCAAAACTCTAGAAGCCATCAGTCAAAAAGTTTGAGACATAGCTGTAATTATACTTCATACTGGGAAGTGTTTGATTTTTTAATACATGCTTTTTTTCAAACGTCCAATATGCGTTTTACAAAATGTATTATGTTATTATTATGCTAAATGTTATTATTTGCACATATTTTATTTACACATATTTTTCAGGCTATTTTTGATTTGATAATGATTAATTACAAATTAATTTTTTATTAGGGCCATAATCAATTGAGCAAAAAATTGCAAAACCACAATACTCCCCCTTAAGTACACCTGGATTTTTTATTTATTAGTGAAAAAGGAACAGATTGACATGACAATGAAGAAAGGTTTAATTTATTTACGAGTAGGTCTGATCTTGTCGAACAATACAAGAATCTGATCAAATATATGCATTTCACCGCTAAACATATGGAAAATGCTGGCACCCACCCACCGAAATAATGCCGACACTCTGAACAAAAATTAAAAAAATTTCATAAAACAATGAAACCGATAGATCTAAGACCTCATTTCCCATAGGTGGTGTACTTTGTACAACCCACAGACAACTGATTGCAAAACAAATTTCAGAAAAGAAGTTAACCGCAGAAAGGCGACCGAATTTACATCAGATGAATCAAATGATACAACTTACAAGTGCACCTTATTAATCTTCTCCATCAGCTTTTGCTGACTCATGAACAAAAGTTAGCAGCAAAAGAATGTTTGATGGAGACTGTTGCACCAGGAGTAAGACCCAAGAAGTATTTTAAAATTTTATTTATTTTAATATTTAAGTATTTTAAAATTTAAGATTTTTTTTACACTGACTCCAAAACATGTATGTTTTTATGATTATGATTAATTTAATAGACATTAGAGGAATTTGGTAGTTGATAGTATAACACTTTAGAATAATTAGACATTTCCACTGTTTTTAAATTTCTTACTAAATTTTCGTCAGGAAGAAGATTAAAATGAAATTAACTTAATCCTCGAAAAGATTAGTAGTTTAATCAATGAGTGAATAATGAAGTAGTTTATTCTCAAGCAAAAGTTTAAAATTCGAGCGAGGCACGAGCGAGAATTTTAATTTGCGAGAGAATAAAATTCATTATTCACGAATCGATTACAATACTTTATTCTCTGACAAAGATTTTATTATAAAAAAGAATTGTGTATTATAAAAAATAAAAACATTTTCTTCAATTAAAACAATAAATCTTTATTGTTTTAATTGATAAATCAAATTTCTTAATAAAAAAACCCTGATGATAAAAAACGCCCTTCTCATACAATCAACCAAGTTCAACTAAACGAAATAAGAGAATTACTCAAAATTTGATTTTTGAACAAAACTTATCAAAGCAAATGTGATTATAATTTGAAAATAATTTTAATGAAATCAAAATAATTTGACCAATTGGAATCATACCAATTGAATAAAAGTTTCATTAGGCAATAGGTTAAGTTCATTAGGCTATAGGTTAAAAAACAATACAATAATACATATTATTATTATCGAAAAAACTTACAAATAAAGCTGATATAATTAAATGGAAGAGAATAAAAGTAAATTATAAGCTAAGAAAATATGAAATATAGAGTTTGGAGGTTCATCTACTCTGATCAATCAAATCCAAACGGCTTCAAAGTTTCGACTTTCTTTAATTTTATGCCCAATGTTTTATTTAAATTAGTATAATTTAATAAACACTAAATTGATGAATTATTTCAAGGTGCCACTATATATTTTTTTTGTATACGAAAATTAACTTTTACACGTAATAATCTACTGTTTATTTGTGGCGCTGGGGCTCTGTTTATTTGTGGGAACTAAGGATAAAACCACAATCCCACAATAGAATTGGGGCATTGGGAGGCCACAGGCGGGTTCATTTCAATCGCATATTAAAGAAAAAATGAAATGAAAGCAAAATTAAACCTTCAAATAAAATAAATTTAAAAACCTTAATATATTATTTTTTCTTCAAATGGGGAGAATATTGTGGGATAGCGATTTTGAAATTATTTACTAAATCGATTATGGAAAAAATCGATTAATTAAAAAATTAATTTGTAATCATTATAATATCAAAAATAGCCTGGAAAATATGTAAAATGTGCATCAGGATACATTTTGTAAAACGCATATTGGACGTTTGAATAAAAGCATGTATATAAAAAACAAACACTTCCCCTACGGGGTTTAAGCCTGGACCTTAAACTACACAGTATGAAGTATAATTACAGCTATGTCTCAAACTTTTTGACTGATGGCTTCTAGAGTTTCAACTTTGAGACCGTGTAGCCCCTAAAGCCAAGAGTAGCTCAAGCTGTTTTAAGTTTTTTTTAAGTACTCTCATATGTTGTATAATTAATCCAATAGTTTTTGCTGTGGGTCACTCATGGGCTTAGTAGATATTTAGTCCGATAACAAGGCAAGAAAAGCATCGAAAACATTATTTTCTAATGGCCGTGGCCTTCAAAGCCATGAGTGAGCCACCAAATTATTTATGCTAACATCTACCTAGTATCAAGTACAATCCATATTAAAAAAATGTCATCGGTGACCCATGGTTTTATGGAAAAAAATGATCATATAATTTATACGATTTACCCATGATCTTAAGCTGTGAGCTCTATTTAGGGTCATACGCGCTACATTTAAGAGGAGGTAAGCTGCATTTTTTCTTATCACAGTACTACTATTACATCCTGAGAGTTTCAGGGAAATCGAAGGTATCAACTATCACAGCCTCATACAAAGTGTTCAACTTAAAAAAAAGGACTCTTAATCAAACACAGTTGTTGTTATCAGTAAGTTTTTGTGCCACAAGTGTTTTAATTGTTTTTTTTTCTTTTTTTATGGCATTCATGCTCCATGTAGGAGCGTGGCCAAGCTTCGAGTATTCATCACTGTCACTCGCAACCCCGGCATAATTACCCATTGCAGTCGTGGTCTATCTCGCGCTCGTCCAATCTAACGTACATTTTTTTAGTCGTTCCATACTGTGAATCGGCTCGCAGAAGTGTTGGGTTGAGTTTATTTGCAAGATATTGTTGTTAGTCCGTAGTTTCTTTTGACTTTAATGTTCTATGCTTTGTAATGAATCGCTGCTTCGTTGACTAACAACGAAGTGGCATAGCAGGCCGCGTACCTAGCGAGATTACTTTTAGTCCCAGACCAGCTGCAGCCTATGGAGTCGAGAGAAGAATACTGGCTGCTCCAGCACAAATAACTGTATTTGTACGCGTAACATGAGATAAGAACAGATGTAAAAAAAAAGGTAAGTGAACTAAACAGACTCTGGCGAACCCCGTGTACGAACGAACGAACCACGATCACCACGTCCAACCCCCATATTTCAGCACTCATTCACACACTCTCGCATCTCATCCATTCATGCACACACACACTCACACCCCCACATACACACACACATGCACACATCCAAGCCCATACGCCAAATTGACATGAGAAATATAATATAAATGAAAGTTGTGCTAAAGCAAATAAACCAATATCTAAATCTGTAATCAAAGAAAGATTGAAGCCTTAAAATAATACTATCTAAAGTTGGTCTACAATAGGTATATAGTCATTAATAAAAAGAAAACTTCATCATCATTCGCTTTTTCAGCGGTTTTTTATTGATCGAAATCCACCTATTCTGATAAAATACTAAAATTAAATTTTATTGGTTGAACCAACTCTCTCTAGTATTTACAAATCCAATGGTCCTTCATTTTTCGAATACGAAGTAAAAACCTCGAAGCATTATTGTATTTACTGATCTGCTTTAGACCAAGATACCATGGGTTACGATTATGTAAAGGCATAACTTCATGACATCCACCATTAAACAAAATGAAGAAATTTGGTGATGAATATAGACAGCTCGTATTACGAAAATTTTCATATTTATCTTGAAAGGTATTAACGTTAGTTTGTTTATTAGTCATACTATAGGATGAGATTGGTATGAGTAATTTCGATCCCGCAAAAGGTATTATTATTTTCTGGTGTAATAGTATTTGCCTTGAAAAATCGTGAATGTTTTCTAAAGCTTTTTCTTTAGACAATATGGTTTCAAAATTCAGCACCCATTGTAGCAATACTAAAAAACTACCATTAGTTGTAAGTAAACGAGTTTGGGCTAAATTTCAATGAATATTATCATTAATGGTGCTATTAGGAACCTTGTCACCATTCGCTATTACTATTGTTTTCCTTCATATTTTCCAACAATAAATTGCTGATAATGAATGGCTAAATCTCATAAGATAATACACTAATTAAAATTATAAAAAAAAATAAATCGAAATATTAATTACATATGCATTCACCCGCCCACATACACCCCATACATTCACACAAACATTCATAGTACAAACGCTTCCACATATATACATATTTAAAACGACTCACCCCATAGCTTGACCAGCTCCCACTCCTGTTGTCCAAAGTTAATCGCTCATCCTCATCCAGTTCATCGATTGGTGAGCTCTGACATCAGTATCACGATGACGATGTAAAAATTATTGTAATCCAAACTTGTTGATGATCGGTGATATTTCTTTCCCCCTTTTTTTTTTGTATTACCGGAAATGTATTATTCAGCAGGAAGGAGGATGTCAACGTAATATCACAAAAACAAAATAGTCGTGCCGGATACGTATTTATAATCGTAACATGCGGCCAAGTATTTTCCGTAAATCACACTCCAGCTTCCAATCCACCGATTCACTTCGTCCTGCTGTCCGTGTTACCCCAGAAATATCACAGAGATTTGTGTCGATGAAGCTAGGATTTTAATAACACAACTATCTGGAACATGGACAATCTCCCAATTTCAACAAGCAATTCAAATAAAGATGATTACGAGGTATATTATGTAACAGTTTTTGGTTAAATTTATTTTTCTTCACATTTATTTTTATATAACTTATGCCAACAACGAATTATACGTATTTATTTTTAAATAATTTATGCTAACACAGAATTATACGTAATTATTTTTATATAAATTATGCTAACACAGAATTTTACGTAATTATTTTTATATGAGAATGCAAAATTATTATTTATAGTTCTCTTTATCACAGTTCGAGGGAACATACCATATCACAGTAATTTCACAGTCATATTATTATAATTTGTTATTTAAATTTATTACAGCACAAGACTGGACAGATTATCTAATTAAACGGATTCATTCTTTTCTGGAATTAATATTATTTTAAAATAATAAGATACACCACATGAAAACAATCGACGTCTAGCTGTCAAAACAAAACCACCAACAACTGTGAACTGATTAGACATAAAATCGAAATATGAGTTTACGTGGGTAGTACATTTTTTCAGTGTTTCTTTTATTTTTAATTAACCATCAAATTTGTTTTAAATTTGAACTAATGATTGTAGTTAAATAAAAATCGAACTAACTGAACGCCAAGGACATTTTTACTCAATACAAATGCAGTCCATATAAGTTTATGTTTTTGTTAAACTTTCTCTAACACAACACAAACATATAGATTCATTTTTTTCATAAATTGAACTAAGATTTACATTAAAAAAAAACTTTACCTAATTGATCTAATTGCACAAACAAAAAATTTTCCATTTTTTTTCTAAAATTTTCACTATTTAATTATGATACAGGAAACGTGAATCCAAGTTTCCTTGCGTTTGATATTCACGCGTAATATGCCACCAGGTATCAGAGACCGAAGCTATCTATCGCGTTCTATTTATAATCAGCTAACGCCGTTTGCCAACAATAACGAATCGATAAGGTAGTTTCTTGGGGAATTTTATTTCCTTTTTTGTTCATTATTTATACCCACTAATGAATTTACATAGCTAATTGGTATAAAAAAAGAATTGAAAAGAATTAAATGATAAACATTGATTATGAACGATTGTAAGAATTATACATGAAAACAGCGCGATTATGAATCAATGGTATTGTACAACGTTTTTATGACAATTATATAGCGATTAACGATTACAAGTTGAATATAGGAAATTAAATTGGGAAATAGCACACAACTATTTTATGGTAATTTTTTTAAACGGAAACCATTGTAGATGACGACTACGGACGGATTGAGTACAAGAAACTATTTTAAAAGGAAAAACGAAAATAACCATGAAAACTTCTGTCAATGCAAATTTAATGCATGTGGGAAAGCGGTTCGACTCTCAATCACGAAGTCTGAATCACACTTCATATAACAACTTTTAAGGCACAGGTGGATGCATTTACCATGAGACAGTAAATGAACAACTTCACTCTTCCTTTAATTGGCAACCACATCTTGGCACTTCAAAAAAGGGTAAAGTAACTTGGTGTAACTCATGGTAAAGTGGCTCAAATAATCTAGTGGCTCAACGCACAAGATGTGTGTGTTCTACTGGCTTATAAAGTACAGCTTGCTTACCTATGCATTACAAGCGCATTGAGCACAATTCCTACTGTACCCCTACAGGTATTATGAAGACCTTCTCTTCTACAAATCTACAGGCAACAAAAAGGTTCAATAAGGCTATAATGCTTTGAGAATCACCACATGAATAGCTGAGTTTTTATTGATTTGTAATTTTTTTTTGTTAATTTGTGATATACGGGTGTAACAACCCCGCGAACTTCAGTCTGTGCTATTAACATACGAGCTATCGTTAGATATCACATATTGCAGGCAAAAGCAGTGAGATATCAACAGCCAAGGCGGTATATTAGGGGTGTTGGCGAATGAACTCTATTCAGTTAACGGTATCAGTTTCAATCTTATCTATGAAGTATTCCTGGGTGATTTCTTGGCCACCAATGAAAATTTACCTTGGTGAGAAAGCATAAGATTATCTGTTATCCATGTTTCACAATAACAAAATAAGAGATAAACTTATAAATTAAACCTTGTATTTCCATGATATGCTTCTTTACCAATTGTCATTTGCATTTTATTCTATTTTTCCCAAAAATAAAAAACACAGCAAAACATCACGTAAGTATCAACAGCATGACCGATGAATATTTATTTTATTTACAAATTAATTTAAAATTTGTAAAACTGTTAACATGACAAAGGAGTAACAAAAATTTGATAATTGTAAAAAGATTTGCAAGTAACAAACCAACAAGAAACAAAAATTACTTAACATAATTTAAATTTAAATTTAAAAAAAAAAAAAACAAATATATAATTAAATTTTCTTGAAGGAAAGAAAATGGAAAAAGTTTGGAAAGATTTGAAATTGGTATTGCTTGAAGATAATTTTATGGGGGAGTAGACAATTTGATTTATTTAAATCTAGGTCAAACGTTTTGTTGATTACAAAAATAGGTTTTTCTCTAAAATTAAAGGAGCGAAAAATTCTTTGATGTTAATTGTGAAAGACAGGTAAGACGCAGGAGATGAAATTTATTTATTTAAATTTTAATTTAAAATGTTTACTGATAATTTATTATTATTTGTTTGGATAAATACATTGGGCTTGTTTTCATATTAGGTCGACTTCGTTTAGTCTTTTTTTCATTTGTAGCAACAAAGATTGTTAATAAATTTTAAATAAATTATTTTTGTATATTCGCGTTTTAATCCGTTAGAATTATCTCCTACCTCATGATAATATATGGAAAGGTTGTAAACATATTTTTCTATTTCCATTTTATTTTATTATCCAATTCTGACTTCTTATAACATAATTCAATCCCTAATGCAGATCATCATTGCTTATCTAATTAGAAAAAGATTTTGTGTTCGTATTATCCCTAAAAAGCGGTTAAGGCTTCTCGTTTGAGTTTTTCTGGAAACTCACTCTAACGTTTTCAGAACATAAAAACAATTTATCGAGTAATTTAAATGCGATACATTTAAATGCAAACGTAAACAACAAACTGCACCACAGATATAAATGTCAAGAATAAGTAATAATAATGAGGGGAATTTAATATTAAGTAATAGATGACGAGAGTAAATGTCATCATAATACTCGTATGAGAACTAAATAAACTTTCTTGAATTTTTTTTGTTTTCTTTTTCATAATTTATAAAAAATAAGAAAACGTATTTGTATTTAAATTGTTCGTTGTGTGTTTATATCAGATAAGATTGATTTTTATTCGCGGTTTTCTTAGTAAAAATAAATAAAATGGCATGTATAATGTATATGAAGCGGTATTCGTAAAAATGAAATTAAAGAAGAAATTACAGCTTACAATGCCAATTCATTATCCAATAAAGAGAATGAACTGTAAATTGTCTGTATGTTTTGAGAATACATAAATTGAATTACGTTCTCTAAAAGTTATCCATCGAGTAAATTTGAACTTTTCTTTAGTTTTTTTTTCATAAATGTTGATAATGACATAATTTTAGTTAAACTGTTTTGGTTAAGAATGAAAAGTATCAAGTTCTTTGACAAAACAAACCAAATTTGTTGCTTTCTAAACTATTTTTCTATTATTTTCTCGTAAAGCTTTCCTTGGGATAAAAATTTTGATCTTAAAAAATTAAAAAAAAAATTTCGCTGAGGACAGGATTCGAACCTGCGCGGGTAGAACCCAATGGATTTCAAGTCCATCTCCTTAACCACTCGGACACCTCAGCTTCTGATAATGTATAGCTTTAAATACGGTTTTCATGATTATTTAATCTTAAAAGAATAAAAGTGTATACTTTTGTAATAAAAGAGAGAAATATTTTCAGTTTAAATTTAATCAATAAAATTTAGAAACTTTAATAACAAAAAAATTATGTACTTGTATTTTCTGATAATCTTCCATCTATTCAACTTTGTTCGTATGATCTTACTGTAATTAGGTGTAAATAAAAGTTATGAATATCGTTATTTCTATCAAAGAAAAGCTCGACTTAAAAAGCATTATAGTATTGGAAATATTAAAAACAAATGTAATTGAATTATTGAAATAGGAATGTGTCCCTTTGTGGTCTTTTTTCTTTATTTGATTAAATAACAGTTAATTAAACATTTCCTTTATCTTATAAATATGTAGAAACGGCAACAAAGCATATTTTTAGTAAGTAGCTGGTCACAGTGGTGTATTAATTGAGGTTCTAAAATCAAAACTATCACTACTGTCTGATGATGTATAAAATATCCACAGGAATTCAGGCTGCCAAGTTCTCGTTTGCGTCACCAGTCGGCGTGTGACGTGGTCTACCCCAACACATATAATTGTAATATGAAACCCTTTATTCTTTCTTTTCCTCTCTCTCTCTGGCGTTTACATCCCACGACATGGAGGGATTTTGCTGGCTGTGCAATCAGCTTCCAATCATCTAGTTTCATGACCAATTGACCCCAGTTTTGACATCCTATATCACGAAGGTCTTGGACGATGTCATCACGCCAGCATTGTCTAGGTCATCCTCTTCGATCTACAGCTGGTTGTTGTTGTGACACTTTTTTTTATCTTTCTATCTAATGGAGCCCTTTCTACATGACCAAACCATCTAATCCGGTTGGGTTTAATGAATCCAATTACATCGCAGCCTCCAATAAGCTGTCTTAGGATTCTATACTGATTTGCAGCAACTTTATATGAGGTATGGTAAGCTCAGGTTGCATTAATGCTTTGTAAAGTATGAGTTTATCTGACCGTGTAAGTAGGCGTAAAAAACTCTGTACGTGGCAGAGACACGAGCTTTGATATCTTCCTGCATGTCATTTGACGTTCTCATTACAGACCCGAGGTATTTGAAGTTTCCTACGCGTTCTACTGTACAGTCGCCAGTATTCAGATTGCCGGGAGGTATGTTCCTGGATGTTGTTAAAAGTTAAGTCTTGCCGGTGTTGATGCATAATCCAAGTCGTTTAGCATTTCTTTCAAGCTGTGAGAGACTATCTTCAATATCACTTATTCTACTTCCTAGAAGCAAAATATCATCTGCGTAGCTAGGAATTTGACATGATTTGGTTAAGATGCAGTTTTGTGTCTCGATTCGCTCTTTTCTTATCGCGTACACAGATAGAAATCTAGGTTTTTTATGCTTTATAGGCTATATTCCATGCTATACGTTGTTTTTCCACCAGGTGTACTATATACTTATAAGGAATACTTGTACAAAAAATCACTAAGGCGTTTATTATGAATATTATTCAATAAATTATATAAATATAGGGTACGTAGCATGGACTAATTAGGAACAGAGATATAACATTGTTGAAAAAATATTGTATACTTATTAGATAACAAAATATGATATGTATTAATACGGTTTTCCTGTTTCCATACTTTAGAAAATTAATTTTTTGAAACGAAAACTTTTTTAGGCGCGTTGTGCAATTTCTTATGGGGAAAAAATTATATATTCGAGTTATCATTTTTACAAATCACCAAAATATTTTTAAATATAAAATACCTCTATAAGTTCTTAACGTTTCAAATTGCAATTGTAATGAAGCGCTTTCTTTGTTGCGTGAAAAAGAAGAGGCTTAGCAGGTCGCGTACCTAGCGAGGTTTAATTATAACCCCTTTTTGACTAGCTTCAACCATGGGGATCGAGTAAGAATTCCTGCTACTTCAGCACAAATAACAACTTGTACGCAAAATACATGATATAAACGGAAATGAGAAAAAAGCAAGTGAAAGAATGAGAAACTGGCGACCCCCTCGACGAAAGAACCACGATCACCACGTCCAACACACAATCCCACACTAAAATACTTCATACACTCACACACTCATATACTCATTCATTCTCGTGCACCCACGTACATACATACGCACCGTCATTCATGTCCCCATACACTCACGCATACATATACAGTCTTCTTTCATACTCAAACGCATCAAGGAACTCTCCATTTACTAAGCGAATATTCCGCGAATGAATATTGTGAAAATAACCAAATTCTTGATAAGAACAAGAAATGATCTAAATTAGTCGATACATAAATGATACTTACTTTAGAATAGATGTTTTGGGGGTTATCCTCGTAATTCCATTGCTCTACTTTCAATATTATTTTATAGCAGTCTGTAGTGTCAAAAATAATTTGTTTCTGTGATACTGTCGTTATATGTGTTGTAAATAAAAGCTTTCAGCTTACTTACATTGAAATAAAATAATGATAATAATAATATTCGGTGTGTGTTCATACAACGTTTTAAATGTAAGCGAGAATTGTGGGACATCTTGGCATGATAGCTATCGGCAGAGCTTCTCTTAGATATTATCCGGAGTGAGTAATCAGCTACTTTCCGGTAATAATTAAAACCGCTCAAGCTAATATCCAATCCGATTCGAGATGTAAATGTAACATGAAATCATTTAGATGTGCCTTGCTTATCTAAATTCACTGCAATAAATATTAAAGTTGTTCTTTACACTTCTCGATTAATTTATAATGTAATTAAAACCATATGCGAAGTTATTAGTGTAGTAGAAACGAAGGAGAACCCAAACGCCATAAAGTAACTGAGATACCACTCTATCGATGGCTTAACATAAATTACCTACACCCATGGTAATTCGATCGTCATGCCTTTTTGGTCGGTTAACTTACCGTGGTAAAACTATAGCAATAAAATTTGTGTCTGTAAAAAAAAGATATATCCACACATTCACGCACCCACACTGATTCACACCTACCTATTAAAAACCACAAATGTTACTCACCCCATGATAATGTCCAACCTCACTTCTCTTATCCTCCAGCTCCAGAATCAATAGACTGTATATGAATCATATACAGGCACCTGCGGTTGTATGTAGAATAAATGATGATGGAACTATGTAATCATATGTATGAAGCCGTCGAATCCAGTGAATAACAAAAAAATGTAATTTAAAATGAAAGTTGGATATATCTGTCAAATCCAGCAAACGAAATTGCAAGTTGAACGATTGATGGTACAATTCTAGAATGGTAGGTATATATGTCCGGTGAAACCAGTGAACGAAACTGTATGTTGATTGAAGGTTGAATATTTCCGATAAATCGGAATACCGGATATATGGTGGTAGAATTATAGAATTACCAGTATATATATCCGGTGAAACCAGTGAACGAAACTGTATGTTGATTGAAGGTTGAATATATCCGATAAATCCCGCAAATGAAATAATAGATGGAATGAACGGTATAACAGAAAAACTATTGTTTCATGATTATTCTCATATCCGTTCCGCAACAAGTATCACAACCCACAAAATCGGCTTGTACTATTCCGCATATGTTTAAATTTTCATCCAGCACTAACAATTTGTATAACCGCTCATGCACAAGGTCATCACACATACCGTATACCTAATTGTAGTACATGCTACTGGTACTAGTTATCCAACAAATCTAATTTATTGTATGCGTATTTGGGTCGGCTTCACTTGAGGTTATCTTAAGTCGGGTAACTTTCACAGAATTTCACCCAGAAACAATCATGCAATATTATTTCGTTGAATTTACAAATGGCAAACAAAACACAAATCTTTCCTTAATGGCGTTTATTAATGTCGAACAGTGTCCAATGTATCTTACTTTAATTTAAATATACATAACATATGACTAAGCGTAATTTTCCGTGAATTATTGTTAACAAACAAAATAAAGACAAAAAAAATTAAGCTTACCAAAGTCACTGGGCATTTATATCTTACCACAGATGACGAAATTGTACTAATTAAGCTTAATTTACAATCACTTATTCACGATTATTAATTGTTTACTGATTAAATTTGGCTAAGAACAACACAAACACAAATATATTTTTTTGATTTATTAATAACCTGATACTTATGGTATTACTTATTAATTAGATTGGAACCGAAATAATCAATTTGAATTTGATTGCCATTCTTTATTATTTCTTTTCCGCATGGTTATTGAAAATTTTTAACAACACTTAATTTAATAAAAATCTCCGGCATTTTTAAATTTACTTCACTGTCAAAAAAACCAAAGATAGATTCCAATGAGATTATCAAAACTAACTCTCACAATAGAAAAATAACAAATAAGAGAGCGAGGCTAAGTTTTAGCTGCTATTTATATGCGATCAAGAATGAATTGATAAGGTAGTTTTTTTGTGGGAAATTTTACTGTCGTTATATCGTTAATTAGTTTACCCATTAAGAAATACGGTCGGTTAGTTGGTAATAGAAATTGAAAAAAAATATTTCAAAGAAAGACATTGTTTATAAAACAATTGAACGAATTAAACATGATTATGGATTAAGGATAATACACAAACGTCTTTCTATCAATTTTACAGCGATTAATGATTATAGATCAAACATAGGAAACTACTATTGATTAATGTAGAAAATCTATATGGATTAGCGGAATTAAGAATACAATTTGAAAAGAAAAAAAAATTACATTTGACAAATATTACCCAACCGCTTTATGTTCATTTTTACAGTGATTGACGAATCTAAATTAAATATATAGGAATTCACGTTAGAAAGTATTACACAACTACTTGATAGTAGATTTTTGTGGCGGAAATCATAGTTAATGATGTCTATGGAGATGAGTAAAAAAAAAATAATTATGAAAGTTGCAGCCAAGGCGAATTTGACGCATATGGGAACATAGTGAATATAAAAATCAAGGAATCATCTAAGTGCGTCGTCGAGCACCATGCTATTTCGTTACACAATATGGATATCGCGGTCGACTGAGGTTCTATAGGTCGTAAGTTCAATTCCTGGGATGGTGCTTTTTTATATTGTTTTTTTTTTTAAATTTTTATTAAATACCATCAAAATTATTTTTTTTATTCATGAATTTATAAAAATCATAAAAATTTCTTTTTACGAATTTTAAAATATTGATCTATAATGCAGTTTTTTTAAGTTACATTCTACTGTTGTTTGCATTCGAGTCGTCATGCTACATAAATATTGAATATATGTAAAATTGAAAGAATGTCTGTTTGTCCTTTATGCATTAATACACCATTCATCCGATCATGGTAACTGGCAAACTTTCTATTTTCAAAAACTGCACCTCAGGAATTGCACCTTATAATTATCTTAAGGGATTTTGCCTAAATGTTGATAATTATTTAATTTGGTTTTTATTTAAATATCGTTTTAAGCAGTTAGTTTGCTTTGATCAATGATTTTTTGGCTCAACATATTTTTTATGAAATTAAAAATGAAAGTATAACCTGAAACAATTGCATTTGTATATCAAAATTATATATAATGGAATTTAATACGTATGTAATACATGTTTCTATTACATGTATATAATACATGTTTCTAAAATTAAGTGAAGATTGTTGATAACATCGATTATATCGTTTTAAAGCTCAAAATTACGAGACGGAAATCGCACAAATTCTATACAAAGAAGCATATCTTATGTATGATTAAACATGGAGGACCATCCCTTAGTCTTAGTTATGGAATATTCTTTGATGACACGCTATTTTTTTAGGTATATTTCATATAAAAATCTACCTATTGCAATGGGCTTCATCTCGGAATTTCGGAAAAATTTTTGTGCCAAACGACTATATATGATAAGCGGAGACGAAAAAACAAAAAAAAAATTTATATATATATATATATATATATATATATATATATATATATATATATATATATATATATATATATATATATATATATATATGTATATATATATATATATATATATATATATATATATATATATATATATATATATATGTATATATATATATATATATATATATATATATATATATATATATATATATATATATATATACATATATATATATATATATATATATATATATATATATATATATATATATATATATATATATATATATATATATATATATATATATATATATATATATATATATATATATATATATATATATATATAACGATATAAGATATAACGAAAACGACCGGCACTCTCACGGTCGCATTTGTTGAGGTAGATCAAAAAAATTTTCTGTACTTGTGTGTTCTAATAATATCTTGGACAGGTTCGTGAATCAGCAAAATCCAACACGTGGTTAAGAATCTAGAGGCTTTTTTCTGAAAAAAATTGATTTTTTAAAACCGTTATAACGGCCGTTTGGATACTAATATTTCAAAAAATTTAACAAATTTAAAATTTTGGAGTCTTTTTTATGAATTTGTTTTAAAAATAGACCTCTGCAGTTAGAGGTTCCTGAGTGAGCGGCTCCAACAAAAAAGTTTGGCCAGATCAAAAAACCTTTTCTAAAACTGTGCGTTTTATTAATATCTTGGACTAATTCGTAAATCAGCCCAATCCAACACATGGTTAAGAAACTAGAAGCTTTATACGAAAAAAAAACTCTGTCTTTTAGATCCGTTATAACGGCCGTTTGGATTCTAATATCTTTAAAATTTTCATAAATTTAGAATCTTTGAAAGCTTTTTAATCAGTTTCTTTAAAAAAAGACCTCTGCAAATGGAGGTTTCTGAGTGAGCGGCTCCAACAAAAAAGCTTGTAAAACACAAAATGCGTTTGAATCAACCGACGCTCTCATGGTTGCATTTGTGGAGCCAGATCAAAAAACCTTTTTTAAAAATGTGTGCTTTATTAATATCTTGGACAAGTTCGTAAATCAGAAAAATCTGACACATGGTTAAGGAACTATAGGCTTTATACTAGAAAAAAAAGTGGTTTTTTAAATCCGTTATAACGGCCGTTTAGATTCTAATATTTTTAAAAACTTAATAAATTTAGAATCTGTGGAAACATTTTAATTCGTTTTTTAAATATAAACCTCTGCAGTTGGAGATTTTTGACTAGTTGGCTTCAACAAAAAAGTTTGCAACAATCCCCAACTACAATTTCCAAAAACCTTATAACAGTTAATGTCAACCTTATAACAGTCAAAAAAATAAAAGATTTGAATAGAAGAAATTAATTTTTTTTTCTTAGAAATAAACTATTTTGATATTTTGCAGTAATTGCACGACATATAATATAGAGTAGGTTTGTGTCATAAATTGTCACACACATGTTCTGTGGTAGATTTGATCTTTGTTTGTTGCAAAATTGGATAGATATAATTTTGCTTGTAGGCAGCTAATTTTCTTTTTAAAATTTGCTCGATATCTGTTTGAAATTAGTTTGTTTTGTTTAAACTAATCTGATACATCAGATTCTACTGGCACACAAAACTGTCTGATATCGAAATCTACCTATTTCTAGCGGATATACGTGCCGCTTGGACTTTTTTTAAATAAAATGTGTTTGGTAGTAGAAACTACAATGTGTGTCACAACAACACATAAAAAACTTTTAAGAACATGGTCCCACATTTATTTAAATTTTATAAATGTAATAATCGTAGTTATATTGGTGATTTATTCGGCCATTGGGGTCGTCATAGTCCCTGATGTTTGTTTGCGTGCATATTTGATTATTTGTACTGAACTAGGGGAAATTACTTCTTGGACACACATGGCTGAAGCTCACTGGAACAAAGCCTTGCCAGGAATGCAGTCCTCCGACTGCTTCCTGTTACTGACATCACCAAAATATCAAGTGTTCATCATACTGTCTGAGTTCAATTTTTTTCGGATCTTGAACATTCTACTCGATCTATCTATCTATCTATCTATCTTTAGTAAACCGACGACTAAATAAAATAATGTTCGTTCAAAATTAAATTAGAAGAATGCTCTGGCATTTATCACATAAATTGTGATTCCTGTGATAAATTTTATATTGGCCAAACAGGTAGAAAATTCATCACCAGATTTTCAGAACATTTACCGAAACGAAATAACATTCAAAATATAAAATCAATTTTTTCTCAACATCTAGTCGATGAAAATCATTCATATACAAGTTTTGAAAATAATTTTAAAGTTTTACATTTTTTACAACAAAGGTCCTCTCATGGATTCAATGGAAGAGTATGAAATATATAAAGCAACACTATTTTACTACCAAACATAATAGTTAATCTGTGGCGATCACTAGTAGTTTAAATTTAACATTTTGTTTTGTGTTGGTAACACATTTTTCATTTTCAGTTTTTCAAAAAAAATTCAAGAGTGCGTTGAAAAATTTATTTTTCGAAATTTTTCAAGTTTTTGTTTTCAGAGAAAAAAAATTTTATTTCAACGTTGTTAACGCGCTATATTTTCTCCGGAAAATTTGTTAAAGTTTTAGTTGTGGTAATCCGTGTTTTAAATTAATTAATTTAATTAAATAAAAGTTCATTAGATTTACATATAGTTAAAGTTAATCGCTGCTCAAACTTTTTATCTTAATTTGATGTGATAAAATGTTGGATTGTGTAATTAAAATTTTTTTATCAGAATTAAATCAGAACACTTCCAAATAAATTTGGAGTCTATAATAGTACTGCTATAAATCAACATAAAAAATATAAATATAAAATTTCTTTCAAAACAATAAACAGTCTGTATAAAAATTTCAAATTCAAAGACAAACCTAAACAAGAAGAATGCTCTGGCATTTATCAAATAAATTGTGATTCCTGTGATAAATTTTATATTGGCCAAACAGGTAGAAAATTCATCACCGGATTTTCAGAATATTTACCGAAACGAAAAACATTCAAAATATAAAATCAATTTTTTCTCAACATCTAGTCGATGAAAATCATTCATATACAAGTTTTGAAAATAATTTTAAAGTTTTACATTTTTTACAACAAAGGTCCTCTCATTGATTCAATGGAAGAACATGAAATATATAAAGCAATTAAGAAGTCACCATTTTTAATTTTGAATGAACAACTATCATTTAGTTCTAATATTTTGTACAATTTAATTATAAATTAATATTTTTCTCTATTGTTGTTATTCTTGTCATATTTTATAATTTTAATCTTTTCATTTTTGTTTTGATTTTTTATGTTTAATTTAGTATGCATATTTTTAGAAACAAACAAAATTTTTCAAATAATATTGTCATAAATGTAAAATTTTTCACTGAAGATAGAAGATATTTATATCTGAAACCGGTCTGAAATTTATATTTTTTAAAATAAGTTGTTAGAAAATAAAACATTTTTATTAAATTATTAAATTTAATAACTAATTAAAAAATTGTTAAGTTTTGATAGCTGTTTGTGTAAATGTTGAGGTTTATGATCGATATATCATCACCGGTATAATTAATAACCCATACATTAATTTTTTTCTTTATCAAACAGGTGTCTTAACGTAATAAGGCGTTCGTAATCATATGTATTGACAACATATTGTTGATAACTGAAACATTTGTATAACAGCACACATCACTTACAACCTACCTTGCCCCTGCTTGTCCCAGAGTTGGTTTTGAAAATCTTGGATCAGGTATCAGTAATTCAGGCTGGTCAATACGTTTTGGTAGGGGTTTCTTCAGATATTCTAACATTTTCTTAAATGTGCTTAAGAGCGTTTTATTGTAATACCGTAATACACCGACTTTTTCAAAGACAGTTTTTGAATTGTTCAGTGTTTTAGTTATTTGGTTTTGAGTGTACTTCAGCCATGAGGTGTTAAAGGTTGCCAGTATTTTGCCTTTTGAACACCCGAGCTTAGAAAAAAAAATTTTTACTTTGATGTATGAAAATGATGTTTGAAAATCAGACACCTATAAAAGTCCCCAAAAATCAAAATATTTAATTTCAAACGTTTCTTTTCGATAAAACTCATGCTTGCTTTTTAATCGATTTCTAATTCGAATAACCTGTTCAAAATGACGATGTGCAGCTGAAAGTGAGTCAAACCACCTGACTACACATAAGCTGGGATCTGAATTACAGAAGCATTTTAGATATCAGGTTTAGGTTTTAAATTTGCTGGAGGGTAGATATCATAATAGGTCTTAGAGGTCATTGGAATGGTATCTAGCAATGGGGGTATGTTCTTGTTTCTAGCACGAAAAGTAGTTTGTTCTAGTTTCTAGCACGAAAAATGTTGACTGGAAACATCTTCCGGTCTAGCCAAGATGCTCTCGAATTTAACCGAAATGATGTTCTCGTATATTCACCATGAAAACTGAAGTAACAGATTCATGAATATGTCGACGCACAGTAAAACCAATACAGAATTGTCTTCCAGAAGGAGGATTACTAACAGAGGAATACCCAACGATCGTATGCAATATTAGTATGTATTTTTAACAGGATTAGGTTTCATGCCTATAACTATTAATGTACTGCACTAAATACTATCACTTTCTTGATTATATCTGCTGGTAAAATGGCTAGAAGGTATATTGACCTTCACCTAAACACATTACTAAACGATGAAAACAAATAAATATTCTATTCCTCAAAAGAAAACTAATGTTATTTTATTCCTCAAATTATCTTCTTTGCTTGAGAATTTATTGAATCTTGTGGTTCTTGAAAAATCTGAAACTCCATATTTTGGTTCAAAGATAAAAATATCGATGGATTATATAAACTTTGTCGGCAGCTATTCTCTTCCTATTTTTTATGTCACCGTAACAACGAAATAATCAATTGTTATAATCAACTGCATCAAATTCCTCCCTTAATAGAAGAAATTGAAATATTTTTACCAAAACGGACGACCTATATCTTAACACAATAAACGATGGATGTAGATTATATTTTACTTAAGCATTGTAAGAAATGGAAGGTCCTTTGTGTATACTCATAAAAAAATTCACCCCTAAATATGTATTAAAATACTTTGAATTGTTGTTGATTTGGCATAATTTAATTTATAAGAGTTGATACGACAAATAAACTCCTACAATAATTGTAACATGAAAACATTATAACTTGAAGATGATGAAATTTTGGATAAAACGATTTTAAGAGGGACATAAGAACTCTTAAAATCACGTTCTTATTCCTCCTAAACAAATGTAAAAATTAAGCATTTCAATTCCAGATATTTTTTCACAATAGTTTTTTTTAAACAAGGCATTGACAACATAAAGTTGTTGTCAAAATAATTTGTGCATACGAAATTGTTGAAGTATATATATTATATATTATGTTTATATGCTCACTTTACTAATCCCATTGTTTTATATGTGAAAATGTGACACAAGTCACATAAGTTTATAGTTTATTGCACCCATTTTTGTGCCATTCTCATTTATCTTATCTCACAACGATTGTTAGAATAATTAAAAAAAAACATTATTATAAATAAATCAACATGTACGCACTTCACATTATTTATGCTAATGAGTAATGCAGATTAGATATAAAACAACAGCACAAACCGAGAGGGTGGGGGTAACTAGGAAAAAATAACCTATATTTTGGAAAATTAAAATTTATGCATTTAAAAAATAAGTTTTTCATCTTGTTTATGTTCTTATCAAAACAAAAATCTTTCATCTTCTGAGCAATAAGATGGAAATGTTTATAAACAAATCGTTAAATATAACAAAAACAAACAATTTAACAGATGCAAATTTAAGTTTTCACTCTTTATTAATTAAACAATGAGTTTTATTTAACAAGATAAATTGGGACAATTATTTTATATCTGCTTATCTGATTTTTGTTTATTAACGAACAGTTTGTTGGAACTCAAAATAAAACAAAGATGACTGACTGATTGTATGAGTTTTGTAAATCATTTTACTGATGGTTTCAGTCGCTAAATTTAACAACGTAATAGTTTGAAAGATAGTAATTTGTTAAGTTGCTAGTTTGATATGAATATAAAAATAGGATTTTCAGCTTAAAAAAAAAGATGATTACTCAGAAGAGAAGATTATAGAAAATTATATTTTTAATAAACTAAATATGTACTCAATTTTAATTATCATTTCCTAGTTTTACATTTACCCTACTTTTTTTAGTTTTAATTATTTAGACGATTAAAAAAAAATTTACAAGAAAACTCGATCACATTTTAGAAATTGTTTTTTAATTCAATTTTAAGTTTATAACAATATTTTAATAAAACTTAAATACATACGTTCCAAACACGATTGTAACTTTGTTATAAAATAGTATATTGTAATTTGTACTACCAGTTACCAAAAACTAAATTAAAACTAAAATTTTCAGTCATTTAATTTTTTAAATTTAATCAAAACAACTTGATTTTTTATTGTTTCGAACTTAAAAAAAGTAAAAAAAAATCCGTCCGAAGTCTGCATAATTGATTTTCTCACGAACAATAAGTGCTATTAACTTGATTTTCTACAGATGAGCAATTCCACGTCATCGCAACAGCATTTGTTCTAGCATGTGACCTGACCCCCTCTGATCTCGATAAAATTTCATAAACAGATAGCCAATGAAACAATATAAATACCGTTTCTTTCAAAAAATTAAATTTCGCCCTAGGGATGACACAGGGTGAGGACACAGTTTTAGGGGTTTGCGAAACATGAGTATCTTTGAATATCGATTGCTAATGATTGTCTAAACCGATTTAAGTCATTTATAGCTTATTGGAAAGATAATTGATAGGACTTTAAAAAAAATTACTTAAAATTTGTTAATTATTTTTTAAAAGTGTGTAAAACTTGAAAAAAATTTCAAAGATGGCGTTGTTGAGGGTACTCTCACTTTTACCACTTTTTTTCCAGAATAAAAATAATTAATTTGTTCGTAATCTAATACGAAAGTTTCAAAAGTCTATAATTTCTCGTTTTAAAAATAATTTTACAAAATTTTCATTTCCGTTTTTTTTTCAATTTTTTTTTTAGCCAATGCAGTGAACCATCTATTTAACTCAACCCACCGGAATTCTTGTTTTATAATAATTTAATGACCATTTAATTATTTTAAGGATACAAATTAAGTATTTGAGGGTGTGAATGCTTTTTACATAATTTATCTTTTCATCCATTTATAACTGTCCGAAATTAATTTTAAAGGCATGGACAAATCAAGTACCGTACTTTGTTACCTGTTAATGGTAATACGTGTCATAAAATGAGAGCACAGCAATGAAAATAATAGTCTTTAGAGATATTTGGGGCATATAGCATCATTACTAAATTCATTTGTCAATCTTGTTAAAAAAGTATTTGTGTAGTTATAATTAATAGTTAAAATTAGTTTTTTTAAAAAATGAGTAAATATCATTGTTTAAAACCATTTGGTATCGGCAAGTGTTCAAAAACTTTAAAAAATGTTACATCTGAAGTTCAGAATAAATTGCGTTCGATAAACTTTGTGTTTAATTTACGTACGCAAAAGCGAATTTGTTCGTCTTTTTGAATTCGTTTCTTAATGATCAGTTCCACTGGAGGTATTGAAACTGAAAATACAGGTGATACAGAATCAACTGCGAGTGATGAAATATTGGAGGAACAGCCACAGCCTGTCAGCGGTGTTACGAAGCAGTTGTCCAATCTCCATAATTTAGAGTCACACGCACTTATTTATAATAACAAGAACTTTTGAAGTTATTTTCACCCTTTTCAAACACAATTTCTTACATCCAGTTTGTAATCATCTTTTACATAATTTTTTTTTAAATTTTGTTACAAAGCAGATTTGCAATCTCTTTCGTGGGCTTCATTCAATCTGCCAGTTAATGCTACCATTTTTTGGTGTCGTTTGAAAACGGCCGCTTTCATACTATAAATGCCGTCCGATAGAGGCCCTCCTTCTCTTATGTCTTTTGCTATTATTCTCGTGAATATCAGAAAATATGAATTTTTTTGAATTCACGTTCTTTGGCTTAATTTAAGTAGTGAACATTTTTAATTAAATTCAATTTATTAGTTTCAATTAGTGCAATTTTTTATGTAGCTCAATTTACTAGTGAAATTAGTGAAAATTTATATGTTTGTGTTATAACATAACAACAAAATGAATTATTAGATTCTTATCTGATAGAACACAGCTGTTTTTCGTTTTGACGTGTACATTAGTTTTGTGGTGTTGTGAATTTTTAAAACTAAATAAGATAATATCTGGAGTCAAAACAATCATGAAGATAGAAAAAGATCAATTTATTGATATCCCAAAGGTAATATTACTTGATTTGTGATAATCTGTTAAACAATATAATCTTAACTATGATTGAAAAAAAAATAGTTGTTGATATGTGGTGTTGCATGTGATATTCGGTTTAACAATAAAAACATAATTGTATTTGCATAAAATATTTATTAAGATTCTGTGATAGCATATGATGCAAAGAACTGTGATAAACTGTTAATCTATTAAAACATAATAATATTTGAATCAAATAATTGTTCCAATTCTGTGTTAAATGCTGTGTAAAATCTGATTAAATCATAATTGTATTTGAATAAAATAATTGTTAAAATTTTGTGATAACATTTGTTTCTAAGAGCTGTGATAAACGGTTAAACAATAAAAGCATAATTCTATGTGTATGAATTGATTGTTATAATTCGATGATAGCGATTGTTTCAATGTGAAGTGACCCACTGAATATGACTGGGTGGTAAAGGCGTTCTGGATTGGAATTAACCTTAAATAATTTATCAACCGCTACAATTACATCCTGGGTGCTGAACACTTTGGGTACATTGTCGTGTCAACTATTTTTGTGTTATGTACTGTCGTCATCCGAATGCCGATTAGTTTGACGTAGTTAAGGAAAATCAACGGCCTCCGTTATCATCAACGAGTTTTTTTTTTATTATTAACATCTACACTCTTCGTTATCATCAACGGGCTTGGAGTGTAACAATTGGTACAACATTGCAGTCATACTGAATACCAATTTTTCCAACAATGAAGTGGATGAGGATAAATGAGTAATTGATTTTTTTTGGAGCGGGATCTGGACTAACTATGGGGTGAGTCATATTCTTTTTATTATATGGATATGTATGTAGGTGGATGAGTGAGTGTGGATGTGGGTACGTATGAGCGATTAGATTTGTTGCATGCGCGTATGTCTGTCAGACTCCAATTGGAAACATGTAAACCTAATTTTGCATAACTATTGTAAAACAAAAATTTATTGATTAAAAATTAAAAATAATTATAATTAACAATGGATGGCTTATTAATATTTAATCAATCAAATGATTTAGTTTATTGTCATCAAATAAATATTTAGTCCAATTATTGCATCTCAACGGATATTGTTCTGTCAACTCGATAATTCTTATACTACATTACAATATAACAATGATTTCAATATTATTTTTGAAGAATTTTTGGGGGTATGTTGTTGTTAAGCTTGGAACCAAATCAGTAGAAATGGTACAACGGCATTTAGGGATATGCCTCTCGTTTGTTAATCCTATGTGTGATTTTATTAAAAACAATTCCAAAACGTGGAGATATATTGTCATTGATAATTTATTCATGGAATGAGTCGTACAAGTATGATCAGTCTATACTAGTAAAAGCAGTTGAACAGCTTTTAGTAGATTTTGTTGTACGAAATGTTGCCTTGAAAACATTACCATCGGATACAAAAAAGTCAAAGCCAGATCCACACTCACAACGAAGTCATTTGTGTTAAACATCAATTTTAGTCATTATATTCAATCCGTCAAGCACCAGATCTTTCGTCATTTGATATTCTTTTCCTGAACGTTGTTTTTTCCTGTCATCAAAATAGTTTGTATGTTTTAACATATTTCAGGTAAATGTATTTATAATTAATTTTGAACAGGTATAAATGGATGAAAAGATAAATTATGTAAAAAGTATTCACACCCTCAAATACTTAATTTGTATCCTTAAAATAATTAAATGGTCAATAAATTATTATAAAACAAAATTTCCGGTTTTTTGAGTTAAATAGATGATTCACTGCATTGGCTAAAAAAAAATTGAAAAAAACAACGGAAATGAAAATTTTGTAAAAATTTTATTTTTAAAACGAGAAATTATATACTTGGGAAACTTTCGTTTTAGGTTACGAACTAATTAAACATTTTGACTTAAATCGGTTTAGTCAATCGTTAGCAATCGATATTCAAAGATACTCATGTTTCGCAAACCCCTAAAACTTTGCCGCCATCCTGTGTCGTCCCTGGAGCGAAATTTAATTTTTTGAAAGAAACGGCATTTTTATTTTGTCATTGGCTATCTGTATATGAAATTTTATCGAAATCAGAGGGTGTCAGGAACGATGTTGCGGTGACGCGGAATTGCTCAGTTATAAAATTTTTTTTTTCCACGCGTACTGAAGACAAAAAATGTAAATATTTATTATTATTTATATTTTATGGATATAGATAAATAGATAGTAACACAAAAGTTGGTTTTAAGGAACCGAGTTTGGTTTGAAAAAATCGAAATATTTAAAAAAAATTTCAATGAATTATCGAATGCTTGGTTGTTAAGTTATTACCAAAACGTGTGTTTTTTCACTTTCCCTAACCCTGTAATTTTTTCTGCACCTCCCCTTTATCTTCATGCATTACAAAACCAGAAAATTAAACAAATCCCTTTTTATAGAAAATGTTGTAGAGATTGAACGGCAACCATAGCGATCGGTTCATCTTTTAAATGTTATTTGAGGAGGTTGAGAATAGAAATTTTGAAAAATAATAATTTTTCACCTTGACGAGCAATCATATGAATGGGGATTTTTGTCTATTCCAAAGCAATTTTTTTGTAGTTTTTGACTGAACAGTTTCCAACTTATTCTCAAAAATGTGAAGATGCCTGTGTTCTTAGCCGGCTCGAAGGATCAAACTTTTATCGTTTTTAAGTTGGCAAAGAACTGTAGTTGATGATTTGATAAAATGCACTCAAATGTGCACAACGTCTGGTCCGTGTACGATTAAGCTATCAACCAATAGCACATATGTTCCATTATAATTGTTGTGAGAAAACATTATCAATATTAGTTGCTCGATGGCGATCGAATCAAAATATAACGTAATAAATAATAATTATTAGTTGTTATTGTGAGCAATTGAACTAAAATAAGAAACGAAGACTTACTACAGAAATGATCTTGTGAAATATAATCTTTGGAGGTGAGATGGAGAAGTAGTTAAGATGACAACATCACTTACAATGAAGTTCAGCAACACTAAAGACGGTTTAAATCTTAAACGGATGACCGCTTGAGAACTTCATCGGGGAAAATATGGAATATGATTGAATTTCGTTGAAACCAGAATATCTCGCCCTCGGAATGCCAGTATACCTTATCCAGCAGACCTGAAACCAGACTAGGATTCGATGGACCAATAACCCATTAATCCGAAATCAACTAACTAATTTTCAACACGTACACTAGAAAACACAAACAATCTTGAAAACTACAAACATAGACCATTGGATATACTACCCGGACACGATAGGAAGCTGAAACGTCAGAACGCCTACCGAATCATCAAGACTAACTAGCGTTATATTTATAGGACTCAGTGAAGTAAGATGGTAAAACAGTGGTGACATAAAAAAAGATACGGTCAATTGTAATGTTCTCTGGAAAGTCCAACACATAGGAATAATAATAACACCAAAAGCTAAGAAATCACTATTTGAATGGGAACCAATAAGCAGAATAATAATAACAACTCGATTTCAATCGAAACGACATCAAAATTGTTCAAGGAGATTTGAATGCTAAAATTGGAACCGATATCAGAATGAGATCAAATCAATTCAAATCTCGAAACAATAATGGAGATAGACTCATAGATTGTTGTGTCACAAGCCAGCTATTCAATTGCGACCATCAACTGGTAATAGCAACATTCAAAATCAAACCGGCCGCTGCAAAAATTACAAAAACCCGAGGAGAAATTAGTTAGGGAAAGTCTGAGTACAGTCAGGGCGTGATCAGGTCCTGGCCAATCCAAAAAGGGCAAGCCTTATTAGTGCAATCTGATATGGCCCTGTTCCATCCTGATTTATAATACCCTTTTAGGGTTAACCTTATTTGAATATACCAGGCCTTGATTTGGTTATTCGTATTCGACCCCTAGGTGAAATTTCAATTGGTTAAAATTTACTAGAGTATTATGTATTTTAGAAGAATCGCAAATTTCGAAAAGGGCTCAACTCGGATTTTTTCAAAGTGGACTTTTCCGCTTTTTTTCTATGTATGCATGTAGACCGATATTTCATGAGTGAGAAGGTCTCATATCTGGTTTTTATAGTTGAAAAAAGAGTATGACCTTGAAATGGGGTTTTAACAATATGTTAAGCAAAAACTATATTCTAAAATAGTAATTTACTTATTATTCGATACTTTTGGTTTAATTGATGTTCCTAGTTTTGCTAAAGATCAGAATAATACAAATCTTTAGTATTGACACTGCAAGAACCCAGAATCAATTGCAAACGACATTATTATCGGTGGAAGCGTTGTAAAGGGTAGAGCAGCCCTTAAATTAAATTTAAAATTAAAATGAAACCTATAATAAAATAATAAAAATGTTTTTTTTAATAATTTACTTTCATAATGCCGCTTTATTACTAAAACCATCTATAAGTCATTGGATGAATTTCGAAAAGGACCCATCTCATAAAACTGTAACAGCCGTTTTTCCCGACACACTTTTATTCAAAGAAACTGTTTTAGTATGTACTGATGCAACACAGCAATTGCAGTTAGAGAAAAAAAACTGTTAAAAAGAAATTCGGTTTTTTGTATCTCCTGTAAAATTTCAAAAATCCGAGATGAGCCCTTTTCAATATTTGCGATTCAAATATATAGTTAAAATCATTTTATGTATGACGTCTGTTTTAGTTATCGTTTCTTGACTGATAGCGAAAAAGCGTTACACTCATGATCAGGAGCCAATCAGGTTGCCCTACCAATGCTAGATCCGGACTAGGGCAAACCCGATTGCCTTATTTTAGCCAGGACAAATTTATGTTCTGGAAGTTAAACCGGAGGAAGCTCAATACAAACAGATTGAGTGACAAAAACACAACAACCTTCTTCAAAGAATCGCAGCTAAATCTCACAAACAACGAAATAACCAGTCTTGATTAAAAGTGGAATCAAATTGTAAAAGCCTTCGTAAAAACTGCTACAGATATGCTCGGATACTAGGGCAAGTTTCGAAAACCATGGTTTAATGATGAAGCCTGGAAAAAAATTAAAGAGCGTCGTCAGCTCAAAGTGCACCTCTGTCACCAAAGCGCATCAAAAATCCGAATGAAGTATGAGAGTATAGATAGCTAAACAAGTGAAGAAGATTGCAATAAATGATCGTAGAAGATATACCGAAAACATTCTCAAGACTGCGGAAACAGCCAAAAACCTTAACTTTACGTCCTTGCAAGTTGCATCATAATCTACTATTATTTAACTAAAATTTTAGTAAGTTGGCAGCTAGATTCTAGTCCTCAATTTATAAGCTTCTTATTTAATGATAGATCTTATAGACCTTATAACTTTAACAAATTGATAATGTTTAAGGGTGTCTGGCAGGGGGTTACCACGATTGTAAGCGTCTGGCAATGGGTGACGTGACTTCTAATACTACCCCGAAGAATATATAAAAAAAATACCTTTTATACTTTCACGAAACTTTGAAGGCCCCTTTGTTACCTGCTCCCTGCCAAGGCCACCATGATCCAAACTTTATATGTTGCTAATTGTTCCTACCTCAGTAGGGGGTATGCGCAGAGAAACTTTCAGCTTTTATAAAATAACGAAGGCGCCGGCCAGACCTTCGTTATTTTATAAAAGCTGAAAGTTTCTCTGCGTCTGCGGGCTCTTAGTCTAAAATTTTATAAAAAAATTGTTTATTATATTTCTAACAGTTTGAAATTCACCTAAGCAACATTTTTGTAATTCATCTAAGCAACCGAACAACACGGACGCTTATATTTTTCATCAATTTTATTTTTTTTTTAATTATTTTTTCATTAAAAAGGAAAATTATTAAGAAAAGTGCAACGATTGATCGCCCCCCGGTGCACAAGGGTTAATACCAAATGATCTTTCATCCCTGGAAGCTAAACTATCATTTTTATGATCTCCTGGATAATGCAAACTATTACCAATTTTGGTGTCCTTTACGAAAACAAAAATTTAAGTTCGAATTCAAGATGTCAACCATCCAAGAAACAATAATATTAGGATCGATTATCCGAATATGCCAAGAAAACATTGAAGGAATTAGTAAAGAGAAGAGCATCTATTTGTTACGTTATTTACATGAAAATTCAATTGATGTGGCAGTCGTACAAGAAACACATACAGCAAATAAATCACAACTGAAAAACCGTGGACATATTAAAGGATATGATCTCATTGGAGCTACATACCATCCGCATTACGGCACTGCTACTTATGTGAAATCAAATATTGAAAACGTGCCACTGATATCTACAAGCTCAACGGAAATGATTTTTACAATCATTATCGAAGTTGGCGGAACAAAAATAGTAAATATTTATAAACCTCCCAATACATTATGGCCAACAGACCCAATTCAAACGGTAGATCATCAGCAATATATATATAGGTGACTTCAATAGTCATCATACTCAATGGAAATACTCACAGAATGATAATAATGGAAATGCGCTTGTTGAATGGTATGGGAAAAATAGCCTACATTTAGTGTTTGATGCTAAAAACCGTGGAACATTTAAATCAGCAAGATGGCAAAACGAATATAATCCAGATCTCTGCTTTGTCACGAAAAATTCAAACGATTCACCCATCCAAGCAACGAAGTGTCGAACAAGATTTTCCACATAGCCAACATCGGCCGGTCATAGTCGAACTGGGATATCAAATTCCAATTATAAAATCAACACCACGCCCACGTTGGAATTTTAATAAAGCGAATTGGCTCCGTCATTTACCATAGATTTAGATAAAGTGACACGCTGGATACAACCAAATATTACGAATTATTCTCGATTTCTAAATGCGATCACTTCCACTGCAAAGAAATTCATCCCGAGAGGCTTTCGAAAAATATATGTTCCTGGCTGGAATGCTGAAAGTGATCGTCTATACAAAGAATTTTTGGATTCTGGCCAATCTGAAATCGCAGAAGATTTGATTTATAGCCTAAATTTGAATCGAAAAGAAAAATGGATGAATACCGTAGAAAAGATGGATTTTCGAAAATCAAGTCGCAAAGCGTGGAGTATTCTCAGAAAGCTTGATGCAAACACAATGCCTATCATTAATAAACCAAATATAGTCCCAAAAATCATAGCAAGAAGGATTGTGGAAATGTCAAGAGCCCCATCAGATAAATCATTTTCAAAAAATATCATACACAAACTGCGAACTATGAAACAAATCGCACCATCAAATTCTGAATATTCACAACCATTCAATGAATCGGAAATCAATACAGCCATTTCATCAATCAAAATAGGCAAAGGAGCTGGAATCGATGGTATTTATTACGAGATGATAAAGAATTTTGGGACGAACGTGAGATGATGGCTCTGTAAGTTTTATTCAAAAATCTTAGATTCTGGTATCCTGCCGGCAGAATTCAAAGAAACGAAAGTAATCGCTTTTCTCAAACCCTGAAAACCGAATGATCTTCCTGAAAGCTATCGTCCCATAGCACTTATGAGCTGCTGTTTGAAGCTTTTAGAAGCATCAGTAATAAAATCTTCGAACACATTAACCCAGAGCAAGCTGGCTTTCGACAAGGAAGAAGCTGTGAAGATCAAGTGCTTGCACTTACTTCCTTCATTGAAAATGGATTTCAGAAACTGTTAAAAACATCATGTGTCCTGATAGACCTAACAGCTGTCTATGACACTGTATGGAGAGACGGACTGATCTACAAACTTATAAAAGTGATTCCATGCCGCAAGACTTGTGCTCTCATCAACAACATGTTAAGCTATAGACTCTTCTCAGTACATTTGGGAGATAAAATCAGCAATAAACACAAATTGTCTAACGGTTTAGCACAAGGATCTCTACTGGCTCCATTACTATTCAGTCTATACATAAGCGACTTGGCCGAAACAGCAGCTAGAAAATTTGGCTATGCTGATGCCTGGACGCTTGTAGTACAACATAATTTAATGGAAATCACTCAAGAACTCTTGAATTCTGATCTCATCATCATTGGTCAATATCTAAAACAATGGCGACTGACTCCGGATTTGACCAAAACGGAAGTGAGCTGTTTCCATCTCAATAACAAATTAGCAAAGGCCGAACTGAAAGTAATTTTTAATGGAAAAGTGCTAAAACACAATCATTGTCCAAAATTTCTCGGAGTTCATTTAGACCGATCACTCGACCACAATATAATTATGATATTAAAAACTAAATCTAATCATTTAAAGAGAACGAAAATTATAATTTTTATTTATAGTGGTTTTTTGTGAGCAATTAAGCTAAAGTACGCATTGGAAATCATTTGATTTTAAATGTTCGCAATTTTGACAATTATTAATGTTCATAGTATAGGCGGTTTTTATACAAATTTATTTATCGTAAAAAACTTGTTTCCATGAAAGCTATTATTATTGTCATGGTTTGTTATTTTTTACTCCCTAGGGAGTAAAAGATGCAATTAGCTTCCACAAATGAGGGAGCGGAACTGAACATTATATACAACTCGTTTAAAAAGCTATATTTATGTATTAAAGGCCTAAAGTAGGTCTTTTTGTCTTGAGAGTGGGATTGTTGCTTTAGCCGAGGGTAATAAACACTCGAAAGCAAAAAAGATACTTTATGTCTGAATTACATACAAGATTTTTTGTACGAGTAAGATTCTGTATTATTTGCCTAAATTAAAATACATATGTATATTTACACAAAATAGTAAAATATTTTTTATTCGCCTACATATTAAAGCGGTACTTTATTACTGTGATTTGCGGCCGTAAAGTGTCACTTTTTAACCATATATTTTGTTGTCATAGTTACGTTCAAAAAAGTAAAAACATTTGTATTTGTTTAAATTCTATAAAAAACCGAAATTTTTATCAAAGCAACCTTTAAACTCAAAATTTCATTATCCAATTAAAATTATTGTTATTATTTGCTGTCATAGTTATACAATTATTTTGAAAAAAATTACAAATATTTTGTCAAAGGTTACTTGTTCAACATATTTGCATTTCAAAATTTATGCAAAATTATATCTTTGATATAGAATAAACAATTTTTTTAAAATATTTTGCTAAGTAGCGGCGAATAAAAAATAGTATATGACGCACGGACGTAAGCTATTTTGGACTTAATGTGGGTGCAAATCTTAGCTAACGCCTCGATTTGCAAACTCCACATACGTCCAAAATCTTTAGCCTTACGTCCTCAATCCTCATCATAATGTACTATTTTGAGAAAATTTTTCAATCCAAGTACTTTTTCATTTGATATTTATTTTCCTAAACTTTTATAGCAACCACTTTTTTTTTAAATTTCTCTATTAATTTATTTAAAGCATTTTGTTTTTCAGTTGGGTTTGATCTATCGTATTGTTAAGTAAAAATATGTTTTGTAAAATATTTTTTAAAAATATCGTTAAATTTAAATAATTTTTTTTCTAAATTTCTTTAGCAAAATTCATTTAATTTTAATTGTATATTAAATAACAAACAAACCAAAAATGCTTAGATTAAACAATTATCTCAAAATAATATTTTTTGGAAATAGGCTAATGTATTTTTTTCTTTTTACTTTTGAGTGTGTTTTCGCTTTAGGGCGCAAAATGGTATATTTTATACGCATTGTTATTTCAATTAGAAAAAATAGCCCGATACAGTGCGATTCGGCCCGATTTACACGCGATTTTTGAATCGTAAAATTGCATTTTACGGTATACTTGTACAAAAATAGTTATTTATGTACCAAGGGTGTAAAGTTATACATTTCAGCCCGAGTGAGAATTTGTTGCATGAGGCGTTAGTCGAGTCATCTTTTATACTTTCTACAAGACGGCGCAAAGTAACGCAAAGAGGCCGTAAAGTAACAATAAATAAATAAATAAAGTAAATAAATAAAGAGAGCGTAAAGTAATAGAGGGCGTAAAGTAATTGAGGTCGAAAGTAATGTTTTACGCAAATCTAAGTAAGCATAAAATAGTTCATTTTGGATAGGAAGTATAAAAATAGTTTTTATCAACTTTTGAGTAGATTTTGAATATTTTACAAAAACTTCTCACGAAGCTCTTTTGCTCATACTTTTTTGTCATTCAAATAAGCTCCTTATTTTACATCGATCTGAAAGAACTTTTATGAGAAATTTTTCAAAATCTTGCCCTACTTTTTTGGCATTTCGACATTTTGGGTCATAATGAGACTAAGTAGCCTTAAGACTAAGTAAGCAAAAAGTGGCTGTCTGTTGTCAGACTGTGCGCATTACGAATGCGTTTTTGTTTTTGACAAAAATTGAACAAAGTGAAAGATGGGGTTCTCTCTAGCAACTGTTTATTTGAATTTTTTGAAACATTAGGTCTCGCTATATGATTATAGACAGAATTTTATGCGTAATTTTTATCTCTAGAGTCTAGGGCGTATTGTATTTTAAACGTAAAAAACCACAAAACCTGGTAATTTAATAAAACTTTGTGCCTTTCTCATAGTTCTGAAAGCGTTTGCATTGAAAAAAGTGCTTTTAAGGAAGGTTCTGAGTTCTGACAAACAACTACTTGCAACTTAATTAACCTTTAGTCTTGTCGTTGTCGAACTTATAATAAGAAAAAGTGAAAGAAAAAAGTTATAACAAGAAAAAGTCGAGATTCGAACTTGACCATTTTTGATTTTTCTGAAACTTGTCATATTGTATGAACAGACATATAGTATGGACAAAATAAAAAATACAACTTATTTTATAATTTTTTTAAAGTGCTCAAGCCATAGGGGGCATGAAACATGCATGAAAAATGCATGCATGAAAAATGAAAATTCTTCCAATCCGATGTAACTTTGAAATTAAATTGCTCAAGAACGGCTATACCGATTACAGCAAACTCTTTTTTATTTGATAGATGATAAGTTAGCCGTTTGAAAAAAAATTAAATAATATTTTTTGTAATTAATTTTTAAATAAAAATATTAAAAAAACATTTTTAAAGATGGCGCTAGGGTCGATTGGAATTTAACAAATATATCAAATCTATAAAGAGGCGTAAATTTTTGTTCTTGAGATATTTAATTTTAAAGATTTTTGGTCCAACTAAAATTCGAATTTTTCATCATTTTTTCGAACTTCAGTGGTTGATAAAAATTGTTCGAAAAAATAATGAACAATTAGAATTTTAGACGGACTAAAAATCTTTAAAATTAAATATCTCAAGAACAAAAATTACAGCCTCTTTGTAAATTTGGAATATTTTAGAGTAAAGATAGAACTTTTTTCAGAAAAAAAAATTAATTAAATCCCAATTGATCTTTGACCCTAGCGCCATCTTTAAAAATGTTTTTTTAATATTTTTATTTAAAAATTAATTACAAAAAATATTATTTAATTTTTTTTCAAACGGCTAACTTATCATCTATCAAATAAAAAAGAGTTTGCTGTAATCGGTATAGCCGTTCTTGAGCAATTTAATTTCAAAGTTAAATCGGATTGGAAGAATTTTCATTTTTCATGCATGTTGGGGTGCCCCCTATTTTAAACTAAGCAGTATTTTTTATTTTGTCCATACTACTAATATGGCAAGTTTCAGGAAAATCTAAAATGGTCAAGTTTTCACAACTCGGTCTAGTTGTTCTTCAATAAGCCCTTCTATGAAAAATATTTCATGTTCTAAATTTAATATTAGTCCCTGGGCCGGCGCCGATTTCATGTGATGATTACCACATATTTTATACTTTTTTAGGCGTCTGTCCTTGATGAGTCCGAAAACATTTGTTCTGCGATTTTTCTCAAATCGGCCGCTTTTGCGTTCGGCAAGCTCCGAAAAATTCCGATTGCCCGCGATCTTGTAAATGTGCTACCACATTTTTTTTTAACTGTGGGGGTTGGAAATTTGTTTTTGAACAAGAGGGTAAGCTTGTCCGACCAAAATATGTCTGCTATTATCGAGTCCGACAACAGACATTTTGGTATGTTTGGGTTGTCGGACTAGACAATAGCAGCCAAATTTTTGTCGGATAAGGTTACTCAACTGTTCTAGATCAAATTTCCAATCCCCATAGTTAAAAAAAAATTTACAAGATCCCGGGCAATCGGCATTTTTCGGAGCTTGCCGAACGCAAAAGCGGCCGATTTGAGAAAAATCGCAGAACAAATGTTTTCGGGCTCGTCAAAAACAGGCGCCTCACGAAGTATAAAATATGTGGTAATCATCACATGAAATCGGCGCCGACCCAGGAACTATATGTTTTTCTACTTAAAAATTTTGTTTTGCTTTGTTTATTTATCATCACATCACATCCTAAATCAACTTCTGAGTTTGTTTTTATTTCTTTTGGATTGCACTTGACTCATCAAATTGGAGCCGATCCTGGCTGTGATGTGATGTCGTTCAAAAATAATGCATTTCCTTATGATTCCTTAATATGAAAAACACTATCTCAGAATTCGTTTAACATTCATTTAAAAAATTTAAACCCTCCAGTTTTCCTGTTGTTTTGAAAATGTGCCTCCTTTAATCCCACGCTTAGATATGAACTAATGAACTGAAAGATTTAAAAAAAAATACACTAACCACAAAAATTGGTAATTTTTTTTATTTAGGAAGTAGTAGTAGGTAAAGAAGAAAAACGTTCACAAGCTGGGTAGTTCCTTTGCCACCTACCAGCCCAAGTTGATAGAGTGTCTTATTTTTAGTATCATTTTCTTTATACACCGAGAAGTTTAACTTCTGCATTCGCAGATTATCAGATTATTGGTTTAGATTTCATAGTTGAAGATGTACGGAATAAACTTGGAAAACAATATTGCGTTAAACAGGAGTTTTCGTAATATTTTTCTTGTTTAATATTTTTCCTACTAGACGCTTCACGTAATATCTTACCCTTTCCTCATGTTACCAACCCAAAACTTTCGCCAATTTTCACCATTTTAAATGTCTATGCTTCAATTGTTCATAAATCGTCACCAAATTTCAATCATAATTTTTTTAAACATTTAATTTGTTCATCCAACCAAGCGACTAACATTTAAATTATTTCACGTTTTGCACATATTTTTTATTCTTTCTTCATTCATTCAATAAAATTATTTCATTTTACACAACAACTACACGTTGAAATTGCACGCTAAGAAAAAAAAAATTAACAACAAAACATATCTTAAAGAAAATAACAACAAATCGACACAACATAAAACTCTAACATTATTCCAACTTTTTGTTGTTGCTGTTGTTGCTTGTACATATTTTCTTCAAGTTATTCAACAGATTTTCATTCAGATTTCAGTCACTCGGTTGATTCCGACCGAGGTGAACGGTATAAATATTTGTGAAACTAAAGAAAAACAACACAAACGGGTGTGATTTTCGAGTAAATAACAACAAAAAAATACGTAAACATTTAAGATTCGATTCGTAATTTAGCAAAATTAAAAAAAAAATTACAAGTGTACGTAGGTATATAAGAAGTACGAAAAAAAAATTTGTAGTTATATTATTTTTACTTTAATGTGAAATCGCAAGTGTTCTAATTTCATATATGAATATTAAATACAAAAAGTAGTTTTTTTATTATCGTTATAATAGTTTTATTTATTTTGTGGTTATTTAATTATAATTAGTTTTTTATTTTGATTTTACGCGAAAAAAATTTCTAATTAATTTGCTAGTAATTAGCAAGAGTTTTTATTAGTTTTAGTTTTAGCGAATTAAGTTTTCTTTTCAAATTATTTAATTATTTAGTTTGTGAAGTTGTTTGTTTCAATCAAATAAATATTAATTTAAGTGATGAAACAACATAAAATAAAAAAAGTTTAATTAAATAGTTTTGAATCTTTTATTTTCGACAAAGTTTTTTTTTTGTGTGTGCAAATAATTGCACAGTGAATTTTTGTAAAATTTAATTAGGACAAAATTGTTGTGTGCAAAGTGAATTTTTATAAAAAATAAAAAAGTTAGAGAGCTCTCAATTATACTTATGATTGTTATCATAAAAATAGAAAATATTTTTTTTTTTAAGTTTTTGAGGAAATAAAAAAGAAAATAGTGAAAAATAAAAGAAAAACTATTTTTTTTATGTTTATGGAAATCTGTTGAGTCAAGAATTTGAATTAAGGTGAGTGAGTTTTGTGTTTTTTTATTATGAGAAAATAACTTTTGTTTTTTTCTTGTCGATTTAAGTTTCAAATAAAAAAATTATATATTACATATTTTTTTTTATAATAAATTCACTTTCGTTCTCGTTATGATTATGAAATATTTTCAGGTGAAGTTTAGTAAATTTTGTTGAATTAATTGAATGGCAAATGTATTAAAGAAAGTGTTAAAGTTGTTTTTTAGTGATTTTCGTTTAAGTTGTTGTGGTGGGTAACATTAAAATTGAATTGAAATGATTAATTGTATATAAACAGATATTTAAATATTAATATTACGGATGGTATGTATCCTTGAATAGTAAAAATTTTAAAATCGTTTTATACCATGTTTGGGATACTGTTATAAAGAAATTTAATTCTCTTTAAGCTAAAATCTCATAAAATTATTTTCTTACCGGTTTATAATGCAATGCAAAAATATATATCAATATATGAAAATTGTTACTCTACGCTATTGAAATATAAAATTTAAAATGTAACTTCATATGTACACTTTAATCGTTAAATGACGGCATTCACCGCATTATTGAAGGAGGGTTATATAGTCCTTATTGGCAACCCGCAAACCTATTGGATTATTGGCAACCTCTTTTTATTTTACTAACGCCAATTTTTTAAATATGAGGTAGAGGTAGACTGCGACTACAAAGGGACATGGACATAATGAATGACCTCAAAAAATTGGTTGCCATGTTAATTATATCACTGTTCCGAATTACCGTGGTGAATATTCATAAGTGATTAGTTCGGCAACGCAGCTACATGGAGCGGAGCATAAACACCAAAATAAATTTGAAAATAAAGTTTTCGAAAATCGTTTTTTAGTTTCCAAAAAAGTTTGTTTTTAATAAAAAGTGTTATTCATATTATAACCTTGTTTTGTCGGGTTTAAAATTTTTTTTGTTTTATTATTTTGTTTTTCCTCAAATTACCCCGTTTTAATTGAATATAATTTCTATTATTTAATCTATATATTTCGGGCTAGGCCCATCTTCAGGATTATTAATAAATAATAAAAAATAATATCATTAATTTTTTATTATTTATTAATAATCCTGAAGATGGGCCTAGCCCGAAATATATAGATTAAATAATACAAATTATATTCAATTAAAACGGGGTAATTTGAGGAAAAACAAAATAATAAAATAAAAAAGTGTTATGCTATAGAAATTACAATATTTGTCACAACAACACATAGATACCTTTTAAGACCTAGGTCTCACAACAACTTGCAGTCTGAGGTGTTGATGAATGTTTTTAAGCTTTTATAGATTGAACGTCCCCGAGACTTTTGATTCGAGCAAAGCATTCCATTTGTACGATTTATATAAAGAAAACCCTCTGAATTATGTCACTATGATAGTGAGTGGTCTCAACAGCCGAGCACTGCTGGTGACGAAATTTATAAAAAAAACAAGATCAGCAACAGTGCGACAATGTTCTATAGGGGTTGGTCAACCGTTTCTGACAATTCTGGCCAAAGTGCTTTATTTTTTTTTGACAAATGATCTTTCGTTGGTACAATTTAGAGTATCAGAACTTTTTAGTGGATCAGATCATAATTTGATTTTAACATATTTAAATTTATAAGTTCCTAAACAGATTAAATTTGATCCGAGTCTTGTTTGGGATTATAAAATTGCAGATTAGCAGGGGCCAATTAATTCAAACATTTCTGCATATACTTTTCAGAAATAATGCACGTGGGAATGGGCAAGTTTATTCCAATAGATCGTTTCGAAGACTGATATATGGGTTTCGAGTAAATGTAAAAATGTAATAAAATTTTAAAAAAATGCTTTTCGATAGTATAACTAAAACAAACGTGATGAAAACCTTAGATTATAACATATAAAAAGAAATGTATGTAGAAAACTAATACATGCAAAGAAATATCTATTTATTACGAAAAAACTACTAAATTTGCTGTGCAACCCAGGATGGTTCACGCAGTTTTTATAAAGCTATTAGTAGAGCCTAATTTGTAACCTAGGCCAATTCCGTTTCAAGTATACCACTTGGAATCAGTGAATATTTACTGTTCTTATCAGTGAAATAAATAAATTCGTAATATTAAATATTTTATTACTAAATGAATCAGTGATCAATTCACTGAATGATTTGCCAATATCACTATTTTTATAGTGAAAAAACTTTCACTAATTTAATCAGTGAAAATTCCACTAATTCAAGTTTAGAGAGTAGCGTTCCGAAAATCCTCAAAGAAAATTGATCAATACTAACAAATTTTAGTTCCATAGTTAGCATCGTATCTTCTGATATTCAGAGACGTTAATCTATAATTTATTATCACTATATACACTATACAACATCTAAGTTTAAATAAAAAAAAAATACTGAAAAATTATCGGCTAGGGAGGAGAGGGGGAGGTCCGGACACGAAAACCCCCTTTGTGTGCGCCCCTGTAAGGCACCATTGAAAGAATCCACAGATAAACATAAAAATGTAGCCACATTTATCTTGACTGAGTGCCTTCGCTAGATTTTAAAGCAACTGAATGGCAGCTCATTAAATGAAGTGAAATAGATATATTGTTGGCAGGAGTTATGAAAACACTCATCGTACCTAATTTAAGTGTCACATACAAATGGTTGAACGAGTTGGAAAAAGTAAATTCTGAAGGTAGGTACGTTGCGATTAAAATATTAAAGGCCAAGTATATTCAAAATCGAGTGACAATTAACCGTGATTTACCGAAGTTTAAAATAAATATTAGTATATGACATGTTTCTCCCTTCACTTTGTCTATTTTTGCCCAAAACCTTTTATGTACTGAGCATATGTATACCTACCGAGTTTCATCAAAATAAAATTGCAGAATTAAAAGTTATATAAGTTTTAAATAAACAAGTGTTTTGGAGCTTCCTTTCCTCTTTGGTCAATTCTGCTCAAAAGTTTTTTAGGTCACCGCCTCTTGTCAAAGAGTTTTTAAAAAAAAAAATTGGAAACCGTTAGTTTTCATCACACATGACGGCTAAGTGGCCGGTAGACAGATATACATTTTTTGGCTTATTTATACTAGTTATGACCCAAAAGTCAAAACATCGAGAAATGCCAAAAAACCGGGATAAGATTTTAAAAATTTTCTCATATTTGTAATACTCAGATGTTTCAGACTCTAATATTTAATTTTTATTGATTAAAAACGAAGCCTGTAGCTCTATACTGCCTGAGTAAAATCGTTACATTTATTTTTCTTTGCTTATTTTAATTGTTTATTCGATTTACTTTATTTCTGTTGTTTTATTTCTGGGATTGGAAAAAGATTGAATCTCATTTTCATCAGATTTAACGGTCTCCTAGTATACATGAAAAACATCTTTTCGCTAAATCTCATCAGTGATTTTAATTTTTACGATCTTTTCTTTTAGTCTTTAAGTGCAAATTGTGAGTATATTTCGTCAGAAATTTTTTCGCCTTCGTGTACGATTGTGGTCTGCAATACAGCTATAACAATCCGATAAATACCGATCTTTAAATTGTCTTTGTTGACACATAAGGTAATAATACATGTTTTACAAATTGGAAATGTATAATTATAAAAATATTTTTATGAAGACGGTTTATCCTAATTATGGACCTTATTAAACATTCTCGTAGCACCTTCGTAACCTCCTCATTGGTTGGTAATGCCATGGTCGCGATTTAAGTAATTCAAAAATTTTGCCATTAAGTTTATAATGTTATGTATTTCATGGAAAATAATTTTTGTTTTTCCTAACAAAGAACAAAAGAATAAATTAGTTTTTAATATAATATAATATTTTTATTCGCCTACATATTAAAGTGTTACTTTATTACTGTGATTTGCGGCCTTAAAATGTCTCTTTTTAACCATATATTTTGTTGTCATAGTTACGTCCAAAAAGTAAAAAACATTTGTACATATTTGTATAAATTCTATAAAAAATAGAAATTTTTATCAAAGCAACCTTAAATTCAAAATTTCATAATCCAATCAAAATAAATATGGAGGGGCTGAAATCTCACAGCTCTGAGATATCAAGACTTCGGTCTGGGTTAAGGATTTTGATATAGTTTTCGGCAAAAAACTTTTATGAGGACATAGTTTTTAGTTTTGGGCAGCGATGTATATCAAACATAACTCTTTGTTAAAGTACAAGTATTTTTCATCTCTGTTTAGAAATTTATTACAAAACTAACACGAAACATCAATACGTTGCCGGAAAATTATAACTGATCATAAATTAACATAATTTAGTGAAATGATGATATAATCAGCAAACTGCTCAAAAACCTCTCCATTTAGCGTTTCGAGAAAATATTACAAAATCACAAATTCATTTCTTGCAAAATTCAAAAAATATTTTAAAAATTAAATAAAATCAAATTTTTTTCAAAATTCCAAAAATATTCCAAAAATTAGAATAAAATCAATTATTTAAACTTTTTCTAAATTCCAATAATATTCCAAAAATTCTTAAAAATTCAAACTTTTCCAAAATTCTAAAAATATTGCAAAAATTATTACAAAATCAAAAATTCAAACTTTTTCCAAAATCCCAAAAATTATAATAATATCAAAAATTTAAAATTTTTCAAAATTCTAAAAATATTCCAAAAATTCTTACAATATCAAAAATTAAAACTTTTTCCAAATTACTAAAGCTATTGCAAAAATTATTACAAAATCAAAAATACAAACTTTTTCAAAATTCCAAAAATATTTCAAAAACTAAAACAAATTCAAAAATTTCCATGTCCAATTTCATTTTAAATTACATATACGTCATCAAAACATCTGCATTATTTTTCCCAAAAAATTGGCTAAAAAAATAAATAAAATCATTTTTTGACACACTTGACAACATTTTTTTGACAAACTTATAATGCAATAATCTAGTTTTTGATCTCAAATACCAATTGTAATTGCCATTGCTATGGCCATTCATGTTTCACCTGAACAAGTAGTGTTGGTCATCTAGGCCAGAGTGATCTTGTCTTAAACACTGCATTTTAAGCCATTAGCGTTTCTCAGAATCTCCGATTGAATTCATTGGTGGGCAGCACATTTCCCGGCTAGATGACAGCCTCTGGGTCGGGGTCTTCCACCATCCAATGCAGAGCTAGAAAGTGCTGCTGAAAACTAGCTTTAAAAGCTACACTGTAAAACTTTAATTTAATTCGAAACCAAGAATGTTGATAAAGTTTTATCAAATTTATTACACATACTATTAACCTGTAACCAAAATCCTGATGAAAAAAACACCACACTATTTATGTCATCCTATTATTGATATTCAGTAATCCAGATGATCAGATGTTAAAGATCATCTAACTCAACCCACCCATAACCTAAATTGATTTCACTTCTGCTTGAAGGAAATCCCATAATTTCTATGGAGCTGCAAGAGAACTAAATCACGTACATATGATGGCTTTTACCACATCTTTGATTTCACTTCCATTTTCTTTTAAAATGGATTAAAAGCAAGCTCATATCAAACAAAACATTCGAAGCACTATTATTTTTAACACGATTCTGAAAACAAATAACTATTAACACTTCACTTGTGGAAACCAATCGAATCAAATCAGAAATAAAATTGATTTCTAAGATACTTATATTATATATTTGTTTTTTTACTATATTTTTAATTTATTTTATTACACACAAAATATAACGGCATGCAAATGTATATACGTATTATAATTATAACGCTGATCAGCTATTTATCAACTTAAAAGTTAAATCACTTTATAATAAAAAAAAACAATTAAATATCTCAATAAATAATATAAATGACGAATATATAAAGTAATAAATTAATATCTAACCTAATTACAGTAACTTATAAAGAAATTTATGAACATCTAATTTATTTCCTGACTTGAATTTGTTTAAAGTTTATATTTGTTATTTATATTTCTTCTAATTTTTCATGGTATTCTTCTCAATCACTTTTCTTTCGTAGGTCTATTGACCAAAATATAGTGTGACGGGACACACAAATAATAATAATTTACAAAAAAAACTCACCAAGAAGCACTCGGTTTTTAATGGCTTTTTGATTTGTTGTATTAGCTTGCATAGCTTGTTTGATATGGATATATGTACAAGAATCAATTTTACCACTTACAAATTATTGTTCTTATTTAGTGGGATTTCCTATCCTTCAGATGGATGCAAACCGCGTGTGCTTCTAAAGCAACAAAATTAGAAACAAAAATTTAGGCTATACAAAGAAAATTCACAAGAGATAGGCACAAGTCCTAAATATCTATATTGATTACATGCCTTGGTCGAAATTGATGTTCAGGTTAACAAAAAACACAACAAAACTTTGTGAACGGTGCGGTATCAATTATATTTTATTTTAAACTTATTAAATCACTTTTAAGTGCACCGATCTCTATTAACTACACAAGTGGTAATGGACAATTAAGGTCATCCGGCTAATTGCAAATATCTACAGGATTTTCGAATTACAAAAAAATTTCGAATTTATGATACCAATCCAAAATAAAATATCTGTTTTGTGTTTTCTTTAACTTTTTCATTTTTACAATAGATGGATAGTTAAAAGCTTAACATACAGTGCGTGATGTAAAACATGATTAATTAAATCAAAAGAAAAAAATTATAATAATGCAGTGTTTTAGATAAAAATAAATTCTGTAGTAATGCCAATGCTACACAATCCCGACCATCAAGATTTCTCCAAATTTAATGTTCCTAATCGTAATCACTTAAAATGAACGTTTTTTAAGCCAAAAATATGAAAATTTGCTGTTTTTGACACACTTAATGATTTTTTTGACACACTTCCGGTACAGTTATCGAACACAGCGTCCTTTCGGACCTGTCCCTTGAGTATACCTATTTTTAGAAAAAAATTTTTGAAATTCCTCCAGCGGTTTTCCCTGTAGCGTAGGTAATAACGGCCGGCCGGCAGACAGCACACATTTTTTTTGCTTTTTTAGAATCAGTAGGTCCTAAAACGTCGAGAAATGCCAAAAAAAAGTGAGGGTAAGAATTTCACTTTTGGCTCATGAATGTAATACTTAGGTCTTTCAGACCGAAGTAATTGTTTATTTTTTGTTGTCATAGTCGCAATCTCCACATACGTCCATAACCTTAGCTTTAGGCCCTTGTATCATAATGTACTATTATAATGACTACTGACCTGTGGCAACTGAACTGTGATTTTCTATATCTCTAGAATTGGTCTACTTGGAGTATAACGGAAATATGTTCTTTTAATTCTTCAATGTCAATGTTAATATTTTCATGCTGCACACTAGCACGTCTTCTTTGTTTTTAAAAGACATTTTTAAATGTATTCAATATTCTATATAAAAAATATAGAATCTGAAAATGTTTACATCTTACTAAAACCATATTAATTCTTTTTTATTAAAGAAACAATTTTTATTATAATATTTTTACGATTCTATATAATCGGAACGAAATGTAAAATAAAATTGTATTCATCCTCTATTTCCCCTAAACAATATGTCAAAACTAAAATCAAGGTCGAATTAGTTCTAAGAAAAAGGGTCAAAATAAAAACAAAAACAACATGAAAAAAAAACATATCAAAACAATGACGTAGTTTCATCAGAATTTCACGAGCTTTCTTTGTAAAGAATGGATTTACCTAGAATATTTGAAAAATTAAGAAAAATTGTATATAAGAAATTCCTTTTGCAGAACGAGAATTAGTTTAAATTAGACTGTGCTAGTGAAAAATCGCATTAAATCGTGAGACAAGAATAATTAATAGTTCAAAGGTTAACTTTATACTCCCTTTAATATTTGCTCAACATTAAGTGATGGAAACGAATCGCTGCCGTCTAATCGTGCGGAATATTATTTCGTGTTTTGTTTTTAGGTCAATACACTAATACTATTATAAAAAATTTGAATTTTATGGATTTTTTAATAAATATTAAATTTTATTATAAACGAATTCGCTAGTTTACAAGAAAAATCTCCCGAAATAAAACCCAACTTTTTTTTATAGATTAGGATCTCCTGAACACGAATATCATATTAATTTTTTTGGTTAGCTCTTGTTTTTGAGATATTCACGAAAAACAGTTTTTTTTTGTGATCAAAAGTATTGTTTCGGTTTTTGGGTCTCATATTTTACAAAACAAACAAATTAAATATATTAATGAAACATATACATTAATGATTAAGGATTCTGCAAGTTACAGTCGAAAAAAGTTGAAAAAATACGAAAAATTCACGTTTTTTTTAAATTTTTCCATTTTCAACGCCATAAATCTTGAACAAATAAAGACACAAATTTTTTTTAATTTCTTGGAGCCTATAGTAGCTTCAATTTTCTTTCTTTAAAAGCTAAAAGACACGAATATTGGTGCAGTTTGCACCAAGTTATTCAAGTTTTCCCAAAGAAAGTCAAAACTCTAAATATGGAAAAAATAATTTTTTACTTAATTTATTGTGCCATAAATAATAATTTTAAAAGTTCAGTCGTTCTCAAACATCAGTAAAGAATTATTTTAAAATAGTAAAGCAGAATTTCCATTTTTGTTTACGAAGTTGGGAATTGGACCGATATGAGACGTATATAGAAAAATATAAACAAAAGATAATGAATTGTGAAGAGAGCCAAAACATCATAACATCAGAACTATTTAAGTTAGTCAAGCACCATAAAGTTAAGCTCCTATTTATGTCTATTAATACCTGTAAGGTTTGTTTCTTTTCTTTTTTCTCTTTAAATTTTTTTTCTTTCACCGCCCACCTTGTGTTACTCTTCACATTTATGAACATTTTAAGTTTAATTTAAGAAAGCAATTACTTCTCTTTTTTAATAGTTTTTCGGTTTTCACAACTTTTGTTTAATTAGTTGAATGAGGTTTCTTTTTAAGTAGATAATTGTCGTTTGATTAGTTGCAAATATAATCTCTCTTTATAACATTCTACAGAAAATATTAATTAAAAAAGAAAACCTTTTACAAATATAAATTTTAAATAGTGTATTGTTTTTAAAAATCAATAAATCAATAGTGATAGCTGCCTTTTAAAGCAACATAAATTGTTAGTAAAGTGTTAAGTCAAGTTTATTTAAATGGCGTCGTCAAGAAGTTTCAAGAGTAAAATAAGCCCAAATTCATTTTGTTTTATTTGTTGGAGTTACATAATACATACTGCTGAAAGCATCACCCCATTTATAAGAACTGCCTATATTCATTACTAACTGATATTTTCCAATTCCTAAAATAAATCCGGGGTGGGAGGATCTAGATCATGTCAAAAAACTACACAAAAAAAATCTCGATTTCGAGAAAAATCATATACAAATGAAACACAACTTTTGTCAAAAAAAGACATTTCATAATCAACTGACTGATATTTTCCAACTCCTAAAATAAAACCGAGGTGGGAGGAGCTAGATCTACTACGAAAACAACTTATATATAAATTAATTATGTTGCAGAATTAAAATTATTCTTATAGTTAAATTTTTTTTTCCAAATTTTGAGTTTTGACTTTCTTAGGAAAAACTTGAATAACTTGGTGCAAACTGCACCAATATTCGTGTCTTTTAGTTTAAAAGAAAGAAAATTGAAGCTACTATAGGTTCCAAGAAATTAAAAAAAATTTGTGTCTTTATTTGTTCAAAATTTATGGCGTTGAAAATGGAAAAATTTAAAAAAACGTGAATTTTTCATATTTTTTCAACTTTTTTCGACTGTAACTTCCAAAATCCTTAATGGATTTTTACAAAATATAGCTCAAAATATTTGTTGGCATATTTAATATGCATGTTTCATTAATATATTTAATTTGTTTGTTTTGTAAAATATGAGACCCAAAAACCGAAACAATATTTTTGATCACCAAAAAAATTTGTTTTTCGTGAATATCTCAAAAACAAGAGCTAACACAAAAATGAATATGATATTCGTGTTCAGAAGGTCCAAATCCATAAGAAAAGTTGGGTTTTATTCGGGGAGACAAAAAAAGTTCAAAATTTGTAAACTAGTGATATTAATCGTGCTAAAATTTGTAATATAAATATTTATGTTACGGTAACATTGGGACTGTATAGGTACTGTCGGTTCGAAAAGAAAATTATAAAATTTCATTAAATAATATGAGCTATGCTATGTTGGAAGTAGGGATGGAAAGATTTATAGAAAAGTCGATTCTCGATTCCTAGTTCGATTTTATACATTTCGATTCCTAGAATCGATTCTTCGGCTGCCAAAGTCGATTCTTTCGATTTTAATCGATTCCTATGTTAAAAAAACTAGCTTTAGCTGAAACAAATTTAAATTTATACTTCATAGTGATATACATTTATTCAAAATAAATTTTAGACAATCAACTTATGAAAACCACATATTTTCTGCAACTGGTCTTAAGAAAAGTAGCATATTCAAATGATCAGGCGTTAATCTACTTCGAATCTGATTTGCAATCAGACCATTGTCTGAAAATAAACGCTCACATGGAGTTGATCTTGCTACTATGTATGCATATTGTTTAATATTTTTTGCTATATTGTTGATAAATTTGAATGTTCATTTTCGAGTGTTTTTCATATGATAATTGGATTCGGATTACTTTTTCTGTCGACTGTTGGCCGATTAATGAATTCTCTTAGTTCAATCAGCAACCCGCCTACTTCCTCCCTGTCATTATTTTGATGGTTTTGTTGCATAGTGTCGTCTAAAAAATCCCAAATACCATTATCATTTCAAGATCGTTGATGATCTGCAGTGAAAAAAAATAAAATCTTAAAATCTGCAGTGTACTCATTGTCATGATCAACCGCAACACTTTTTGTTAGTTGATCTTCTTTTTCCAAGCAATATATATAGATAAAGTTTGAACGTATATAGATAAAGTTGAAACAAATTAATTGAAAAACCCTGACGAAGAAATGTTTCTTTAAACTTAAAAATATCTTGTGATAAACACATACCGACAATAATCACAGCACTCGCGGAGTTGCAAATATTTTAAAAGCCTAGATTTTTACATCGGGAGACGAGCAGCGTATTAATAGAGTAAAACTTAACGGCTTCTAAAGCCAAAAAAATCGAATACTAAGAATCGATTCTTGATCGACTTTGAAAATTAAAAATCGATTCTTTATAATCGATTATTTTAACAGAAAAGTCGATTCTCGAGTAGAATCGGAATCGACTTTTCCATCCCTAGTTGGAAGCTTGAGGGCGAAGTCCGAGTGTTACATATAACTGAAAGAGATAACATGCAATCTCCCGAGGTGTCTATACTACTTTTTGTCGTACAATATAATTATGATATTAATAATTAAAATCTAATTCGGGCATGTCAAACTCATTTCGGCATACGGGCCAAACTTTTCGAAAATTATTTTCCAAAGCCTTATGCGGGCCACATGTTCTTGGTTTTATTAAAATTTTTAAATTTTTTAAAGAAAGCAAAGAAATTTATTAGTTCTTAAAAATATATTTATTAATTCAGTTTTTTTGTGCTAAATTAAAATTTGGTATTTGTTTTTGGCTTGATGTAATTTTTAATCTCGATGCTAAAGGTTCTTCAGTTAATCTGACTCACTTCGCAGTTTACTCATCTTCATTTATGAAAACGTTTACGTTTACTCATCTTCATGTGTTCACATATATACATGCTACCAAACATGGATAAAATGCATATGACAAAATGTCAAGTTCTTGGGCAACAGTCTGCAGATAAATAATCGTAAAACTCTGACATACCAATTTCCTTATATGTTTGGTTTAATAGCGTGTCGCATAGTAGTACTATAAACTCCCCGAGCAGAAATTTGTTAGGGTTCAAATATGGCCCTGATAAGGTTTGTGCTAATTTGATAGGGTCCTGATCATGAGTGTAATGCTTTTGATAGGGCCCTGGTTGAAGTGTAACGACTATCCCAATAAGAGCTTGATTGGGATAGTCGGATCAGAGCCTGATCAAGTTCGCCATATAAAACTAAATAGGACAAACCCTAGTAAGGTATTTTGTATCAGGCCTTGATCAGATTGCCCACCCAGGGGCGAAATACAAAAACCCCATCAGGGACAGATATATTCAAACAAGGTTAACCCTAAAAGGGTATTCTAATTTAAGCCCAGCTCAGGTCCACATCAGATTGCCCTAATAGAGATTGCCTTTTCTGGTCATGATCACGCCCTGATTGTATTCAGTCTTTCCCTAACTAATTTCTGCTCGGGCCCATTTGCAAATTTTCGTCAATATTTTCAATGTCAACAGACATTGGAGAGCAACAAATATTGAAATGAGACTCGCTACTTTGAAAATCTGAAAAACTCTATTCAAAATCGTCTCCCAACATTTTCAGTTGTTTATTGACATTTTTCAAATTTTACCTCTAGACCTTTAAGCAAAAGAGTTTTACAACTAGAAAAATTGTATAAATTTTCTCTTTTTAATTTTATTTTTCATAAGGGTATCTTTTGTTTGAATGAATTTATTTGGTCATACATCAAGGTTATAGGCATGTTTTTACACTGAACAATAATATTGAGAAAGCCAAATCTTGTATCCAATCAACTTTTTTAGTTCAGAGCAGGCATAATATTCCCTCGGTCCTCGCTGATTTCATTTGATGATTACCACATGTTTTGTACTTCGTGAGGCGCATGTCCTTGACGAGTTCGTTTGTTCTGCCATTTTCCTCGATTCGATCGCTTTTTCGTTTGCCAAGCTCCGAAAAATGACGATTGCCCGGGACTATGGGCCATAGTTAAAAAAAATGTTGGCACAAATTTTCAAGATTCGGATTTTTCAGAGCTTGCCGAACGATAAAGCGGCCGAATCGAAGAAAATGACAGAACAAAAGTTTTCGGACTCGTCAAGGACAGGTGTCTCACGACGTATAAAATATGTGGTAATTAAATGAAATCGGCAATGGTCTAGACTATAATCTTTAATTTCGAAAAAAATTACGATTTCGTCCAACGACTAAAAATCTTCTTAAAACTTATGATTCGAAGGGCAACGCACTTCGGTATAATATGGCAAACTTACGTTATCACATTCAACATCTTTTATAGCAATTTCCCATTAATTCTCGATGGTTTAAACCACGTGCTCGAATAAGTTTAACGAGTTTAGCAACTTTTTCAAATACATTGCCAATTTTAGTTACTTTTTAACATAATACCAGCAAGGTGGATACCCAATTAACATTTTGGCTGAATATGGCACGTATAAACGATGTACAAGGCCTTAGTCGAGTAATTTCAATGTTCCCCTCCTACCGCCCCTTATTACAAAAACGTCAACGTACGACCTTATCGATGCCTTATTCAGCTCTTATTAATACCAAAGGCGCCAAAAGCGGGGAAATTATACAGGTTAAACAGCTGGTTAAGAGCTGTATAGTGTTCTTGTGTTAGACCTTAATCAGCTCGACTAGCAAAAGACCTTATTCAGGTGTTGCCTTAAGACCTTATAAAGGCAAATTATTCAGGCGTTAAAAAGTCTTTCTGAATAAGAACTGAATAAAAATAGCTGGTGAAGCCATTACCCAGGCATATTATTCAGGTGTTACAAATCGTTGACGTTTGCTGTATATGGGCTGAATAAAAAAGCTAAATAAGGTCTTACTCAGTCTGCTTATTCAGGCGTATTGAAAAATACAAAAAACAACTTTTTCAAATTGCGCCTCATGCATTTTTTTTCTAATTTTCTTATCCGTTGCAGTGTGTATTTCAACGTTTTTCCTCTTTTTCTTCTCTGAGGTTGCTCTGCAGTTTATTCTGAAATTCTTATTGAGAGAAGAGTACATTTATTATTATTCTTTAAAATCATCAGTCGGCTACGATTTTCAAATCGAATTGACGTATTCTTTTCTTATCGGAAAATAATTTTTTTTTTAATTAATAAAATACGAGTGCATTATAAAAATACTAATAACCATAAGATTTAGTTTAGTTTAGTTGGTTTTTTTTTTATATATAAATATAGTTTATATTAGTGATAATTTAGAAACTTTTAGTTCTAAGGATTGTAAATATTTTTATAGTCAGTTGACTTTGATCTAAATTATTTTGTATTTATTTTAAGAAGAAATTTTGGAATTAATTTAAGAAGAACGAATCAAAGAAAAAGTGAATTTTGGTGAAGCCGTAGGCAGTCTGCCACTTGGTGGCAGGATGGAGGGCGTAGATTTATCAAACCGTTTTTCGGTTCTACAAAATTTTGAAGATTTTCCAAGGCTTAATGATCGAAAGAGGACGAAAAGGGATGGTGGTGAGCGTATTCAAAATAACAACTTATTCAGTCGTAAAAGTGAAGAGGATGAAAAATACTATATCATTAAACATTTGGGAGAAAACAAAACATTCAATCAAGAGTCGGTTTTTTTCATTTCAAAGGGATTAGATATGATCACCATGTATATTAAAGAAGTTCAGAGATTAAGGAGTGGTGATCTTCTTGTTTTAACAAGTAAAGAGCAAGGAGGTCGTGCACTTCTTAAATCCAAAATGTTGGGTGGTATAATACCTATAGAGGTGAAAGAACACGAATATTTAAATTCATCTAAAGGAGTAATATTTTGTCCGGAGATAAAATATTTGTCTGAAGAAGAGATATTGGAGGGACTTAAAAAGCACAAGGTCACAAGAGTACAAAAAATTACTAGAATGATTAATCAACAGCGGGAGCCAACACCAATGCACATTTTGACTTTTGGCACAATTAACCGTCCAAAAGAAATTAGAGTGGCATTTCTAAACGTCGAAGTAAGGATGTACGTTCCGAACCCGCTTAGGTGTTTCAATTGTCAAAGATTTGGTCATTCGAAAATGCGATGTAATAGGAATGCTATTTGTGGTAAATGTGCTGAAGCAGAGGCAGAGGCACATGCAGAGCAGTGCGTTAAAATTAAATGTGTAAATTGTCCAGGTGAGCATATGAGTAGTAGCAGAGAGTGTTCTGTCTTTCATAGAGAGAAAGCTATTGCTTGCATCAGAACCAGCGAACGGGTAACTTACCATCGGGCTAGAGAGATCTATTTAAAATCACAACCAAATTTATATACAAATAGAACAAATCAATACGCCGAATGCTTAAGGGAGCCGCAGATAATAAATCATCAACAAAAAAATTCAGATTTAAAACAAAATACTACTTCAGGTAAATTAGTACAACAACAACTACTTACACTTAAACAACAAGAACAAAATCAATTAAATAAAAAAACAATAAATGTACATCAAGAACAAAACATGCTATCGAAACCAATCATTCAGTCAGAACAACCAACACAACAACAAACTTCACAACCAATTATTAAAGAAACTCCAACGGTATTATCATCAAAACCAAAAACATGTAATTCAACAACATCACAGCAACAAGTTAACACAAATACTAATGAAAATAAACAAATACAATTAAACAGTCAAACTAATTTAGCTAGCAATAATTTAGATAAACCTAATACCAAAACCTTTTCCAAAAGGATATATTTAAATGAAGCGGAAAGGGCAATTCTAGGGGAAATCCTAGATATGGTCGTTGAGTAAACTGCTATTATGCCTTTTGCCCCTATAGTTCTGGTTTATTGGTATTTACTATTACCAACTATTAGAATTATAGGATACAAGATATTTGCTTTCGTTATAAATACTTTTTTCATATTAAATAAACTTGTAGGCACGATTCCAGTGAATGAGTGTATAAATGGAGAAATAAATGAGTAGATCGAATGAAAGATTAAGTATTGGCCAGATAAATTCTCAAAGCATTTACGCTAAGCGTGATATGCTGCAGAACTATCTGGCAAATACCAGTTTGGATGTAGTGCTTGTAAGTGAAACATGGGAGCGTGCAAATAAGACGTTTAGAATGACTGGTTATAGATTTCTGTCTAAACCGAGAGGTGACGGATATGGTGGAGTTGCTATACTGGCTAAAACCAGTATTCGACTGCGCAGTGTTCTTTTGCCTAATTTTGTGTTTATGGAAGCTATTGCTGCACAAACAGAAAATTTGGACAGAAATCTATTACTTGTGAGTGTGTATGTACCCCCAGCAGTGAATGCAGAAGAGAGAGAATGTGCCTTGAGAGATCTTGATTGTTTGTTTGAATGGGCAAGAGGAAAAAGTGATCTTATAATGGGTGGAGATATGAATGCGCATGCGCGAATGTGGGGATGTATGAGAAACTGTGCGAGAGGGACCCGGTTGAGTGACCTGATTCAGAATAGCGAAATGGTTAATCTGAATGATGGTAGACCAACTAGGTTAGCGAGAGTGGGTGGAATAGCTAGTGCAATCGATATCTCTTTGGTGTCGATTGACCTGGCTACCGAGATCACTTGGAATGTTAGTGAAGAGAATTTGGGTGGAGATCATTATATGATCGAAATGAATGTAAGAGATAACAGGCTCTATCGGGATAAAAGGGAATTAATGAATGAAAAGAAATGGGTGGAACGAATGGATGAGATTCTCACTGTGAATGATTTCGTTAATGCGGAACAACTTGAGTGTGAAATAGAGAGAATGAACGAAATATGCGTCAAAACGGTTGATATGAAAGATATTCGAGTGAAAGTTTGGTGGAATAATGAGATCCAGTACTGGTATGAAAAGAAACGGATGGCTTTACGCAATTTTAACCGGTGCATTTGCACCGAAAACAGAATAACTCTGTCTAGAATGACAGCAAAGTTAAAGAAGGCCATCCGTAGTGCGAAAAGGAAGTGTTGGCGTAATTATGTGTCAGAAATGACACATAGGACGACTACACGGGATGTATGGCAAAAGTTCAATAGAGTGAGAGGAATGAAAGTTGGTGGAAGGAATGTGGTGTTGGATGACCGTGAAAAAGGGATTGAATTTATAAGAATGATGGGTAACGTGGATAATAGCTTGAATGAGATTCTCCAGAATGATCATGGATGTGAAAGTGATGATATGAGTGGCCCTTTTGAATGGAGTGAGTTCATGGAGGTATTAGACAACTCTAAGTCTACTACCCCAGGAACAAACAGAGTGAGTTATAGAATGATTCAGAAATTGGGCACGGAAGCAAAACAAAATTTGTTTTCTGTGCTCAATAATGCATGGATGGAAAACGAAATACCAGATAAATGGAAAGAAAGCAGAGTGGTTCCAATACTTAAGAAGGACAAAGATCCTGAATTGGCATCAAGTTATAGGGGTATATGTATGTTGAATGTTTTGATGAAATTGGTGAATGGTATGCTGAAAGGAAGGATTGATAGATTTGTGAATGAGAATAACTTGTTGCCAGAAACTACGTATGGTTTCAGAAAGAACCACTCTGCAGTAGAGTGTGTGGAAAAGTTTGTATGGGAAGTGAGAAAGGATAACAGAAAGATTGTAGCGGTATTTTTGGATGTTCAGAGGGCTTATGACTATGTGGTTCCGAGGAAGTTGAGCCAAGTTCTTACAGACTTGGGGTTTCCGAAGAAATGGATTGAATGGATATATGCGTTTATTAGTGAAAGGAGAATAGTTTTGAATGGGAAAACTTTTAGATTGAGTGAGGAGGTGAATTTAGGACTGCCGCAAGGTAGTAAAATTTCACCGACTCTCTTCAATCTTTATACGCGGGAGATACACCAGATCAGCGATAGCGATCTAATCATCCTGCAGTTTGCAGATGATATCGTTATCGTTGCGAAAGGTAGATCTCCTGACGAAGCGATTCAGCGAGCACAGTATGGTGTAAATCAGGTTGTGCTGAAGCTTAAGAGCTTAAACCTTAGAGTGAATGTGAGCAAATGTAATTGTATGAAATTTCGAATGGGACCACAAAGAGTGTTAGATATTAGAGTGGAGAATGATAGAATTGAACAAGTGAATGTAGTTAAGTATTTGGGTATTTGGATCGATCGGCACATGAACTTTAAGAAACACATGGAGTTTCTGGCCGATGAGTGCAAGAAGAGATTGAATGTGATCAAAAGAGTGAGCAAACCGAAATGGGGAGCTCACCCTGGTGTGACTGACATGTTACGAAAGGCTTTAGTTTCCACAAAAGTTGCGTATGGAATAGGAGTGTATGGTGATGGTTCTGTAGTTGGTTTTCGTAAGTTGATGAAAGTCGAGAATGAATGTGTGAGAGTGGTATTGGGGGCGATAAATTCGACTCCAATCCACTGTCTTTATTCGGAAGTTGGTGATTCACCTCTTGATTTTAAGAGAGAGTGGATCACAGTACGTGAGATAGTGAGAATGAAGACGAACCAAAATCAACTAATTGAGGAAATGTTGACAAGGTTACAGAGTCAACCCCCTTTTAAGAAAACCTATAAGGCCTCCATTTTGAGCGAAAACTTAAACGAGTTTTCTTCAATTGGAAACATTGGCCGGGGGGTGAAGCCTGCTAACCTTGTAGTGTGTTTGGAATTTGGGAAACTTAGTAAGAATGAAATGAATGAAACCATAGTTAAAAGACTGTGGTTGAGTGTGAAAATGACGTATCATGCATATTTCGCTGTTTATACAGATGCTAGTGTAAATGAATATGGATGTGGAATTGGAGTGTTCGGGCCTGTGAAACTGGAAAACAGCATCTGTATAATGAATGCTGAGTTGATTGGGATGTATGAAGGTATCAAGTTGGGAATAAATGAGAGGAAAAGGAGGATAGTAATATTCTCCGATTCCAAGAGTGGAATGATCTTGCTACAAAATGGAGGTGGTAGCCAAGGCAATGTGTATGTGGACATGATATATGGGCTAGTGAAAGGAAATCAGTGTGAGGTGTCCATTCAATGGATACCATCGCATTGTCTGATCACTGGGAATGAAAGGGCCGATACGTTAGCGAAAAGGGGAAGCATGAATGAGCAAGCCATTGTGTATGAAAGGAAGGATGCAAGGGATGTACTTAGGATGTTTCAGCAAATGATCTGGCATAAATGGGAGTGTGAATATGAGAGTAAAAGTCAAGTGAAAGGCCAAAAGTACAGAGAGCTAGTGAGTATTCCTTTGAGAAAACCTTATTATAAGGGCCTCAAGGGAAGTACTAGAATGATAAGAACGATTGAAAGGATACGAATGAACCATGGCAATTGGAAGGAATGCTTGTTCAAACGTCGTCTGAATGGAAATAATTTGTGTGAAAGATGTTGTGTGGTGGAGGATATTGAGCATTTGATTCTGGTGTGCCCTAAGTACGACCAGATCAGATCGCAATTCAATACCCTCTTGAGTGGAAGACGATTGAATGAAATCTTAAAATTAGATAGAATGGGAATTAAAGATGTGTATGAGTTTATCAGAATGAGTGGAATAGAAGTGTGAAACTGGTGTGAATGAGTCGATCTAAGAATGAGAATTTGTGTGAATGGACAAGTTTTATTTATGTTGAAAAGAGATTTTTTAACATTTTACTATTCTTCTTTGTTTTGGTATATCATTATTTGATTCATATTAATTTTAATTTTTACGTATTTTTTTTATTTTTTTTTTTGGAGATTCACATTTTATGTTTTTTTTCTATTTATTTATTTTATAAAATTTGTTATTAATTTGTAAATTGCAATTGATCGGCGATATGGCTCCGATGAAGGAGCTAAGCCATAAATAAAAAAAAAAAAAAAAAAAAAAAAAAATTCTTTAAAATTTATTTCAAATGTTAAATATACTTACAATTGTTTTTGAGATTCACCCGGGGGGTCGAACATGGAACCTTCGTGTCGCTAGTCGTGCACATTACCACTCGTCTATTGTGACATATATACTACGTATGCTGAAAGTCATATATCCTTTTCTTTAAATCAGGCTGGAAAAGACCTGAACAAGGCCTTAATGCGTATGTATTTTAGCACTGAAAGGATACGAATGAACCATGGCAATTGGAAGGAATGCTTGTTCAAACGTCGTCTGAATGGAAATAATTTGTGTGAAAGATGTTGTGTGGTGGAGGATATTGAGCATTTGATTCTGGTGTGCCCTAAGTACGACCAGATCAGATCGCAATTCAATACCCTCTTGAGTGGAAGACGATTGAATGAAATCTTAAAATTAGATAGAATGGGAATTAAAGACGTGTATGAGTTTATCAGAATGAGTGGAATAGAAGTGTGAAAGTGGTGTGAATGAGTCGATCTAAGAATGAGAATTTGTGTGAATGGACAAGTTTTATTTATGTTGAAAAGAGATTTTTTAACATTTTACTATTCTTCTTTGTTTTGGTATATCATTATTTGATTCATATTAATTTTAATTTTTACGTATTTTTATTTTTTTTTTTGGAGATTCACATTTTATGTTTTTTTTCTATTTATTTATTTTATAAAATTTGTTATTAATTTGTAAATTGCAATTGATCGGCGATATGGCTCCGATGAAGGAGCTAAGCCATAAATAAAAAAAAAAAAAAAAAAAAAAAAAAAAAATTTTAGCACTGAACTCGATAGTGACCACGAAAATATCAGCGCATGCATAAAAGCGAAATTTAAAATAAAAATTACATTTTTATTTATTTAGCGTATGGTTTTTGTTGTGACACATTAAAAACAAAAATAAAACTTAAAATAGATAGATTTTCATATGAAATCTACATAAAACAAAACATAAATACAAATTAAATGAGCTTACAATCAATATGATTGCGCGTCTTTTAGTTAAAAATTAAAAAGTAAAATATTAAAATATTTGAACATTGGGCAGTACATTTGAACATTAGATGTTTACATCGAGCGAGTCCATCCATGCTACTACATCGGGAGTTGCCAAATGGATGTCTGAGATGTTGCCATCGTAACGTCGAATTGGACACACAGTAGCAATGTGTTTTATAGTTTGTTGTGGAGCGCCGCAGTCACACTCAGGGGACTCTGAAATGCCCCACTTGTAGAAAGAATCAGCACAACGTCCATGATTTGTTCTTATTCGGTTTAATGTAGTCCAGGTATGACGTGGCAGATCGAAACCAGGTTGGGTAGAAGTCGGGTTAGTAATAGAAAGGCCAGTTGTGTTGTAATGATGCCAGGAGGTGTCCCAGGCATCCAAGATATTAAAATTAGTTGCCAGCAGGTTGCTGGCAGTTTTATGTGGAGGCTTTCTTGACTTCAATCGACAACTAGTGTGGTCACCGTAATATTCGTGCAAGGGTAACGTGATGTTGTTGGTTACCTTTTTATGTTCACGCATGAGTGCATGCGAGCATCTGAGTGCAGGTGGTGCGATATTGCTTAACACAGGGAGCCAAGGTAAAGGAGTGGACCTGATAGTACCACTTATAGTACGCATCGCGGCATGCAGCTGGCAGTCAACTTTTTGAGTATGTGTGCTATTCAGCCAGACTGGTGCGCCGTACTCAGCCACTGAGTAAACCAGACTTAGAGCAGTTGTGCGGAGGGTTGCTGGAGTAGCACCCCATGTCGAGCCTGCCAGTTTATGCAATATATTGTTTCTCGTTTTAAGTTTTTTTGACGTATTCTCTAGGTGGAGCCTAAAAGAAAGAGTTCTATCGAGAGTAATACCCAGGTACCTCGGCTGTTGATTGTATTTAATGACAGTGCCGTTAAATAACACTGATAGTTCGTGTTTTGCCAGTTTGTTGTTTAAGTGGAAACAAGAACTCTCGGTTTTACTTAGATTAGGAAATAAGCTCCACGTTCGAGTCATTCATTATCGCCAGGTCAGTTGACAGCAAATCTTCCAAGACACCCATGTTTTTATTTTGAGTGGCCAGGGTCCAGTCATCCGCGTACCCAAATTTCTTTGATGTTGTGTCAGGCATGTCATGGATGTACAAATTAAAAAGTAATGGCGCCAGGACGGAACCCTGTGGCAAACCATTGTTAAGCATTTTGGACCTACTACAGGAATTATTTACATGAACTTTGAATACACGATTACTCAGCATGTTGTTAATTAAACGTGAGATGTTACAAGGTGTTACAAGGTATTACATTGAACAGCTTATATATAATCCCAATTCGCCAGACCGTGTCATTTGCTGCAGTGAGATCGATGAATACTGCGCCTGTTTTTAATTGCTTTTGATACCCAGCTTCGATGTAGGATGTTAAAGCGAGCAGTTGGTCAGTGCAGCTGCGATTGGGACGAAAGCCAGCTTGTTCGACTGGGATCTGGTCATTCAAAATCGGTGCGATACGGTTGTATATGAGCCGTTCTAGCAATTTGTAGCAGGTGCTCAAAAGTGCGATTGGGCGATAGCTTCCTGGTTCATTGGATGGTTTACCTGGCTTAAGTATCGCTATCACTTTCGTAGTCTTAAAGTGTTTTGGAAGATTGCTGGTTTCTAGGATAATCGAGAAAAATTTAGTTAGCCATTGTTTTACATTCCTTCCCGCATTTCTAAGAAATTCTGGAAATATGCCATTGTAGCCCGCTGCTTTTTCGTTTTTTGTTTGGGACAGAGCTGAATCCAGTTCTTCGCTACTAAAAGAGTTCGCATACTTCGATGGAAACGAGCAACTGCGCTTCATTTCTTTTAATTTACGTTTAATTGTTCTCTTATGAAGGCGATTAATAGAAGAACGATACATGTTTACGATATGATTTGCAATGTCCTCTGGATTTATTTCATTGTTAGCGCGAGTGATGGAGTTTGAGCCACCCAGTTTCCGAAGGAGACTCCATGCTTCTCTGCTTGAATGGGAAAAATCAATGTTTTCAACAGCGCTAATCCACTTTTGTTTCCTCGCGGCGTCCAGTGAGTAAATCAAGTCATCAGCCACGTCTGCTTCACCACTACTAAGGTACTCCTCAAACAGTTTATCGCTCTCTCTACTCCAGCCAGGAATGTATTCATCGCGGAAGCCTCTTGGGATGCATTTCTTTGCAGTTGAGATGATGGCTCCAACGAGCCTATCATAATTTTTAGGAGTGGGTGGGATCCAGCGAATCACTGCATCCAACTCCAACCTATATTTATCCCAATCAGCTTTGTTAAAATTCCATCTAGGTTGAGGAGTAGAGTTAACGAGTGGGATTTGGATTCCAACCTCAAGGATTACTGGACGATGTTGAGAGCGTGGAAAACCTTGTAAGACAGCCCTAGATATTGGAATAGGGCTACGTTGTTCGTTTTTTGTGGAAAAACAAAGGTCGGGATTGTAATCACGTTGCCATCTAGCAGATCTAAAAATTACATCAAAGTTATTAATTAAAAAATTAGCAGAATACTTTTCACGCAATTCTGTGAAAATAATTAGACGGAAAAAAAGAAGACAGTGTTAAGGACTGCTGACAGAAGTGAAAACTTAAATCTGTAAAATAGCTGTGTTTTTTTGTATAGTCCAATAATCGCAAATTAAAATTTCAGAATGTTCAAATTAAAATCATTAAAATTATTCTGGGTTTCACATCTATCAGCATTCCAAGCAACTATTATATACATTTTTATATTTAAAATAATCAAAACATATCATATAAAAATTTGCGTCTATCAACACCTTAGAAAGCATGTTGTTGTGGCACCTTGTTCTTAAAAGATTTTTATGTGTTGTTGTGACACAGCTTGTAATTTCTACTACCAAACACATTTTATTTTAAAAAAATAGCGTATCATCAAAGAATATTCCATAACTTAGAGTAAGGGATGGTATCGTTGATTGAAAATACTTCATCCGCAACAACTTCCCAAATTTTCATGATGATTAATGTATTAGCGCATAAAGGACCAACAGTAATAGATATACTTTCAATTTTGTACATATTCAATATTTATTTAGCATGATGACTCGAATGCAAATTGCAAAAGACAGTAGCAATATAACTTTAAAAAACTGCGTTATAGATCAATTTTTTAAAATTCGTATAAAGAAATTTTTATTATTTTTATGAATTCATGAATAAAAAAAAATAATTTCAATGGTATTTAATAAAAATTAAAAAAAAACAATAAAAAAAATGTAGTACACCAGGAATTGAACCCACGATCTACAAAACATCAGTTGAGCGCGTTATCTACATCGCAATTTGTAACGTTAAGAAATGATAGATGTATTTCAACCTCGGCTGTTGATTGTATTTAATGACAGTGCCGTTAAATAACACTGATAGTTCGTGTTTTGCCAGTTTGTTGTTTAAGTGGAAACAAGAACTCTCGGTTTTACTTAGATTAGGAAATAAGCTCCACGTTCGAGTCATTCATTATCGCCAGGTCAGTTGACAGCAAATCTTCCAAGACACCCATGTTTTTATTTTGAGTGGCCAGGGTCCAGTCATCCGCGTACCCAAATTTCTTTGATGTTGTGTCAGGCATGTCATGGATGTACAAATTAAAAAGTAATGGCGCCAGGACGGAACCCTGTGGCAAACCATTGTTAAGCATTTTGGACCTACTACAGGAATTATTTACATGAACTTTGAATACACGATTACTCAGCATGTTGTTAATTAAACGTGAGATGTTACAAGGTGTTACAAGGTATTACATTGAACAGCTTATATATAATCCCAATTCGCCAGACCGTGTCATTTGCTGCAGTGAGATCGATGAATACTGCGCCTGTTTTTAATTGCTTTTGATACCCAGCTTCGATGTAGGATGTTAAAGCGAGCAGTTGGTCAGTGCAGCTGCGATTGGGACGAAAGCCAGCTTGTTCGACTGGGATCTGGTCATTCAAAATCGGTGCGATACGGTTGTATATGAGCCGTTCTAGCAATTTGTAGCAGGTGCTCAAAAGTGCGATTGGGCGATAGCTTCCTGGTTCATTGGATGGTTTACCTGGCTTAAGTATCGCTATCACTTTCGTAGTCTTAAAGTGTTTTGGAAGATTGCTGGTTTCTAGGATAATCGAGAAAAATTTAGTTAGCCATTGTTTTACATTCCTTCCCGCATTTCTAAGAAATTCTGGAAATATGCCATTGTAGCCCGCTGCTTTTTCGTTTTTTGTTTGGGACAGAGCTGAATCCAGTTCTTCGCTACTAAAAGAGTTCGCATACTTCGATGGAAACGAGCAACTGCGCTTCATTTCTTTTAATTTACGTTTAATTGTTCTCTTATGAAGGCGATTAATAGAAGAACGATACATGTTTACGATATGATTTGCAATGTCCTCTGGATTTATTTCATTGTTAGCGCGAGTGATGGAGTTTGAGCCACCCAGTTTCCGAAGGAGACTCCATGCTTCCCTGCTTGAATGGGAAAAATCAATGTTTTCAACAGCGCTAATCCACTTTTGTTTCCTCGCGGCGTCCAGTGAGTAAATCAAGTCATCAGCCACGTCTGCTTCACCACTACTAAGGTACTCCTCAAACAGTTTATCGCTCTCTCTACTCCAGCCAGGAATGTATTCATCGCGGAAGCCTCTTGGGATGCATTTCTTTGCAGTTGAGATGATGGCTCCAACGAGCCTATCATAATTTTTAGGAGTGGGTGGGATCCAGCGAATCACTGCATCCAACTCCAACCTATATTTATCCCAATCAGCTTTGTTAAAATTCCATCTAGGTTGAGGAGTAGAGTTAACGAGTGGGATTTGGATTCCAACCTCAAGGATTACTGGACGATGTTGAGAGCGTGGAAAACCTTGTAAGACAGCCCTAGATATTGGAATAGGGCTACGTTGTTCGTTTTTTGTGGAAAAACAAAGGTCGGGATTGTAATCACGTTGCCATCTAGCAGATCTAAAAATTACATCAAAGTTATTAATTAAAAAATTAGCAGAATACTTTTCACGCAATTCTGTGAAAATAATTAGACGGAAAAAAAGAAGACAGTGTTAAGGACTGCTGACAGAAGTGAAAACTTAAATCTGTAAAATAGCTGTGTTTTTTTGTATAGTCCAATAATCGCAAATTAAAATTTCAGAATGTTCAAATTAAAATCATTAAAATTATTCTGGGTTTCACATCTATCAGCATTCCAAGCAACTATTATATACATTTTTATATTTAAAATAATCAAAACATATCATATAAAAATTTGCGTCTATCAACACCTTAGAAAGCATGTTGTTGTGGCACCTTGTTCTTAAAAGATTTTTATGTGTTGTTGTGACACAGCTTGTAATTTCTACTACCAAACACATTTTATTTTAAAAAAATAGCGTATCATCAAAGAATATTCCATAACTTAGAGTAAGGGATGGTATCGTTGATTGAAAATACTTCATCCGCAACAACTTCCCAAATTTTCATGATGATTAATGTATTAGCGCATAAAGGACCAACAGTAATAGATATACTTTCAATTTTGTACATATTCAATATTTATTTAGCATGATGACTCGAATGCAAATTGCAAAAGACAGTAGCAATATAACTTTAAAAAACTGCGTTATAGATCAATTTTTTAAAATTCGTATAAAGAAATTTTTATTATTTTTATGAATTCATGAATAAAAAAAAATAATTTCAATGGTATTTAATAAAAATTAAAAAAAAACAATAAAAAAAATGTAGTACACCAGGAATTGAACCCACGATCTACAAAACATCAGTTGAGCGCGTTATCTACATCGCAATTTGTAACGTTAAGAAATGATAGATGTATTTCATATTTAAAAAATATTTTTTCTTCAAAAATGCATATTAAATGATGACGTGAATGGTATTCTTTTATAGTTTCGAAATTTGTCAGTAAAACTACTCTGTAATTTTCTGCGTATTTTCGCTATTATTTGTTTCTTTTTCACTCTTGACATTTTTTCTGAATAAGACTGACCTTAATAAGGCCTTATTTAGCCTTTGATAAGGTAAAGTTAGACACCTGAGTAACAGGCCTGAATATGGTCTGAATAAGCGCTGAATAAGGTCTTTTATTGCAAACAAAACAGAAAACGCGCAAAGGAGGATCGGACCGTCTCCGATGAAGAGCAATTTTGGCATGAAAATGATCGCAGTTTAAACCATGCACAAATCAAATTTGGCTAAAGCCCAAAATAAATAGCTGTTGACAATAATTAATATTTTTTTCTGCTACTGCTGTCTTTATTGATTTTGATTCGGGAAAAATAAAATAATAATACGAGAGAAAACATTTTCTTTTTGAAACAATAAGTAGTAAAATGTCGGATAAGACAATATATGATGCGACCGCGCGCACTGTGGTTTTATTATTTATTTTGTTTTGCTGCCAAAATGAAATATGCATCTGCAACACCGGAAACACCAGGATCATCATTACCGCTGTGCATTTCTAAATCTTCATCACTGTCTACCTCTTGACGTCTATATTGAGTATCCACGATTTGACACAGAAGCATGATGTGCTCAGAGGTGGCTTCGGGTACCGTGTATTTTGAAATGCTGCTGCTTAGCTCAATTTCTGCCTCGAGCGTCTCATTTTGGTAGCCTACTGATGCTTCCAACACCTCCCACCACATATTACACTCTTCTTGATGATCACTACTATCGTCGGACATTTTTCAAGTAATTTGTATAAAACGAAGACAAAATATGAAACGAATAAAAATAATTAAGCCAAAAATAAAGATAATAAGACGTAACAACGATGATGACGATAGAACAAAAGAAACGAATATGGCGATGACTAGCTAAAATTGGCGTTTATAATTTTTTTATTCAAAAGTCGATTTAGCTGAGTAAGGGCTTATTTTTTATTCGAAAGAGATAATACACTGACATAAGCGGCATCAGACCTGAATAAGGTATTATTCAGTCCGATATGTATGCAATACTGGTATAAATATTTTAGTGACTTCACTAAACTGAAGGTGCACTAGTTTACATTTTATTTTCGAAGGGTCGAATAATGCCCTCGACGTTTTCTTTACCAAAATAATCCGATGCGTATATGTTTAATGTAGACGATTGTATTGGTAAATCAAAAAAGTCTGTCTTACTAGTCACTTCAATGCCGTAGAACAATGGTTTTTTATCGTCTTTGTCAGACGAAATAATATTATGTAAGGAGACAATCCGATTATCAGTGGTTAAAAACCATTGATTAGCACTGTCAGTACTAATACTGAAGTCTCCGAAATCGCATTTGGAGTAGAAGTATGGCTCGCCACTTATTGGCTTGAATTTGCTCGGGATATTCACACCAATGTTCCGCATTGAGAGAATAGTTGATCGTGATGATGATGTCGCCGTGTTTTTTTTCCAAGTCATCAAAATCAATCGTGCTAGCAGCAGCAGTTACTTCGCTCATAGGATTGATAACTTGACGTAGGGTGTATCTGCGTCCTCTTATAGAGCGTTTGATATTTCCAAGCATGTTTTCGTATGGATAGGCGGTGAACGATTGCAGTTCTCCCAGAAATTCAACATCGTCGACCAAATGCACCAAATTGTGAACATTGCTTGTGACATAGTGTTTGCCGTAGATCTTTTGGAAGCAGGCCACGTAGTGTTTCAGCATTTCTCTCGCTAGTGAATGCGTTAGTGATGTTGTTTTCCAAAGCCCACTTTACTACATTTTTACGCAGCTCCACTCTTTTTGCAGTTTCTTTGCAAAAAATACCGTCAGTCTCACCATCATCAGAATTATCTTCATCGTCAGCATTATCTTCTGTGACAAATAATAATTCATCGCGACCAGCAGCAAGATAGTGTTCATCATCATTATTTTCTGATGTTTGTAAATATTCTGAAACATTTATGTTATTATTATTTCGATAAATATAAGTCGATGGGAAAATGTGTTTTATTTTATTACCGGAAGATTTACATGAAAATGCTGAATAATTATGTTCATCTGATATGTCGTAATGAATAAATTGAATCGGCGATTGCTGTGCAGAAGTAGATGTATTCAATAATAATGATGATGCATTATTATTATCATTTTTTTTTAATGAAGCTGCTGTTGGCGGATTATTTGTTTGCGGCAAAGAAGTTGCCGACGATGCTCCAAAAATTGATGTTTTTGGTCGCTGTTGAATTTTCATCATTTGCAGCGGAGATGGCGAATACATTATATTGTTAAACTCTCTGCGAATGCTTCTATAATATTCACCTGACTTTTTAACCTTTTTCCGCGCAGAGGGTGCACATTTTGAAACCTTTTTATTATTCATTTTAACGAATATAATTGAACACACGTAAGATAATTATATTTTAGCAGCGTGTTAACAACGTCGTAATATATATATATGTCAAATAAACAACGCGTCATTATTTTCTACAAAGAATTACGGTATGTATAAGACCTGAAAAAGCAAATTATTATTCAGGCATCATCTGTCTCAACTGAATAAAACCTTTTCAATAGGCCTTATTCAGGTAGAACTGTATACAAGCTGAATAAAATTTTGCTGAACATTATTCAGGTTGTTATTCAGCCCTAACCTGTATAAACCCCAATCTGAATACAAGCTGTTTAGTTTACCTTAATACGTCGTTATTCAGGACCTTATGCAACCAAATAGGCTGTATAACGATTTAAACTGAATAAATATTTAAAAAAGGCGTATTTCAGCTGCTAATCAGGTTTTATCTGTATAATTCTCATTTCCCCTGAAGTTATTCAGATAAATGTTTATTGGGTAATAACAGTTTTGAAAATATCTGTGACGATAACTTCCCATATTATTTAAAAACTTTCATTCCTGTTTTAGAGAAAAGAAAAGTTGCCTGTAAAGAAAATGTAATGTGGGAATTTAAAAATATTTAATCTCATTCCTCAGACACAAATTTTTCATCCTACATCCACAATTACGCGAGCAGGTACTCATACTCATACTCGCGAGCAGGTACTCATACCCCTACTCGCTTCCTTCGTACTGTAACACAATAATCTCTTTATCGTCCCATCTTCGATAGCACTAGGGGAGGAGAGTTGTGGTGATAACTTTCCATATTATTTAAAAAGTTTGACTACTGTTTTTAGAGAAAAGAAAAGTTGCCTGGAAAGAAAATGTATTGTGAGAATTTAAAAATATGTAATGTCATTCTTTTTCGTTATTGTTTTTCTACAAACACGCCGTTTTTTCTTAAATTTCAATTTAATTAAATAATGTAACTAAGAACGAGAAATTGAATTGAAGTTGAACTACAATTTATGTAGCGGGCCACAAGTGGCCCGCGGGCCGCGAGTTTGACATCACTGAATTATTTAAAGACAACGAAAATTATAAATTTGAGTATTCATAATAGCAGCCGGTTATGTGTATATTTGTTTGAATTTATCGTAAATATTTCTATTTTCATGAAAACTATCATTGTTGTCATGGTTTGTTATGTTTTATTCCCTAGGGAGAAAAAGAAGCAATTCGCTCTCGCCAATAAGATAGTTTTATTGAACTTTATATACAACTCGTGCAAAAAGGTTTTAAATTTTTGAATTCCTGAGTAAAAACAAATTCTTGCAATTTTTGATTCCAATTTTTATTCAAATTTTTCAAACCAATTTTTTTTTTCAATTTTAATTTTAAATATTTTATTTTTAGCATAATTTAATCAATCCTTTAATAACAAACAGATCATCGAATTTTCTTTCATAAATGTATATTTTTTTATATGAAAATATTTTCTCAAAGATAAAATAATCTAATTCAGAGATCAAAAAATTGATATTTGAAATAAACTACGTAGCAGATTTATTTTTTATTTCCATCTTAAAATATTGAATTCAATTTGTTTGTTTATATGAATTAGATATAAATGATTGATTTTGTTATGTAAACAGAATGAAAGTAATGTTTAGAGATGATTCGGACCCAAGCTCTTACGTGCACACATAGCATAATGCTAACAACTTACACCCGAAAAGATATTAATTGGGAACGTTAAGTTAAGCCAAGTCATACTAAAGAAAATATAAAACAAACAATTATCCGTTAAATGGAGCATACATAAGATACAAATATTTTATCTAAAATATTTATAGAAAAATTATGTTTATTTTTATATTACATGATAAGAAATGTATTACAACAACTGACCAGCTTAATCTATTAAACTAACTTAAGAGAATAAATAAGTTATACAAAAACATAAGTTTTGTCGCATGTCGTCTCCGTTTTGATTAAACAAAAAATGTATTTGGATTGTAATTGTAAGTAAATTATTGACATTTCAGATTATTTGGATTAAATCGAATATGCTTGTTCAACAATTCGACATATGCAATTATGCAAATTTAATAAAAAACATATAATAGTTTTGTTATCTGTTATGTTTACTGAAGATGTTTGGAGACACTAAGCAAATTAAACGTTTTGATTTTTTTTTAATTATGTGTACGGATTTACAACCGTTATCACGATAAAATACATATGTTGGTAAAAAAATTATCAGGGAATATTTATTCTGATTTAAATTTATTTTAATTTATTTAATTAACGAGATAACGTTTGATTTTTTGTTGAGCAGTTTGAAGCTTATAATATATATCTTAGGTTTAATATTTCCTAATTAAATGTTTAACGATTAGACCTTTTTCTCTTTTCCATTCTTATGGACAATTGACCCAGATTTTAAATTTTTGAAATTAATATAAAAAAAACTAATTTAGATAAACCGTTTTGTTTTTATCGTCGCTTTCTCAATAGTAATATCGTTTAAGGTTAGTCTTTTTTATAATTTAGTTTTTTGGTATTGAAAAAAAAAGTTGAATCACTTCTCCCTCGCAACCTAAAAGTATTGATCAATTCATACGACATTCTAACTCAAATATAATTAAACAATTATTAAATTTATTAATTTAATAAAAAAATTTTATTTTCTAGCAACTTATTTAAAAAAATATGAAGGGACTGAAAACAGCTCTGAGATTAGCTCTGAGATATCAAGACCTCGGTCTGTGTTAAGGATTTTGATATAGTTTTCGATAAAACACTTTTATGAGGACATTGTTTTTAGTTTTAGGCAGCGATGTTTATCAAACATAAAACTCTTTGTTAAAGTACAAGTATTTTTTTATCTCTGTTTAGAAATTTATTACAAAACTAACACGAATCGAAAACAACTAACACGAAATATTAATGCATAAAATTATAACAGATCATAAATTAATATAACTTAGTGAAAAGATGATACACCCAGCAGACTCACGCTCAAAAAACTCTCCATTTAGCGTTTCAAGAAAACATTTCAAAATCAAAAATTCGTATTTCTTTCAAAATTCAAAAATTAAAATAAAATCAAAAATTTAATCTTTTTTTTAAAGTTATAAAAACATTCCAAAAATAATTACAAAATCAATGATTGAAACTTTTTTTCAAAATTCTTAAAATATTGCAAAAGTTATAAAAATCAAAAATTGAAACTTTTTCCAATATTCTTAAAAAATTGCAAAAATTATAACAAAATCAAAATTAGTTTTTTTTTCAAAATCACAAAGATTATAATAAAATCAAAATTTTAAATTTTTTCAAAATTTTAAAAATATAGCAAAAGTTTTAATTCATAACTTTTTTCAAAATTCTTAAAATATCCCAAAAATTATAACAAAATCAAAGTACAAACTTTTTAAAAATTCCAAAAATTATAATAAAATCAAACATTTAAACTTTTTCAAAATTCTACAAATATTCCGAAAACTATTACAAAATCAAAAATTAAAACTTTTTCAAAATTCTAAAATTATTGCAAAATTTCTTAATTTACAAACTCAAAAATTCAAACTTTTCCCAAAATTCTTAAAATATTACAAAAATTATAATGAAATCGAAATTTGAATTTTTTTCAAAATTCTAAAAATATTGCAAAAATTATAACAAAATCAAAAATACAAACTATTTTTAAAATTCCAAAAATAGTTAAAAAATTATAACAAAATCAAAAATACAAATTTTTTTCAAAACTCAAAAAATATTACAAAATCAAAAATTGAAACCTTTTCCAAATTAAAAATTCAAAAAACCTTTCAAAAATTCTAAAAATATCGCAAAAATCATAACAAAATCATAAATCCAAACTTTCTTCAAAATTCCAAAAATTATAATAACGTCAAAAATTTAAACTTTTTCAGAAATCTAAAAATATTCTGAATATTCTAACAAAATCAAAAATTGAAACTTTTTTCAAAATTTTAAAAGTACACCCAATTCTGTTTTTACACGGTAGATACGTTCCAGGAAAAGACGTGTAAAAAAAAACCGTGCATAAAAAGACATGCAGCACATAGAAAAAAAGGGGATTGGTTCCATACCCTTTATTCCTGTTAAATTTCGGTCACCAACAATTCGTAAAGCATGCTTTTAAACATAATCTAAAAGAGCCTAGATCGAAATAAATGCACCACACAAGACTTGACAACAATATTCCATACATGGACGAATGTAGAACTTATAAATGTGGAGTAAATTATACGGAATGAAATATTTTTCACATCTATCTAAGAGGCTATTTGTTCGTCATAGATACTAATGGAAGTATCATTGGGGAACTCGGTCTATGATCTAAAAGCAAACAATAGCTGTATTTTGGTGGAATTAGAATTGACTAAATTTTTTTTACCCCAATCGGCGACTTTTTCTCGGTCCTCTTCTCCTTCAAGGTCGTCGTTTACATTTAAAACAACGTTTCTCCGGGCGAGATTTATTTTTTCATTCATTTTACCTTTGAAGATAGGGTGTATGCAATGTACTGTATATCATCTGCAAAACTATTTGTCGTGTTACTGATAATTTTCAACAGGTCGTTGATATACATTAAAAATAGAGTGGGGAATAAAACTGAGCCTTGGAGAGCACCAGTAATAATTAATTAAGACTCAGAAGAAAAACTATCGATGGATACCGAAATGTTTTGATCGGTGCGACAATTTTGAATATGCTTTACGTCTACATGAAGTGGCATGCCAGATTCGATCAAACGCTTTTCAGATGTCTAATGCGATAAAGTACGTTTCACCACCTCAATCAAGCATGCTGTTCCAACGACGGGCTACATAGTTCAATATAGATCGGTTGTTTATATTAGTAAGGCTTTTCGTATATAATTTAAAATATTAGTTTTTTTGGGAAATCGATAGTGTACAGCCAGTTCCAAAAAAGGTACGAAAACGGATCCAACAAATTACAAACCCATATCAAACTGGTCGATTGTAGCTAAAATATTTGAAAAAAACATTAATTTTAAAACTTTGAGGTTCTTAGTTAACTGGTCAAAAATACTTAAAGACAATGCGGTTTTCGCCGAAAGAAAGAGGGACGAAAAATTTACTTTCTCTGTCAAACATATCTGGAACGAGTCACTTGAAAATCATATTGAGACTTTCAGTGCTGTTTAATTGATATAGCCAAAACATTTGACAAAGTATAGCTCAACAATCTTATATGCAAATTGAGATGCTATGACTTAGACAAGCAAATTATTTCCTGAGTTTAGATCTTTATCTTTATCTGAGCGTAAATTTCAAGTCAATGTCGATGGTTTTTCATTAGATATCTTTTCAACTAATGCAGGCCTTATTGAAAGTTCCACTCTATCCCCAACTCTTGCTCTTATCTATATTGACTTGTTGCACTCAACGATTCATTAAATCCATAGTTTCGCTAATGATGCCAGCTTAATGCTTCTCTTGAAATACCTAATATATACTCAGCGTTTAATGACACTATGTCAAATGAGTCATTAAACATTGATTTAAAAACAGTAATGGAATCTGGTATTGCTAAAAATGTTAAGTTCAACGCGAGCAAAACTCAAGTTTGCTATTTTTCTAGGTTATCAACATCTAATCCATTTCCATTAAAGCTTAATTCATGAAGAAAAATGATCTAGAAGAGAAAGAATTCGTTAGGCTTCTACGAGTTGAGATTAAAAATAATATTAAGTGGAATTCGCATATTTTTAGCCTAACTAAGAAAATTGGTCAAAAACTAATATTTTGGGGTCGTTGAGTTAGGTTTTTAATAGCAAATTGCTTCTTTTAATGGAGAAGTTATATAATCGCCCCTCCATGGATTATTGTTGTCACATATGGAGTGTGCCATACAGGTCTTGGTTGACTCTATACAACAGAAGACTGTTAAATTGATCAGCAATTTAAATCTTACTAATGAGCTTGATTCCTGGTATGTCGCTGATTTGACGGTATTTTACATTATGGATAAACGGGCTTCTATCTAAATCAAATCGATTTTACCTAAGCCTGTAAACTTGACACGTTACACCAGAGTATCAATAAGAATATAATAAGATAAAATAATTTTTTTCCTCCAAACTTTAAGATTAGCGTTAAAAAATCTTCAAAGAAACTTGATCAACTGTATGTCTAGGAATAGAAGTTGAAAACAATATGAAATGAAATTCTCATATTTTTAACCTAGCTAAGAACGCTGTTCAAAAATTGAGGTTTTTGGAACGATTTCGTAAGTTTTTCAGTTTTTCGAAAATTGGGACAATTACTTGCTTCGCCCCTCTTTATCAATTGCATTCTGCATTGGTTACCTAGTATATAAATCATTTATACTCCCTGCATGGAGTATTGCTCTCACATATGGGGTGTATCTGATTTTAGTAGTTTGAAGTAAATTAAGTTTGTTCAGCGCAGAGCTGTTAAACTAATTAGCAACTCAACTCTTATTAATGGGTTGGATTCCTTGCAACACAGAATAAATTTTGCTGATCTGAGAATTTTCTATTAATACATTGTGGATGAGCAAACTTCCACTGAGATAAAATCAATTTTACCTGAACTAGCAACCTATCGCGTAGCACCAGAGTAAATTTTGTAGCCCATCCTTTTACACTTAATATAAAAAGGTTCAGAAGTGTTGTTTTTCAGCGTGATTTTTTCAGCAGAGTCTCTCATCTATGGAATGTCTCACCAGCAAGGGTTTTCCCTGATAGCTTTAATCCTCAAATTTTTAAAGATAACGTTCATTAGCTTCTTAAAGAAACTTAATTTATTCAAACTTAATCCTAATCCCTAGTTGGACATGGTATCTTCGGATATTAAGAGACGTTAATTTATAATTTATTATAATTAACACTAAACATGCCTAACTTTGTATACAGAAAAAAAATACATATTTTCTTTAAAATTTAAACCGTGCTATTTCGAATAAAACCGTGCAAAAACAAATTTAAATTTTTTTTCTAGACCGTGTTATATCAAAACCGTCTAAAAAAAGACCGTGTAAAAACAGAATTGGGTGTATTGCAAAATTTCGTAATTAGCAAACTCAAAAATTCAAACTTTTTTCCGAAATTCTAAAAATATTGCAAAAACTATAATAAAATCAAAAATTGAAACTTTTTTAATATCCTAAAAATATTGCAAAAATTATATCAAAATCAAAAATACAAACTTTCTTCAAAATTCCAAAAATTATAATAAAAAAAAAATTAAAACTTTTTTCAAAACTCTAAAAATATCCCGAAAATTCTTACAAAATCAAATATACAAACTTTTTTCAAAATTTCAAAAATATTTCAAAAATTATAAAAAATCAAAAATTTCCGGGTCTAATTTCATGTTCGCACATTTCATGTCAAACAAATAATTAATTTCATTTTTTCCTAAAAAATTGTGTAAAAAAAATGAAAATGATTCTTTTGACACACTTGACAACATTTTTTTGACAAACTTATAATGCCATAATCTAGCTTTTGGTCTCACATACCGACCATAAAGATTTCTTCAAATTCAATGTTTCTATTAGTAATAACTTAAACTGAACGTTTTTTAAGCAACAAATATGCAAATTTCCTTGTTTTGACTCACTTGACGATTTTTTTGACACACTTTCGGTACAGTTATCGAAGACATCGTCCTTTCGGTTTGGAAAATTTTTGAAATCCCTCCAGCGGTTTTCTAGATTTTGTCGGTTGTGATGGCCGGACGGTTACAGTGAGGGGACGGAAGGAAAATCAGGGATTCTCTCCATATAAAATAAAACGGGCTTTCGGAATCTAAGCAGAATGTTGATAAAATTTCGACAAGAAGAGAAGAATTAAGTGACGCTTCACAATTTGATATCGAAGAGGCGTCGAACTCAACGCGAAGTTTGGTAGTAGAACTGGATTCTTTGACTACTCCATGGTGTGGTGAATAGAAAATCTCAGAACGCAGTTTCTGCAGTTCGTCTATTGGAATCAGCTCCATGTGACCAAGCCTTTCATACTCTCTCATGACCTCTACATATTGTTTGCGGAGATTTTCATTCCTTAAGAGTTTAAGTTCAAGAGAGCTTAAGTGTGTGAGCCTTGAATGAAAGCACTAGTTTAAACCTGCCATCGCCGTCTCTAATGCAGCGAAACTTAAAACTTTCTAGGCATAGTTCCTCATCCTTTGACAGTATAGAAGTGGAACTTCTTCAATTGGTAATTGAAAGGTAATTGCGCACTTTTAATAATCTGCCTTGCTGTAAGAAGCAGCAAAAATCGATCACAACCGACCAGGATGTCAATTTTATCCGGAAGATTAAAATAGGGATCCGCTAACTGGAGATTGCGTAGGTAACCGAGTTTGTTTAATGGTATAGGTTTGATCTGAATCAAGAACCACGCGACAAGTTCGCCATATGCCAAATTTATCTTGGGCCTCAACCAGAGCTGTTGGTATTATTGCATTGTCATTTATGATGTCCATAGATATCGGCCCATTAACAAATGCCTTTGGTTTGGTTGGTAACAAATAGCAACATGTTGTCTCCGCACTTTGGTGGCTGAAGAAGAACTTGGTGTGGCTTTGGGTGTGGCCATTATTGTTGGTGATGGATTGGAGTTAGGCGTTTGGTGATCTAGAGCATGATGTTTTTTTCCCACGTTAGCTTGTGGTTTAAGACTCCGAAAAATGGTCTACTAGCTGTATAAAGAAGTTGTCAGACCCATTGTCAGCTATGGGTCCCTTGCATGGCTCTCAAGCGATAAAAATACTGGAGGCGGTGCAGAGGGTTGCTAGCTTTTGTATCACTAGTGCTTTCAGGACAACACCCACAGGAGTCGGCATGTCTTATTAAGGCTTCCTTCCTTGCATATATATGTAAAAATGGAAGCTTTTAAGGCTACAAAAAGGCTCGAACTCATGGGAAACACCAGAAGCTGTAGGAAAAATCATCAAACGCTATGGAGGGATCTGGAAGAACACCGGACAGATTTGTCCATGCCGACTGATGACACAGAACCTCTAACTGCCTTTCAAAAGCAGTATAGAGTTGTAATTCCAAAGATAGAGGACCAGTTCTCAGCTAATTTACTATTGGACAGTGCGGCCAACACGTTGGACATCTACACAGATGAATCTCTCACTAAAAATTGCGCAGGAGCTGCAGTTTACTTCAGTAATGAAGATTTAGGGCTGCAATTTCCCTTTGGGGAATACTGCACAGTCTTTCAGACTGAGGTATTCGCCATAAATACAGCATCGAGGCGAGCGACGGAGTTTTAGTGGTCTGGCAAGATCATTAATATTTTTACCGGTAGCCAGGCTGCTCTAAAAGTTCTGTGAAATTATACTATTAATTCAAAAATAGTGTAAGAATGTTCTAAGTCCTTGAATTATCTTGGGCTCAAAAACAGCATATCACTGATATAAGCACCAGGGCATAATGGGAATCTTGGGAACGAAAAAGCTAATGATTTATCAAAGAGCTCCTAAGGGAGGCTCATAGGCCCTGAACCAGCAATTGGTATATCGAAAGGTAGGATAAGATCGCTAGTCGAACAAGTTCTCTTTCGGTCCAGTAACTCTCAATGGAGGAGAAGGCTGGAAGGCCTCCAAGATGTTCACTCCAGAGTTGAGCCAGCAAACCACCAAATTCCTGTTAAATCTGACTCGGTCAGACTGCAGGCTAATGGTGGAACTACTAACAGGTCACCATCACGTGAACAAACAGATGGTACGGCTTCTAGTAGAAAATGATCCAACATGCCGCTCTTGTCTTGAAGAGGATGAAATAGTCCCTCACATTGTGGGAGAATATTTGGCTCTCTCAGGGCAACGAAGCCAAGAATCAAACTATATCTAAGGACAGAAGATTTCTGCAAAGCAGACCATTCAAGGCTGTTGGTTTTTTTCAAAAAAGTCTTCAGCTCTTGAATATGAGGATGGCATAAAGGACTTAGCAGTCTACATGTCAGGCTATGACTACATGGTCGCCTCGCAAAAAAAAAAAATATAGTAATCAAAAATATTTAGTAACAGCAATAATTAAATTTATAAAAGTCACTTTTATTTGATTAATGTCGCAATGTATTTAGATTGTTTATCAAGAAATATTTTATTAATTGCAAGCAAATAAAATAAAATAAATGTAATAATAAAATATAAAACAAATGTGATACTCAAGGTTCTTATGATAATCCTATAGAAGTACGGGATAAATAATTAAGTTCCGGAAGAATTTTCATGTGGCAAGTTTTTGGTACAAACTTGAAAATTCCTCAATCAATCGGCAGCTTAAATTGGCAGTTCCAAATTATCCGGCTCGAAGAACCGAATGTATGACAAAATTTCAGGTATCCTCTGATGTTTCGTTGAATGTTTAATTTTATTTCAGTTCTATATTTATAATATTTTGACTTTTTTTGACCCTCCTTACACCCATCCCCTAAACACACAGAAATATAATTTTTTTGGGTGAGTTCGCTATAATTTTCGTTCAAAATATAGCAAACTTCCTGTCTATGAATTTTTTCAATTTTTTCTGTCAATCTGTGTCGAAACGTAAGGGGGGAACGGTCAGGAGTTTGCACATTTCTTAGAATAACTCAAAAACTGTGTACCGCAAAATTCTAAAAAAAGTTTTAAAGTTTCTGAAATTTGGTTCTCTTTCAAATGATACCCCACTAGCTTGGGTCAAAAAAGTTTTTTTTCACCCTTCCCCACCCCAATCCCTTAAAAGCACAAAAATATAATTATTTGAGAGTTCGCTATATTTTTCGTTCAGAGTTTATCAAACTTCCTGTCTCTGTGAATTTTTTCAAATTTTTCTGTTAATTAGGCTCGAAATGCAAGGGGGAGGGACCAACTTTTTGTGTCACTTTATTGATAATAATTCAAAAACTATGGATTGCAAAATTCTAAAATAATGGCAATATTTCTAAAATCATGTGCTCTTTCAAATGACACCCCACGTGACCTGGTTTTAAATGATGTTTTTACCCCTTAACATGCCCACCCCTTTAATAAATATAGTTATAAGTATCTGCCACTTTTCTATATTTTTCATTAAAAACCTACTCAATTTTCTATCATTCCAAATATATTTCAAGATTTTCAGAAAACGTCATTTTTCAAAATTATACAAAAAATGGTGAGGTGTAAAATTCCAAAATATATTTTTAAATAATGCTGAAATGAAACCGTTTCATATGCCCTACTCGTTTTGATAAAAAAATGTATGTTTACAAAGGCTTTACATCGTACCTCCTTAAAACAAACGAACACAACTTTATTTATTTTTTAACCCACCATCTTGTGGGGATAAGTTAGTTTTATAAGCACCTCAAATTTTAAGTAAATCGGATTAACGGTTCACGAGATAATCGAAATAATGTGAAAAACACGTTGTACTCTCACCAATAGTGTTCCGTATAAAAAACGGAACCTTAAAAAGTTGTTGTCGTTTAATACAAAGTAAAAGCTAAGCTAACAAAATATAATTTTTAAAACATTTCTTTGAAATAGGTCTTTGGCGCCATTTACTGATATTAAATAAAATGTATAAATTTAGTACATACATGTACTAAAGTTACCATCTTTTAATCAACCAAACCAAAATGAACCACTAAACGGTTTAGTAACTCCACAAGTAGTTTTATTTAACTTGTACGTTTCAAAAATACATATATTTTATTCTTTTATTTGCTTACAATTTGTAAATATAAAATAAGCATATCTTTAAATAAGATTGCAGTTTTTATGAGAAAGTTTGAAGATGTTTAATATTAGATTTCAAATGTGGACTAAGGTCAAAATTGTATGTGGAGTATAATGTAAAAATGTAAGCGTTTACCAACCAATACTGAACGTAGTATTTGTATTAGAAAAACAACCATATCAACCATAAAAATCTAATATTATATTTCTAATTCTATTATATAAAAAATATTCTAAACTTTTTAAATTTTAACTTAGTTTTTGAAACAAACAAAACTAAGTAAGTTGTTTCCGTTATCAATTTCATGTTTATACACCAACAAACTGAAAGTTGGGAAAAAACTTTTCTCAAATAAAAAGTTTAATTAATTCCTCTGAGGTCAGGTTTTATTTTTTTCCAACTGTATTTTAAAGTTTTGTCGGTTAAGTAAATGGTATAAAATCATGATAATTTAATAGTTAGTTCGTATGAATTCAACTATCAAGAAAATGAATTTACAAAAATTATAACAATATTTTATTTATGCATTTAATTTTTTTTACTAATCATATGACCTTATTTTAAAAATATTCTAGACATTCAGTACATATGAATCAACATTTAGTACCGATAAAAATATTCATTAAAAATTTATATGTCAATATATCATATCCATGCTTAGGCAATTGGTTGAACTAAAAAAGCCACACAAGTAAAGCGATTATTGAATTTTCTTTTCGAACAATAACAAAAGCGTTTTAATTAATTTTGATAAAATAATTTTTATTCAAACAAATATGTATAAATGTACATATATACACAATAAGTTACCTAAATTCCAAAAATAAAATTATACAAATTAACATAAATATAAATAAAAAATCAATTTTATTTATCAAAAACAAATCGAAAATGAAGTAAAAAGAAAATTTAATTAAAATGAAATGATACTGAAAAAAACCATAAAGCTAGTAAGGCGGGTTGATAAGTGGGTATTCGTAACATATTTTATCTTGCATAAAAACCTACGATTCTCGATCAACTATGTATTTGAAACTCAGTGGCGAAGCGTGGTTCTGAAACTAGGGTAGACACTATGACATATTCAAAAGTTTTATTAATATGCCAGTAGAAACTAATTATAGTACATTGAGATAAAAGGACAGAAAGCTAAGGTTTTTGGACGTATGTGGGTTTGAGTTTGCGAGTAGAAGTGCCAACCGAGATTTGCACCCAAATTAAGTTTAAAATGACTTACGTCCGTGCATCATATACTATATTTTTCATTCGCCGCAAGCAAAATATTTAAAAAAGATTGTTCAATCTAAATCAAAATTTAAAATTTTAAAAATTTTGAAATAAAAATATTTTGTACAAAAGATCAAGGATATTAGCTGCATTTCATGAAACCGTGTGATCCGGATCTGCTTAAATTTTACATGAAAATTGAGATCCAACTTTGTTTTTGGATCACAAATCATGATCTAAATATTGGTTCAAATTTGAAAATGTAGGTGAAAAAATATTTTGTATTTTGTAATTGGTATAATAAAAAAACAGAAAATTTAAGAACCGAACGCATCCAAAACTAATATAAATAAAAATTATAAATAAAAACTAATAAATTTAATTTAAAAAGTTTATTCACACAAAACTATTTGGAAGGTTCACCAAAATTGTTTGAAAAAACAAATAAACTTTTTTAAAATTCTAAAAATATTCCAAAAATTATAATAAAATCCAAAATTTAAACTTTTTCAACATTCCAAAAATTTTCTAAAAATTATTATAAAATCAAAAATGAAACTGTTTTCAAAATTCCAAAATTAATGCAAGAAATATAACAAAATCAAAAATTCAAACTTTTCCTAGAACTCTTAAAATATTGCAATAATTATAACAAAATTAAAAATTCAAACTTTTCCCAAAATGCCAAAAGTATTGCAAAAATTATAACAAAGATTGAAACTTTTTTCAAAATTCTAAAAATATTTCAAAAATTAATCCAAAATCAAAGATTTAAATTTATTTTCCAACTGTTCCTGTTATTCAGAAGTCGTGGAATCGAATCTGGAATCACACAAAAAATTGCTCAAGAAACATCTAACTAATAATTACAATTTTTGTCAAAAATGTTTTCCATAATGTTTCTCAACAAATTTGGAAACAAAATATATAAACAAAAATAGACATAAACAAATCTGTCTATCCAAGAAGGAAAAAAAGTTGAAAATTTGTTGTTGTTACTATTGTTCATTACGGTAGTCATAATTTAAAAGTCGTTCAATTTAAATATCGTTCTCAAACGGGTAAGAAGAGCTTCAATTAACGAATAGCAAAACAACTTAAATCTATTTCAAAAGAAAACGATGCTTTCTGCCTACTTGTATGACCATGAAGAATAGGGTTTGGTAGAACCATGTTTATATCAGTCACGTGTACAGTTGCTATATCCTCTATATCAGGTTCAACAAATCGAGTTCCAGATAGACGGAAAAATCTTACTACAGCCTCTTTGTTAGAAATACTTAAAACTTTGCCAACGTAAAATAAATTTTTTTCTTGTCCGAAAACTTTAAATTTTACTAACATAAAATCGTTTGCAACTGGATTCCGCTGTTCATCGAATTCAGGCAAAGTTTCCTCTATAGGATTTAAATCATCATCAGTATCCTGCAATCCGACTTCCATTTCTTCAGAGGCATCAGATTCATAACTAATTTGTTTTGTTACTGTTTTGCGAGTTTTTTTTTGTTTTACGATTTTTGATGTCAATTTCGCTCTGTGCCGCTCCTCTATTTCATTTTTTCCGGAGTATCAGTGGCAATTATACTTTTACCCCGTCTGCGCGGTTTATTAGTTTGCTTCCTATCTGAGGCTTTAGGCGATTCGATGTTATCTAATACGTCATGTTTCGATAAATTCATATTCAACTGCATTGGAATTGCATCCATTGATACTGGTAAATTTTCTAGAACCAAATTTAAGTAGAAATGACAAATTTTATTACAATAAAGGAATCATTAGCTAAGGGTAGGGTGTTACCTTGGTCCATATTTGCATTGCCAGATGCAGTAACATCTCTGTCTGTCACATTATTCGGCATAAAATCCGTTTCAGAGAAAACAGTAGCGTCGTATGGATATATTCCAGTATGCTTAAAAGATGAGATGATATTTGATGGTGTTTGTGCCTTTTCGTACGCATACCCTACACTGGCCGCAACAATGTAAATAGAAAACGTTTTTCCAGGATTCCGCATCATCCATGAAGAAGAATTGTAGGCCGTTTTAAACGGGTTAAAACAGCAAACGTCTAGCGGTTGTAATTTATTTGAGGAATGTGGTGGAATTGTTAGAACAGTAACTCCGTTTTCTTTCGCCAGATTTAGTGCTTCCACACTTAAATGGCTCTCGTGGTTATCGAATATTAATAACGCAGGATATTCTGTAGAGCTTGACGTATACTTGATAAAATGTTCAATTACTTTAACAAAAAGTTGTGAATTCATCCATCCTGAAGGAACGGCTAACCCTAGAGTAACAGCAGGTGCACCAGACAGCATATGGTCTTTAAAATGGGTTCTAGGAAAAACCATAACTGGAGGTAAATATTGACCTGTTGCATTTATTATGCAACAAGTTGTTACTAAATGGCCCCTTTCTGCACTGGTTACTTTATTGACTTGTTTTGCTCCTTTTTCTGCCAATACTTTTTGAGGATTCTGGACGGTCATCGTACTTGTTTCGTCCAAGCTATAGATTTGGCTGCCATTCATGAAACTCGTATTTGTTCTCTTTAAAATGGTTGACAAATTGTTGAAAAACAAAGACACATTATGTCTGTTAAGAGATGTAGCACGGCTTAGGCTACACTCCTCTGGGGATCGAAGTGACAACAATAGGTGACGCTTTCGAAAATGGCGTATCCACTCTACTCCAGCTAATTTATTTTCAATCCAATTTTTGGGTATTTTTTTGTTGTTTATAACCGCAGTTTCGTAAGCTAATCTTCTGCAGTCCATTAACGTCAAACCATAAAACATTTTTGAGGAGTTTACGATTTCATCCACTGAATAATTCGGTACTTACCTTGTCTCACAATAGTCTGTGTATTTTTTGACATACCCTGATAATGTTTTGAAAGCTAGTCCTTTTTGATAAGCTGCTTTCCGAATGCTCATTCCATTTTGAACAAGATCAATTGCTACTTTCATAATATTTTCGGAAAATTTTCCGTACGGTAAGCGCTCAGTCATGTTTTCTAAACTAATAGATAGAAATACAAGTGTTACTTTAACAATTTAAATTAGGTTGTCATATCTTAAACACTGACACAAATATCAAAACCCCCGGTATAGAAGCCATCTACATTTTTTAGCACAATAAAAATAGTGAACTTGTAGCGCCATTTTGAAATTAAAACTCAATATAAAAAAAATTCAAAAAATCGCCATAACGCTCATAACGCCATCTGGAAAAATAAAACTCCATATAAAAAAAATTCAAAAATATCTAATCAGAAACACTAATCCAATTTTTTGCATATGGCAATGTTCATTGTTTATTGCATATGGCGTGAATGGGTATGGCTATGATATATCGGGGGCTTTGCAAATATGTTAAACACTGACACACTGTGTCATTGTTCGCCAATTAGCTCTGTGTCAATGTTTAAGGTATGCACTATGAACACTTATTTCATATCCGAATTATTTTTATAATTAATGTATAAATATACCACATTTTATAAATATGATTAAATTGCAAGTTTGTATTATATAAATATAGTTGCTTACGTATTTTATTTATTAATTTTTTTTCGAAACTCGATTAAACGCAAAAATTTAGTTTGTAAAAAAAAACATGAACATGTCTTAAACATGACTTCTTTTGATCACATCTAAATTCAAACTGAAAAAGAATAAGGAGAACGAACAAATAATTGTCGCAACAAAAACAATAGCCGAAAAAACAGTAACGTCGAAGAAATATCTTGGCTGTGTCACTGTTTATGGTGTGTCACAGTTGAACGCTCTCCCCTACGTCATAAAAACAACTACATTTTTTTCCAAAAAATTGGCTAAAAAATAAATGAAATCATTTTTTGACACACTTGACATTATTTTTTAAACAAACTTATAATGTCATAATTCTCTATAATAATAATAAAAATATAGAGGGGCTGAAATCTCACAGCTCTGAGATACCAAGACTTCGGTCTGGGTTAAGGATTTTGATATAGTTTTCGGCAAAAAACTTTTATGAGGACATGGTTTTTAGTTTTGGGCAGCGATGTATATCAAACATAACTCTTTGTTAAAGTACAAGTATTTTTTATCTCAGTTTAAACATTTATTACACAACTAACACGAAACATCAATACGTTGCCAGAAAATTATAATCAAAAATTCCAAAAATATTGTAAAAATTAAATAAAGTCAAACTTTTTCAAAATTCCAAAAATATTCCAAAAATTAGAATAAAATCAAATATTTAAACTTTTTCTAAATTTCACAATTTCAAAAATTCTTAAAAATTCAAACTTTTTCCAAAATTCTAAAAATATTGCAAAAATTATTACAAAATCACATATTGAAAATTTTTTCAAAATTCCAAAAATTATAATAATATCAAAAATTTAAAATTTTTCAAAATTCTAAAAATATTCCAAAAATTCTTACAAAATCAAAAATTAAAACTTTTGCCGATATATATTTAGCAAAAATTATTACAAAATCAAAAATACAAACTTTCTTAAAATTCCAAAAATATTTCAAAAACTATAACAAATTCAAAAATTTCCATGTCCAATTTCATTTTCAATTACATTAACGTCATAAAAACAGCTACTTTTTTTTTCAAAAAATTGGCTAAAAAAATAAAAGAAATCATTTTTTGACACACTTGACATTATTTTTTGACAAACTTATAATGCCATAATTCTCTATAATAATAATAAAATATCATGTCATACAAACTATTAATTTTATTTTTTTCTAAAAAAATTGGGTAAAAAATAAATAAAAACCTTATTTTTGACACACTTGACAACATTTTTTTGACAAACTTATAATGCCATAATTCTCAATAATAATAATAAAACTTCATTTCAAACAAACAATTAATTTTATTTTTTTTTCCAAAAAATAAATAAAAATCTTTGTTTTGACACACTTGACAACATATTTTTGACAAACTTATAATGCAAAAATCTAGTTTTTGATCTCACATACTAATTCCGACCATCAAGATTTCTCCAAATTTAATGTTCCTACTCGTAATCACTTAAAATGAACATTTTTTAAGCCAAAAATATGAAAATTTGCTATTTTTGACACACATAATGATTTTTTTGACACACTACCGGTACAGTTATCGAACACAGCGTCCTTTCGGACCTGCTTCTTGCAAATACCTATTTTTAGAAAAAAAAATTTTTGAAATCCCTCCAGTGGTTTTCCCTGCAGCGTAGGTAATGACGGCCGGCCTACAGACAGACACACATTTTTTTTTTTGCTTTTTTAGAATCAGTAGGTCCTAAAATGTCGAGAAATGTTAAAAAAAGTGGAAGAATTTCACTTTGAGCTCATGAATGTAATACTTAGGTCTTTCAGACCGAAGTAATTTCATGTCATACAAATTATTAATTTTATTTTTTTCCAAAAAATTGGGGAAAAAATAAATAAAAATCTTTCTTTTGACACACTTGACAACATTTTTTGACATACTTCTAATGCAATAATCTAGATTTAGGTCTCACATACCAATCCCGACCATCAAAATTTCTCCAAATTCAATGTTCGTACTCGTAATCACTTAAAATGAATGTTTTTTAAGCAAAATATATGCAAATTTCCTTGTTTTGACACACGTGACGATTTTTTTGACACACTTCCGGTACAATTATCGAACACATCGTCCTTTCGGCTCTATCCATTGAGTAAACCTATTTTTAGAAAAAAACTTTTTGAAATCCGTTCAGCGGTTTTCTAGATTTCGTAGGTTGTGACGGCCGGCCGGCCGGACGGCCCGACGGCCGACAAACAGACATACATTTTTTTTGCTTTTTTAGAATCAGTAGGTCCTTAAACGTCCAGAAATGCCTAAAAAGGTGGGGGCAAGAATTTCAGTTTTAGCTCATAAATGTAATACTTAGGTCTTTCAGACCGAAGGAATTATAATGAAATTGCCGTACCTTTCGAAATATTGTATAATATTGCATTTATTTTCATATAAAATTAATTGAAATTTTTAACTATTAGGTGATTGATTAATTAAAAATTCACAAACTTTAATATCTGTGGTCATAATTAATTCAATTAACAAAGCAACCTATAATCTCTAAATCAAGGAGCAAATAAATAATATTTAAATAATAATCTAATAATAAAATAAGTAGAAATAATATCTAAATCAACTTGGGTTATGTAATTTTTTGGCGTGATAACTAGATCTTTCTTCTATTAACTAATCCATTGTAACGTATTCCAATAATTTGATTTGTTGGTAATCTTTAGTCAAACAGCCAATATACAGCCATTATTTTTAATATTGCAGGTTTTTGGTAACGTTATTCAATATCAATATTTCTCTACTTTACATATTTTTAACCGATTTTAATATATAGCATAATTATATTTTCTTGACGGTAATTAACAATAATTATGTACACTAATCATACACTATAATGTTCCTTTTTATTTAGTTGGATTTAGTAAACCGAATATATAAATAAATGTTTTAGATTTAGGTTTCAAAACTAAGTAAATTTCATGAATTTAACACCAGCACAACAAATAAACAAATTTATTAACTATAATATGAAATAGTTATTTAGCCAAAAAAAACACAGTATCTAAGGCACTATGTTTTTCAAAATTTTCACTTAAGTTATCAACTATCAATTTATTAAAATTTTCTTTTGCTTTATTTAATTAACTTCTACTCAGTTTAAAAGTCTCAACTTGAATCTCTAACAAATACAATTTTAACGATGTCTACCAAAATTTATTTTCAATTCTATAGTCCATCCCGTTAGAAGATCGTGTTTTTTTAGCAGTGGTGCCTTAAATGTAAGGGTAAATAAAACCTTACAATCGTGGGGAATTCCCACACCCTGAAAAGTCTTTAAAAGCCGGGCTGAGGACAGATCTATCCCTTTATATCCTTTAAGTGGTACACTCCAACTTTTTTCCTTTGTAATTCTTCAATTTCATACGCTACATTTCCTTTGGCCTTAAGAATTCGATTTGGCGCAAATTTAGATGAAAATTTCTTAGATGCTTCGCTTTGGGTGAAGTTTCTGACAAAAACTTCTTGTTGAGGAACAAATTGTCAAATACGACTACGCAAATTATACCTTGAGACATTTCGCTTATATGCCATTTAAAAGTTTTTCAAAACCATTTCTTGAGTAATGTTCAACATTTCCCGTTTTGATGATACAGCCAAATGTTTTAAACCACGGCTATTTACTTCGTTCAGCAGTTTATAGTCTAAACCTTGAGTTACCAAATGCTGACCAAAAACTAAGAAGTGGGGAGAAAACCCAAAAATATATCTCTTTCAAGGAAACTACAAAAAGATTTGCTGTATCTTGTCGAAGTGCTTTCGCCACAACAAACCGAATTTTGATCGTGGATAAAGCCCTAAAAAGTTGATAAAAATTCGTTGCCAAGGTCGTACCGTTTCGACAAAACTACCCATTGGCGGCTTGGTACTAAAATTGGTAGGTTTAAATATTTTACAAACCTCAAACTTACGAATATATTCTTTTACTTTTGCCATATGTTTCCAAAAGTAAAATCGTTGAATGCGTTCGAGTACTTTCGCCGTACTTAAGCGAGCGGTGGAAGTTGCGTTATAGGCTTGTTTAAGAAGGATAAATACCAATTGTGATGGAACTACAAGGTTCCGTTGCGATAAATCTAAATCCACATACGTTAACCCAGGAGACAAGGTTATGTAGGCTCGACCATTATTTATTTTTATGTTAGTTTGGTTTACTGCCGTTTTGGAAAGCTCCTGCATTAAATCGACATATTCCTGTTCTTCAAAAGCTGGATCGTCAAGATTTATGTGAAGTGGTGGAAGGTCAGTATCATCTCTGTGAGCTTTTTGATCTAAATTGCTCAAGGCATCAACATATATGCGAGAAAACGCGTCAGCGACTGTATTTAGAGTTCCTTTTTGGTGTTCAACATTAAAATTAAAAACTTGATCTTTTAAGCTCCATCTGGCCAAACGTCCCGATAGATCTCGTTGGTCCATAAGCCATTTTAGACTAGCATGATCCGTGATGACGGTAAACGGAAAACCTTCAAGAAAATACTGCATAATAACGTTGCTTGATGGGTGCAGCATTTCTCACGTCAATACAGTGTTTAATCATTTTGGTCTGACCCAGAAATATTTCGTTGAAATTTGGAAGTTGAGGTACAACTTCTGTCAGTTGCTGTTGCTGTTCCGACGAAATAAGGTGGGTATTAGTAACAATACTTGTTGAAGTATTTATTCCCACTTACAGTGGGATCGAAGTAATTTCATTAACCATAACAGGTTCTATGCCAAATTTTTGTCAAAAATCATATACCAAACACAATTTTTGTTGAAAACTTGGTCATTGACAGAATTCACCCCATCATTGGAAACATTTACCTTAATTGTATCAAGCGATGCTCTGGATAAATTTAAATCAACATTATTTCCAATTACCGATTCAACCAGTTCCAACAACTTTTCACATAGCTGTAAGCTGTCTCTGAATAAAACATGTGATTAAGCCTGGCTGCTGTATGCATTAAACGCGATGCAACCATCGATAATGAGTCACGAGACACACTTTCATCATCGACATCGTGCTCAATGGCTTCCTTAAACATTAGTTGTAGCTCTGTAATCTTAGTAGCGCACACTTTTACCTCACGTAATGGTTGTTTCCTAGCCAAATCATTTGCACAAATTGGCACTAAGGGTCTAATAACTGTATTCGAACTGGCATTGGGTCTAATAACTGTATTCGAACAGATTTAGTTGAACCTTTTAGGTTTTTAATCTAAATCTCTACGAAAAACTCATCGGGTTCTAAATAATCAGGATCCATTTCAATTAAAGAAGAAAATAATTTCAGTTAAATGAGAGTGACAATTTAAACAACTCTAGGTTTGATTATTAAACCAAATGGTTGGGATTTACCGAACAGCTGTTTATTGTTATAAGCTTCAAACGATTTTAATTAAATTTGGAATATAAGGTTTTTCCATTCAGGGTTTGATCACCATATCACATTCAGTCCCAGATTAGAAGGAAACGTTACGCTCATGTTAATTACACAGATTATTTTTTAAATTAATATCTTAGCCAAACGACTTATCATCCTGTCCCTGTATACGTAGTTTTAATGCAACTTCATTGGATTACTTACAAATAATATAGTAATTACAGAATTTATTTGTGAACTTTTTTATTTTTAGTTGTTTTGCGTAATTTACATACGTAACAGGTTTTTTTTTTTAAATATTATATAGAAATAAAATTGAATAGTTTATGGATTTTAATAAAGTTTTGACTATCTTTGGTTATATTTTTTATGCAATAAAATTAAAAATTTAAATAAAAATTAGGTTTATATCGTTGTTAAACTTCATGTAAACAAGCAGATGGTTTGTTATTGAAGTGATTTTTTTTTGCGAAATTTTGAGTTTATAAGATTTTAATTGAAAGTGGTTTTATTTTGTTTATTCTTCTTTGAGTGTGTTATGATAACTATCCTTTATTTACTGGTTTATGAATGGTTGTTCGTTGTAATATTTTTCATTACAAGGAGTACTGCCTTACTAAACATGAATTTAGTAAGATAGTACTCCTTAGTGATGCAACGCGTGCACTTATTCAAAGAAATTAGTATCCATGTAATATTAAAGGAGTGCTATACTACTTATTGGTATCACCCAATCCTCTTGAATTTTTCAAAAATGGGATAGAGGTAGACCACGACTACTATGGCACACAACTACATGAACGACCTCAAAAAATCGGCTGCCATGATAACTATACCACTGTTACGATTAACCGTGATGAATATCTGATGAGCTGTTTAGTTTGGCAACAGTCCTACATAGAGCATAAACACATAACAAAAATTGAATCTTTAAGAATTGATGAGAAGAATTTGATTTTAAAAATCAATCTAAACAAAGCTGGAGGAGAAAATTAAGCAAAAATTAATAATTTTTTTTTTTGAATAAAATGTGTTGTTATAGGGTTTACAATATGTGTCACAACAACACATGAATACATTTTAAGACCTAGGTCCCACAACAACTGGCGTTCTAAGGTCTAGATGAACGCTTTTTTTTAAACCTCTGCGGGTTGAAGCTAGGGTTTCTTATTTCCCGTAGAAATTCAAATCCCGGGAAGCCGGGACAAAAAATGTCGAATTCCCGGGATCCCGGGAAATCCCGGGAAACGCTAAAAGCTAGATTTATCAAAATAGGTGGTAGAAAAATGTGTAAAATTAAAACAGCACAAAAAATGCGCTATTGATTTTTAAATTTCCATTATTTTTCATTAGAAAAACTTCAAAAATTAAATATAAAAGAATACATAAAAACAAATCAAAAATAAATTCATAATACTAATTTTTAAACAATTTTTCAAAAAATTAGGTTTTCAATGGCTAATTAGTGCTATTTACCATCAAACATATGGATCTGGCACGTATATTAAGTCAGAAATCATGAATTGCACCCATTTACTGACACCAGACGGACAACGATATACATCTTATTGTTGTTGATATATCGATCACGAAGATTGTTAACGTAAATAGGCCACTAAATACAGCGTGGCCAGCTGATACTCTATCATTATTTCACCACCCAGCAATATAGGTTGTTGACTTTAATAGCCATCACAATCAGTGATCCTACTCAAATAACAATCCCAATGGCATACAACTAACTGACGGGACCAATCGACAACATGTTTCTGGTATATGATACGAAAGACATGAAAACCTTTAGATCTGCTAGATGGCCAAGTTATTACAATCCCGACCTCTGTTTTTCCACAAAAAAACGAACAACGTAACCCTATTGCAATATCTAGGGCTGTCCTACAAGGTTTGCTACGCTCTCAACATCGTTCAGTAATTTTTGTGGTAGGTATTCAAATCCCACACGTAAACTCTAATCCTCAACCTAGATGCAATTTACACAAAACTGGCTGGGCAAAATATGGGTCGGAGTTGGATGCAGTGATTCACTAGATCCAACCCATTCCTAAAAATTACGATAGGTTCGTAGGAATTATCATTTTAACTGCAAAGAAATGCATGCCAAGAGACTTCCAGTGAAGAATACATTCCTGGTTGGAGTAGAGAGAGCGATATATTTATTATTTGAGGAGCACCTTAGTAGTGGTGAGGCAGACATGGTTGATGACTTAATATACTCACTGGACACCGCGAGGAAACAAAAGTGGATTAACGCTGTTGAAAACACTGATTTTTCCCATTCTATTAGGGCAGCTTGGAATCTTCTTCGGAAGCTGGATGGCTCAAACTCAGTTACTCGTGCTAACAATGAAATAAATCCAGACAACATTTCAAATCACATTGTAAACATGTCTCGTTCCTCTATTAATCGCCTTCATAAGAGAACCATTAAACATAAATTAAGAGAAATGAAGCGCAAGTTTTAGGTAAATTTCTCAGAAAAATCTACCTATTTTAAGTTTTATTGGATTTAATTTGTTGTGTTCATATGTGTCAAAAAAAAACCACACAAAAAAACCATGACGCTATATGTGTCAAAAAACATTTTCCTAATTTTGAACGAAGTTAATTACTACAGAGGGGAAAAGAATTAAAAACTACTCGATTTTCCAGTGAGAAAATTTTTAATATCTTTGAAAAAAGTAAAAAAATATGTTAATAAAAATTAGCGGGATACCCGGGATCCCGGGGTGAAATCCCGGGAAAACGGGATGAAAATTTACCCCCGGGATCCCGGGAAAACGGGATCCCGGGATCCCGTTTGAGAAACCCTAGTTGAAGCCACCTGAGACTAAGGATTCCGGCAAACTATTCCATTTGTATGCAGTTCGGACAAAGAAGTCTTTCTGCGATCTGCCAGTATGACAGCCTGGGATCTCGACCGTTTGACTAGTTGCGGTAGCCGATTGCCGAGTGGGGGTAAGAATAAGTTTGGGGCATGATGCCGCTGATTTCATCTGAGCACTGTGACGATATTTGTAAAAAACAACGAGGTCAGCAACAGTGCGACGATGTTGTACGGAATCTAGTTTTGATGTCAAAGCTCGATCACCCACAATTCGTATAGCCCGCTTTTGAACAGAGTTCAAGAGGGCCAATATGGAAACAGAAGCAGCCCCCCAAACTTGACAACAGTACTCCATACAGGGACGAATATAGGACTTATTTAAGATTATAGGATCAATTGAAAATATTGGATTGTAGATATTTTTTCGCAGTTTTTCGCAAAAATTAGCAACCAAAACAAATTACTTTTGTTTTTTTTTTAAATTTTAAGTTATAGAAAAACATTTAAGGAACAAGAACCTTCCATTGCACCAGTACCCTAAAGTGCACCATTTACGAGTTATATCGCAAAGGAAGCAAAAGACAATTTCCAAACAAATTCCAACCGAATTTGTTGAATAACTCTAGTCTACAGGTTCCGGGCGATTGGAATCCGCCGGTCCATTATGTGAGTACCCTCCCCAGAGATTAAAAAAACTTCTGACATGTAACCGACAACAACACGTAAGCCATATCTTTTTCCGTTATTCTATGGGCCTATGTTTGTAAACAAAACAAACACACTTAGTTAAAATATTTCGAAGTATATCTGACACTTTCGGGAAGCCCGTATTAAATTCTTTCGTTTTTCATTCAATTTTTTTGTGCTAATTTATTAAAAAAAAAATTTATGCAGATTTTTTTTTTGCTCGTGCCGTGGCAATGATTTGATAATTGTTTTTTTATAGAGCTAGAGAGTTTGTTTTGAATTTCTGAGGTAAGAAGTTGGGCTCAGAATATTGAAGTGAGTTGAGATGAGAATATTGCAATGTGTTGGGATTTGAATATTATTATATTTTTATATATATATATTGTATTTTTATATTTTTATACTTTATTTTAAATAAATGTGAATTTTGCGTAACGACAAATGAAGTTAAAGCTACGATTTAAACTCAAATTAATATTGTGTGAAATAATGTAAACAATGTTTTTTTTTTAAAATCTAGTAACATAACTTCATACAACACTAATCACACGAAATATATTTTTTTAAATAACAATTGATTGAAGGAAAAAAGTTCAAGCGGCAGGTATATCCGCGAGAAATAGGTAGATTGCGGGATTAGTTTTGTCTTTCGGGCTAATTCTTATCGGGACTTTACGATCCTGCGAGCTCCGAGTTAAAGTAAAGTTTTTGTTTCGTCGAGGAGGTTGGGGATGATGGAACAAGCAGGTGATGGACGTTGTTGGTGTTTCCCGCCAATACCATCCCGTCCTGCGAACGTTTCGTTAGGCCCTGGGTCCTTGGCAGAACGGAAACTCTATAGAGATATGCTTAATAATAAAATTTTCGCAGTCTTCAATTTCCGGTCCTTAGAGCATAATCTGTTAGGGTGTTGTTGGGTGCAATAGCTGTGATTGACAACAGAGATGTTATCGTCTATTTTTCGTGTCACGACCGTTGCATTCAAGGCAACACCAGGATTAACAACTTGTTGTACTTTAGAGTTTTTGGATTTATTTTGAATTTTTTTTTGAGCCTTTTTATGATTTTAGAAAATTTTTATTGATTTTTATAAAAAACTTCTCATGTTTTTTTCAATAGTTTTTATTGTTTAAATTTTTTTTTTGTAATTTTGTAAGTTCTAATTTTTAAATATTTTTTTTGAAATTAAGTTTTACTGAAAATGTGTTATTTTGAATTTTTGTATATTTGTAATTTTGATGAAGTTTTTAATTTTTTGTAATTTTTAATTTTTATGGAATTTTTTAAAGTTTTTATATAATTTTAGAAATTTTTTATTAATTTTTTTTGAAAATTTTTGATAATTGTTTTAAAAATTTGTATAATTATGGTAAATTGTTGTTAAATGTTTTTGCTTGAAAATTTGTGTAATTTTAATTTTAGTTAACTTGTAATTTTGAATATTTTTAGTAATTATAAGTTTTGATGTTCAATGTATAGTGTATACACCTTTGGTACATACACAGAATCTGATCTACTCGATGAAATTTCTTATCGTCCCTGGTTTTATTGGTAGTAAAATTTCACTACAAATGAAACATAAATGAAATTAAATTATAAAATTTATATAATTTTTTGAATTCATTTAAGTTTTTTCATTTTGATGTCGATATCATAAAAATTTTGTGTATTTTTGAAGTAAAACTTTTTTATCGGCGTATGAGAGAAATTTTATAGCAGTATGAAAAGATTTGTCACGATTTTTGGTACGCGTCACGATTTTCGGTTGCGCGCCATGTTGTTTTTTTATAGATTTTATTTTGTTTTGGTAATTTTATTTTTTTTGTTTTTTTAATTTTTTTTTTTTTTTAATTTTTTTTTAATTTTTTTATTTTTTTTATTTTTTTTTTCAAGATAAGGCAATGAATATTATGAAAGATAAAAACTTTATTTTCTATTGATTATAGTGGTTTGTTGTACGGTTATGTAAAAAGCAAAAAGAATTTATATTTGTTTTGTGTATATTTGTTGTCAATAGAACATGCAAACATTTCCAAATCTTGTTAAAGAATTTAGCGTTTTGATTTTTATTACCATCAACCGTTGCAGGCAAACAGTGTGGAGTTTAAGCCTTATCTACCCAATATATTAAGCCTTACCTACCCAATTTCTGTGCAGTTGTAAATAGTAGAAAAATGATATGTCATAAAGAAGTTTCACTTCTTACCTGTGTACTCTGGTACAGACACTACTTTTTTTCTTTCTTTTTACTTTAACTTGAGAATGGCAATGTGCAGAAATATTGTGTTTTTTTATTAATTTAAAAATAAAATTTAAATTTAAAGACTGATTAGTGTAAAAATAAAAATAAATAATAATCGAAAAATTTTTTTTAAAAAATTAAAAAAGGTGTATCTTAAAAAATATAAAAATAAAAGTACTATAATCAAAACGACATGTAACCTCCATTCATCTATACATCTTCCTGTTAAGACCATTCAACGACTTTCATTTTCAATAAATATGTTTTCTTGGTGTTGTTAGCAAATTGTTGCTTATTTAAAATCCTGGTGGGAGCAGGAACCACATTGTAAAGGACAAGGCTATGATATAGGAGTGAATTAGGATGAATATTTCCAATGTGTAGATTTGAAGCATTTCTTGTGGCATAGTTGTGATGATAATAATTTTGCAGAAAATTAGTGTTGGTATGAACGAATTCGTTTACAATATTATGAGTCAGGATCAACAATTTCAGTTCCGCAATGTCACTAACTGATAAGATAATCTTTTGGTACTTTTTTTAAAATTTTTTAATTATAATTAATTCTGTAAATTGTTTGTGATATAACATCACCCCGATGGAAAATCTCCCATCAAGAATAATATAAGAACTGAATCTAAAAAATTATGGTGCAAATTATGAAACCTTTTGCAATCCATACAATTCCAAATTGTATGGATTGCAAAAAGTTTCATAATTTGCATCATAATTTTTTAGATTCAGTTCTTATATTATTCTTGATGGGAGATTTTCCAACGGGGTGATGTTATATCACAAATAATTTACTGAATTAATTGTTGATTATGTGTCAATAGACACAAGTGAAGACTAGTCATCTTCTTCTCGCCGATACGAGTTTGTTATTCAATACTAGTATGTCCAGAGTATAACAAAACAGTGATCACTATAGAAACTAATTGACTAAACCAGAATCTATTAAATATACGTTTATGTAAATTTTTTGTTTTTTTATACTTCGCTAGAGTTATAACCTAATTTTTGGTTTATATTTAGCGTTGACATTTTTTAGTAGTTTATCTAGTCGGCTAGCCCTGATGAGAATGATAAACATTTTTAAATTTTAAAATTTTCTTATTGGTTCGAAACTAGGTCGGTCGAAAATTGTATGGATTGCAAAAAGTTTCATAATTTGCACCATAAATTTTTAGATTCAGTTCTTATATTTTATAGTTATATTTAAATATTTTAGAATTTAGGAAATTTTTGAACTGTTTGTAGTTTTTTTTAAATTTTGAATGGTTTAGTAAATTTAAAAATGATTTAGTTAATTTTGAAAATTTTTTTGTGTAATTATAAAAAATATGAATTATTGTTAAATTATTCCGAAAATTTTCTTTCTGTGTAATATTTAGATATTTTAAATAGATTTTGAAATTTTGTACATATTTTAAAAAAATTTTCTTAAATAATTTTGTATTTCCTAGAAATATTTTTATTGAAATTTATAAATTTTTAGCAATTTTCAAATGTTTTGTAATTTCTTTTTGAATTTTTTATTTTTGATAGATTTTTAATTTTTTGTAAACTTTTAAATTTTTGTGCAAATCTTAAATTTTTAAATAGTTTTTTAAATTTTTTGTTGTATCTAATTTTCTTTCTTAAATATATTGAAATTTTTGTTATTAATGATTTTTTTAATTTTGTGTTCTTTTAATAATTTTTAAATTTTAATTTTTATTTATTTTGAATTTTTTTTTGATATGTTTTGAGAATTATTTTTGAATGTTTTGGAATACACATTTTTAAATTTTGCCATTTTAAATTTTTCTTGAATCAATTTTTTAAATTTCGTGAATTATTTTAGAAAAATTTTGGTAACTCGATTTAACTGTATAATCCAACTCGACGACTACCAACCTGCAACTCAATTTTTTTTTTTTTGAAGTTTTGTGTTCAAAGTAATATTTTTTTCAAAAGTTCATTTGTTATATGGTTTTTAGGTTGAATTTATCAAACTTTGAATTTTTTGATTCGTTTTAGTATTTTTGTTTGGTTTTCCTCTCTAATTGTTACTTTTTGTTTCTACACATATCATCGGTGCAAGAAACATCAATTTTCTCCGCGACCAAATATTTTTGTGGAGCCCTCTCTTAGTTTTTTATGTTTAAATCTTTTTTCTTTCGGTATCCTTTGAGTTACTATGAGGCACTGAGGGATGTACTGTTCTGCATTGTGGTTATTCTTTCCATCAATCGTGTTTTTTGAAAGTACCGTCACAGTCAAAGGCATGTCCAACATACCCACTCCTACCTGGTTTACTTGTCGAAGCACCCACGTCTTCCACTCCTCAGTTCCAAGGAACTGTGAGGAAAAGATCTTTCCAACTATCATTTTAACTTCTTTTAAAACACTAAACAGTCTTACCGAAACTAGCTTCCCCACCTTCATAGTTTCTTTAAAACTTCTAAGCGGTTTCGATAAAGTCTATTTGGAGAAACTTCCCCGCCTTTAACGAAGCTATGATTTGTGAAAGACTTCGGGAATAGCTTCGGTATGGTCTTTTGTAAGCAGTTATGTAAGCTGAATTGATTTCATGGTTTCACAAGTTACAGCTTCGTGCTTCTAACAGATTGTTTTAAGCAATCTTTAGAAGTCTTATAGAAGCTATTATAAAATGTGACAAAAATATTACAATGGTTTTTATATATCTACACTTTTTAACGTAATTATTGTTATTTCTATGTTATTATATAGTGTTCAAATATAAGTTTTTGTTTACGGTCGCATCAAATTTCGAACTCTGGTCCTTCGATCGTTTGTCCCGCACGCTATCCAATCGGTCAATTTAAATGTTAAGAAACAATAAATATCTTCGATTGTAATAACAGTTATAATGGCTTCTATAAGACTTCCATAAGACTTCCATAGATTTTAGTTTTTTAATTTAGATGTATAAAATATAGTATAATTCAAGGGCTTACTGTTTATGGAAAAAGGTATGTGGCATCTAACTTCAATGGGTTTTTTAACGATGAAATCATTATCTGAGATTTACGTCCTTAAAAGATTTTGTTTCTTTTTAATAGACTTAAAAGAATGCTGACAAATCTTTTTGCTATTTGTTTTATTAGTTCCAAGGTTTTAGGTATAGCAACATTACGGGGTTATATTTTTTCAATCATTGACTTTTAGCGTACTTACACCTTAATTTGAACAATATTTTTTTTTTAAATAAAAAATGTTGTAATTGGATAACCAATAAGTGTCACAACAACATGCGTACTAAGGAGCTGATGAACGCAGTTAATTTTTAAAAATGTTATATAAATCTTGAAATAATACTTGTTAGAAGCAATAGCTTCCATCAGTTTGACATATTTCGTATTTCGTTTCAGATATTGAAGCAATTTTTAGATTATGACAGCTGTGTTTCTATAAGATCTGTAAACAGTTACAACCGAAACAACTGCAATCCCAATGATAGCTATAACTCCTGTAACTTTTTTTCGGAACCTTTATCTAGTGTTGTGTAGATAAGTTTCGGTAAAAATTCTAATATTAAAATATGGAGGGGCTGAAATCTCACAGCTCTGAGATATCAAGACTTCGGTCTGGGTTAAGGATTTTGATATAGTTTTCAGCAAAAAACTTTTATGAGGACATGGGTTTTAGTTTTGGGCAGCGATGTATATCAAACCTAACTCTTTGTTAAAGTACAAGTATTTTTTATCTCTGTTTACAAATTTATTACAAAACTAACACGAAACATCAATACGTTGCCGGAAAATTATAATCACAATTCCAAAAATATTGTTAAATTAAATAAAATCAAACATTTTCAAAATTCCAAAAATATTCCAAAAATTAGAATAAAATCAAATATTTAAATTTTTTCTAAATTCTAAAATTATTCCCAAAATTCTTACAAAATCAAAAATTAAAACTTTTTCTGAAATTCTAAAAATATTGCAAAAATTATTACAAAATCAAAAATACAAACTTTTTCAAAATTCCAAAAATATTTCAAAAACTATAACAAATTCAAAAATTTCCATGTCCAATTTCATTTTAAATTATATTTACGTCATAAAAACAGCTACATTTTTCTTCCAAAAAATTGGCTAAAAAAATAAATGAAATCATTTTTTGACACACTTGACATCGTTTTTTTGACAAACTTATAATGCCATACTTCTATATAATAATAATAAAATATCATGTCATACAAACTATTAATTTTATTTTTTTCTAAAAAAAATTGGGTAAAAAATAAATAAAAACCTTTCTTTTGACACACTTGACAACATTTTTTAACAAACTTATAATGCCATAATTCTCAATAATAATAATAAAACTTCATTTCAAACAAACAATTTTATTTTTTTCAAAAAATTGGGTAAAAAAATAAATAAAAAGCCTTCTTTTGACACACTTGACAACATTTTTTTGACAAACTTATAATGCAATAATCTAGATTTTGGTCTCACATACCAATCCCGACCATCAAAATTTCTCCAAATTCAACATTCCTACTCGTAATCACTTAAAATGAACTTTATTTATGCAAAAAATATGCAAATTTCCTTGTTTTGACACCTTGACGATTTTTTCGACACACCTCCGGTACAGTTATCGAACCCATCGTCCTCTCGGCTCTTCCTATTAAGTAAACCTATTTTTAGAAAAAAAAATTTGGCAAACAGACATACATTTGTTTTTGCTTTTTTAGAATCAGTAGGTCCTAAAACGTCGAGAAATGCCAAAAAAAAGGGGGGGTAAGAATTTCACTTTGAGCTCATGAATGTAATACTTAGGTCTTTCAGACCGAAGCAATATAGAAGTATTTTAGAAGGTTTCATTCCGACGGTGGGGAGAATTTCTTTGTGGAAGTTGTATCGAAACTTTATAGAAGTAAAATATAACTAGTTTCCACTTAGAAACTTTAACGAACTTTAACTCTATATTGAGAAGTAAGTTTGTTACTTAGGTTCTCATGCAAGATCAACAGCCTAACATCTTAGAGGCGAGGCAGCAACCAGTTTTCCTTCGGACAGTGATAGCAACTGTCGTTTCTATTGGCGTAGCCCTAGATTGAAGCCTGACACAAAAGTAAGGCTTCATCCAAATTACCACTAGCATATCACCCCTCTTCAACTGTTTTTTGTGGTCCACCGAAACCAACACAGGCATTGGTTCCACAGCCCTTTTCAAGAGGAACCGAATCACAAGTTGCCCTTCCTACATTACATAACTCTCGAGTAAATAGGAATGATGTCAGTGAATATGAGCTACCTCCTCATCTGGAAAGTTCACAACAAAACCTCACCTCCAAGTTAAAGCCATCGCAACCTACGACATCTAATGCAAATTCAGAGGATAGGAATCCTTCCTTCCCTCCTATATTTGGGACTACGCAGTCCAAATTCTTCCGTCACTCAACAGACGACGATGGAGGCATTTGTTAGGGCTAGTGCAGTCAATATTTTGCCGGTACTAACTCAAGAAATAGATCAATTACCCATGTCACGTGGTCCTGAACCACCGTCTTTCCATCGATCGAGTAATCAGTCATCTTTGGTGGCAGCTCGGCAGCCTTTTCATAAGGCTATTCCACCGTCGATAATCGTGTCAACCTTTTTGGCAGCCACATAATCAACCGGCGTTCGTTTGGCTTGTCGTTTTTACTGGTCGACCAGATGGGCTGGAAGTGGAAGAATTTATCTATCACATTGCAGTCCTGTCTCACAATGTGTTCCCAGAGTCGCACGAAGTCCTTTCTAGACATTTTCATCTTTCATTCGTAGACCGCTCTTTTGAGTGGTTTTGGCTGTATCATAGGCGTACTCAACCACTCCATTAGTCTGAACTGTGCCAAGCTCTTCGGGATAAAATTTAGGCGAATTTCTGTAGGAGAATTTTTCGATAATTTAAAAATGTCGATTTTATAAATTTTATTTCTCGATGTCTATGCATTCGATTAATTTCAACTTGGTTGAATTATTATTGTTGAAACCATCATTTTTCAAAATAAATTATATCAAAGCTTGGAGGGTTTTCGGCAGACGATTTTAATTGAATTATTAATTTTAAAATATTAAGACTCTGGAAATATAACCTCTCAAAGTTATTTATTTTCCAAAACGCATCCATTTTCAAATAAGCTGTTTCTCTTTTCTAAAATTTTATTACGTACATATATATAGTTCATGTTCTAATTCTAGTTTTAATCTTCAACATTTGTAGAACAATGGCTTTTCTGTTCATTTTCATTTCCTGATTATTATACCCAGAAGAAAATCATTAATGTCAACCACAGACCGAATAGTGTAAATTATCTCAAATTCCATAATATAATTTTTCTACCAAAAACAGAAAAATTTATTTGGTTTTTTTTATGTTCTGAAAAACTAATAAAATACTTACAGAAATTTTTCATTTCCATTCAAAAAATAAAATTTTTTTTTTGGGTCATTGGACACCAAACGAACGAATACTCATAGCTTTTTATAAGCTTATGAAAAAGAAAAAATTTAAAATTTTTATTTAATTTGCAAATTTGCAAGAAAATAGTTTAGCAACAATTTCTCAATTTGTTTTTGTTGTAAATTTGCGGGAGATATGAAAAGTAATATTTTATAAAAAAAAAAGGAAATGAAAACTTTTATGCAAATTTATTGTTGTTTAAAAGTTTGTAAAAATTAAGATTTCTCTGTTAAAGTAAATTTTTATTTGAAAAATTCATGTAAGCTTTTAAATTTAAAAATGATTTTACCAGACAGTGAAAGTTCGTAAAAATAAAAATATATTTTGTGTTAAGCAATAAATCTCAGTTTTAATCAAATTTCCTATGTTTCATTCAGTTTTTATTTTCAATTCTATAACAAACATATGAACTTGAGCATAAAGTTTATAGTACAGGAGTACCTACCTACCTATAGTGATCAGATAACAATAAATTTACTGATTTGTTTGTTGAATGTTTCATGTTTTAGAGTTTCACATCCTTTTTATTTTATGTCTATAGAGTTACAATAATAATTTTGTTTTCTCCTACAGCGGAAAAACTGAAAAAAAAAGAATGAAAAATTGACAGTCAACATAAATTTTATAATAAAACGAAATTTTATAGCAAAAGACTTGAAAATGCGAGTGGAAAGTTGAAATATGGTTTTTTGGATTGCTAAGTGTGATTTTAATTTACTTCGATTCAGGAAATGTAGAATAAATTTATGATTATTTTTATTGATTATTATGAGCCTTGGGATTATAACTTATAACTCAATTAGGAGTTTTTATTGGTGAATATTATTTTTGTTGAGAAGGTTAATTTTATGGAAAGGCAATCAATCGATTTTTTTTTATATTCCAAAGAAATTCATAAATCTTTAGTTCTTCAGTCAAAAAAATTGGGTGTAAATTGGATTTAAACATAACATAGTATAATCGAAACAGGCGTCAATAGTCTGTTTTAATACAATTAAAGTAAAATTTTAGCTGATTTTATTAAATTTACATTTCAACGAATTTTATAATTCATTCAAATTTATTCTGTTTGGATTTTTATTATAACTTGCTAATATTTAATTGTTAAAAATATTGTTATATCTATTGAATAGACAAACTGACAACCTTTATCCTTCTCGTCTACACACTTTATTTTGCAAGAAATTTAAGATTTATTGCAAAATTTCGAAAAATGTTTTTCATTAATTTAAAGAAAAAAAAATCGTTATATTGAAAACCCACAAAGGGAAATTTATTGAAAACGCGATAGGAAATTTTAAATTTTGATACGAGAGAAACGTAGCATATTTTCATGGCATTTTGTTATAAGGAATGTTTCTTTTAAATATGAGAAAAATATGAACAGATTTTTACTAAGATTCGTGATGCTTGAAATTTTAATACACAATTTTGTTTTTTTAGACAGTTAATCATGTATCACTGGGTAGTAGTGAGTAGAATAAAACTGATAATGATTATGACTTGTGATGTGCCATAGTCTATTCACTATTGCGTTACAAAAAATGTTCTAACAATTTTCAACTTCCTTACATTTCGATGCGTCAGTTCATTTCCCGTTCGAGCTAGACAAATAAAATACATGAGTATCATATTAATTACCTTTCGCGATGTCAACCAACTTTTTCTTTACACATTATTTCTTATTATAAATGTAATCAAAATAAAAAATCTATTATATCAATTAATATTTTTTAATTGATTTGTTTTTACTTTAATTTATGAATGTTTTCAATTGTTAAACAATTATGGAAACGTTAATTGAATTTCAAAGTATAATTTATTGGGAGTGGAAGAATAAAAATGCAATGTAGTCAATTACGCTGGCGTTTAGTTAATGCTTGATAGGGATCGGAAAACTTAAAAAGTTAAATGAAAATATCTGATTCAAAAATAATATCTATAATAAAAGATTTTATAGGTAAACTAGCGGACCCGGCGTGCTTTGCTACGCTTATAAGTATAAAGTTTGTGCGTACACAATTTGTTGCCGTAATAGCAATAATTTCAAAGAGTAGTAATTAGAAATAATAGAAACGATTTTTTATTTTTTGAAAAATATGAATGTAAAAGGATCAGCACTCTAGTTGATCAGCCCGGATCAGTCCAGATCAGTCCACATAAGTTTTCAGATGTGTCATTGCTATTATGAACATTATACGGAACAATAGATTCACAAATGTTCACAGTGTTCATGCCGTTTAATATACGCTTTCTTTACTGGTAGGTTATTAAAAAAGTTGCAAACAAATTGTAATCGTGATGTCATTCAATGGGCAGCAAGGGCAGTTAGAATAGTGACAATACATTCGATGAAGATGAATACAAACACATTTAAAAATTTTAAACACACACACATTAATTTTTATAAATAGAAGATAATGATGCAAAAAGAATTAAAATTTTATTTTGGAGCTTTGTATTAAACTTCTAGGCAGTACTAAGTGTGAATTCATAGGATGAAAAATATTTGTATTTAGTCAACATTCTGAGTCATTGTAGTCATTATTGATTGTTGCAAATCAATGCGAAACTAATATCTGACACACGGTCAATATATTGCCATATATATAGACAACATTAAGGGAATATAAATTTTTTGGAGTTTTTTGAGTGATTAAGCTTAAAGTAATATTCCCGACAATAAGTAATTATTGTCGGGATTGAACTTAAACTTATCAGAGACATCATTGCGACAGACGTTGTCCTGCATGATATTTCAAGCGATTGGGAATTAGGATATTAAAAAAAGTATGAAATGAAAGACAAATAATATAATAATTTCATTATTCTTTATTTTGAAATAACATCAGTTTTTCTTAAAACAATTCGTTACAATCAATTCTGTTTGTTTACTTTTATCTTTATCTTTATCTAGTCAATTCCTGAGGAGCATAAATGAATAAACTTGACGAGTTTCCAACGCGAGAACACGCCGCATATAATTGGCCATGTGAAAAGACCGGATTTTCTAACCCACAAATCGACATTGTTTGACCTTGTGACTTATTAATAGTCATGACAAATGCCAAGCGAATTGGAAATTGCAGACGTCTAAATGGAATGGGTGAGTCTGAAGGGATCATTGGGATTCGGGGCAGGAGAACAACTTCACATTCAAATTTGCCGTTCAAAATTGTAGCTTCAAGAACATTGCCATAATTTTTTTATGACTAACCTTATACCGTTGCATAGCTTAGGTGCATTTAAATTCCGAAACAAAACTATAGGTGAGCCAATTTTTAATCGCAAGCTATGTGGTGGCATTCCTGGCAAATCCAGCGAATTCAAAAATTCAACAGGATAGTTGACTGCTTCGTCAGGATTGGTAGCAATGTCGGTCAATTTGAGCAATATCTCATTGCCGGGTAGTGACTGTTGTATTTTGAAGTTAATAGCTCGTTCACGAAGCCACGCATGATTAATATAATTAGCTTGTAAATCTGGAAATATGCTTTCAATTAAAGCATATTTCGTATTTACCATGTTGCAGATATTGTCTGGCAATTTGATGTATTGTGTGTCTCCATGCAATGGTATTGTTCCATTTCCAATGTTGAGCAGTTGCTCGGAGAATGATAGTGCCAATGGATCGTTTTGTAGTTGAACACGTATATTGCGTTAAGACGTAATGTACTGACATTTCACTATAGATATGATTGTTTTATACATGTGTTAATTTTAATTTCATCCGCATATGTAGCGCGTTGAATGACCGGCAATGTCTGTCTAAAATAACCTGACAGCAGCAGAAAAACACCACCGAAAAGCCTGGTGTTATTATTTAGATCTTTCATCATTCTATCGGGAGCTTCAAGCGAATGCTTGTGGGCCATAGTGCATTCATCCCAGATAATAATTTTGCATTTTTTGCAAAACTTTAGCCATACCGGGATTCTTTTTTATGTTACACACTGCATCTGGATTTGTGTGAATGTTCAACGGCAACTGCTGAATGTGCAGTCCGTCCGCCATTAAGCAAAGTGGCTGCAATACGTGATGAAGCAATTGCTAACGCAATATGATTTTGTGATCGAATGCGCGCAAATATTAGTGAGGTGAGAAACGTTTTTCCAGTGCCACCTGTGTTCAGAATCTACTTAAATTTAAATTGTTACAAACCACTGACATCTAAACATTTTCATTAAATTTATATTATATAAAATTAAATATGTTTATATACATAGTTACACACACACATATTCATAACATGTTTTAAATTGTTAAATTACCAAATAACATTTTTGAAAAAAGTAATCATTAGTCTCGCAGAAATTGTTTAATTCGGTTTTATCCATCAATTGTTCAACTTAACTTAACAAAAATCAACAAATTAAAAAATTCTTTTTACATTTTTATAAAATAAAAGTTTTAGTTTTATTTGTTCGAAAAACAAGTGCTTTTTTACTTATAACATTCCTGGGTGGTAATTTAGGAAATTTTTATTTGGAAGAAATTTACAACTTTGCTCTCGCTGCCGCTTTCAACCTGGTGCCTCCAAAAAAAGAATCCACCTGGTTCTGCTGCAATTGACAAATTAATTCGATCGTATACATTCTTTTGTTCATCAGTGAGTAGTTGCTAATTACCGTATCGAACTGTTGTTCGCGCTGAATCTCGCTGTTAATGATGTCTGTTGCTGGGCGGTTAGGTGAGGGCATACCAAAATGAATGAGTGGCATATTCGAAATAAGAATGCAAATATCTTCAATCTTTATTAACGCCTCGTTATATATTTCCGGCGAAAAATCGATATTGGGAGCTTGATCAGCGATCCGAATGCGATGCAGAATGTCGTTGCTCATGGAATCTTTATATTTGTGCCAGAGGACAGAAGCTTGAGATGGAAAACATGTCGTCAATAATATGGCGAATGATTGGCGAATTCGATGGGAAGAGGAACTCAATGCTGCATCTGCAAGTGTAATATCCCAACGGTTGTCATCTTCCAGCAAATGTAATTCGCGACACGCATCATGATATGTGTCGTACAAAATGCCATCGACTGTTTGCAAGTATTGGAAGGACGTCGGTCCAGGAACATTAACCAACAACAAACGCAAGAAGAAACATTCGCGTTGCTTTGGATGGAATGTGTATAATCGGCCTAATGTATTTCCCATATATATGCCGTTGTATCCTGTAACCGGAACACCTCGCTTTCGTGGTTCTCACTTTTTAAGAGGAGTTCAGTGACAATACCGACTGCAGCGCCATCTGATGGGCTGATTTATGAATCTAAACCATCCAAGTCGCCACGCCACCCAAACGCATACAAAAAAATTCATTCAAATTGGTGCAGCCGTATAGGAGGAGTTCAGTGACAATACCAACTGCAGTGCCATCTGCCAGGCTGATTTGTGAATCTAAACCATCCAGAGGGTCACTTAAATGCGTACAAAAAAATTCATTCAAATCGGTCCAGCCATTTAGGAGGAGTTCACTGTCATACACACGTACAGTAGAATTATATATATAAAGACTAGCGGAACTAGGGTGCTTTGCTACGCCTATAAATAGAGTTTGTGTGTATACATTTTGTTGACGTAGTAGCAATAATTTCAAAGAGTAGTAATGAGAAATGATTTTCTATTTTTTTTTTTAATATGAATGTAAAAGGATCAGCACTCTAGTTGATCAGTAAAATATAAAAAATAGTATTGTATATAAAACAAAGGATATATGAAAAAAGCGCGATCAAATAAGTTTTCAGGTGTGTAAGGTTTCAGGTGAGTCTATATATAGAACGTTATATGGTACGAAAATCGATTCACAGTGCTCATGCGGTTTAATATACGCTTTCTTTACCGGTAAGTTACCAAAAAGGTTGCAAAAAATTTGGATCGTTGTGTCATTTTATGGTCAGCAAGGGCAGTAAGAATAGCGACGATACATTCGATGAAGGTATAGAAGAAGTGATGCAAAAAAGGAATAGAAGAAGTGATGCAAAAAAAATCAAAATTATTTAGAAGTTTTTGTGTTAGAATTCATAGGATGTGAATTCATATAATGAGAAATATTTCTATTTAGTCAACATCCTAAGTCATTTTAAAGTCATTATTGATTGTTGCAAATCAATGCGAAACTAATGTCTTACACACGGTCAATATATTGGCATATATGTTCCATATATAGACAACATTAATGGAATATTAATTTTTGGGCGATTTTGTGAGTAATTATTGCTCAAAGTAATTATTGAAAGTATTATTCCCGAAAATAAGTAATTATTGTCGGGATTGAACTCATCAGAGACATCATTGTTCAAAGCCATCTTACAGACACAGCCACAGTGGATGAAACATTTTTTAGTTTTCATGTTCAGATAATTTCTAAATTGAAACTTCATTATCTCATATTTATTTAAATTGAATTCTTCATCTGTGATTATACAATTGTAAATTGTATTTGTTCCCGACACGAAACACACAAAAACTGTATTAAAAAAGTATTTCTGAGAGAAAATAAAAAATGCTTTAAAATTGCAAAATTCATGCGAATTAAAATAATTACTTTAAGCTTAACCACTCTAAAAATCTCTCAAAACTTTATTTATTTTACACCAAATAGTGTAAAACTTTTGTTTATTTAACATTATACCCGTCGCATATTGTCGGTATCTCATAAGAAAGGAAATTCAAGAAAACTCGTTTTGATAAAAGTCGTGGTCGATTTGACTGAAGCATTTGAAACAACGAAAAATTTAATACAATTGTTGTTGTTTTTTCAGTTGTTTCAGTCAAACTAAACGTACATAACATTCAATTTACATTGTATCATTTTTATTGCAACAATTATTTATTTTAATAAGGAAAAATTTCTAAATGTCGTTTTAATGCTATTTCTTTATTCGTGTGCTTGTGGGCACACATTATATTTTGTGCTTTTCTATCTAGATGCGTACACGAATAAATCAGAAGGTATTCCGACGTTATCTGGCCACATACAGTTGGCCAGATGTGAGAAGTACGGATTCTCCAAATCTACCTAGTCCACATCCTTGCAGCAATTGTCCTTATGCTTTGTTGATGGTCATTTCAAAAGCGAGTTGCACTGGAAACTAAACGTTTGAATTCAAATGCCATATCTGTTGGGATCATTGAAATGCGTAGCAACAGTACATCTTCCCCTTTGAATTTTCCATTCAGAATTGAAGCTTCAATGACATTGTTCATCATCTTTTTCAAATAAAATTTCCAAAAAATTGTGCTATTTCAAATATTTGACATATTTTTTTCAATAAAATGTGCTGTGTAGTTGGAATTACAATATGTGTCACAACAACAAATAAAACCCCTTAAGACCTAGGTTCCACAACATCATGTTTGTTAAAGATGATGGACGCAAATTTCTTTTCTTCTTGGTCTTTGTATTCTTTTTCAAGAATGGAAAACTAAATAATAAATCCTTTCGCATAATAATAAACGACATAGGGCAATATTTCATCATAAAATGGAGGAAATAAAAATAAAATATTTTTTTTTCAAATTTGTAGGAACAATGCTAAATTGGGTTACCAATTATCCTTATAGTGCTAGAAGCTTATACCAAGATCATGTAAAACGCGGTTTTTCTCAAGGATTAAACCATATTTAATAGTTATATGGAAGCTCATTTCTCCGAGCAAACGAAAAAGTTCATTCTTTAAAAAAATATAAAAAAATAACAAATTTGCGTCCATCAACACCTTAGAAAGCATGTTGTTGTGGAACCTTATTCTTCAAAGGTTGTTATGTGTTGTTGTTGCACACATTGTAATTCGTACCACCCAACACATTTAAAAAAAAAAAGACGTGTCATCATCAAAGAATATACCATAACTAAGACTAAGGGTGCTATCGTTGATTGAAAAAAGTTCATCCGCCAACATCCCTAAGTATAAGTAAACATATCACTTTGGCTAGTGATATCTCACTACTATTTCCAGTGGTATACGATATCTCAAGCTAACTCATATGCAAATAGCAGGGACCTAAGTGCGCAGGGTTGTCACACCCAAAGATCAAACATTTTTAATTTTACAAATCTTCCTGCGGGTGTATATATTTAATTCATTAATGAATTCTTTAATTCATTAATGCATATTTGTCGTTTGCAAATTACTATTGCATACGTGTTGCCGGTCCCACCATTTTTATGCAGTTTGTTCATCATGGTCGCCATCCGTGTTTGATAAGCTATGTTTCTTTGTATAGTATTTGTGCGGCTCCCATTTCGTAATTTTTAACTTTAAATCGATATAATCTATAATAGTCAACTATCTATCATCACTTATTTTTAGGAACATGTTTTACATACAATTGCAAACCAACAACATATTATTATTATTATCATTTATTTCTCTCAAAAATATACAGATTTTAATATCTAATAATACAATATAATAAACTTAACAATTAAACAAAAACGATTTAAAACATAAGCAAACATTGAGAAAAAATTAGGGTCATTCTGTTGACTGTGAATCAAGTGACGAATGAACCTTCATGTTAATAAAGCTTAATTTGGTGTAGATGAGAAAATTTGTAACATCATGTCGTTGAAACATAAGTTAGGATCAACTAAAGATAAAACACATGATAAAGTCGGTGTTTATGAACTATCTTGTTGTGATTACTATAAAAATTTTATATGGGCAGACGCTTAGGTGTTTGAGGAAACACTTTAAGAAAGATTCTGGATACATTAAAACAAACCAACCAAATAAAGCCCCAATAGCAAAACATGTTTTGGAAAATAAAACGATTATTTAAATTTTTCAATAGATAATGAGGTTAAAGAAAGAGGTGCACGACAGCAATAAATTGGATGCTTTTGAATCCCTTTACATTCATAAGGACATAAACGCAATTAATATCGACAAAGGCAACATAAATTCAAATTTATTTAATTTATTTACTAACCACTTTTAAATGTTTGTTGATGATGTATTGCAAATAACCCTAAATATATGCAATTATATAAAATAAAAAATAATTAGAAATAATAATAAAAAAATTTTATTTTTTAAGACTGGACTCAATAAGGTGTAAATATACATTCATTTTTCAATATCTGAAAATTACGTTCAACGCAAAAAACATTGATAAAAACAAACTACGCATATAAACCGATATTTAAAAAAATCACAATTAAAATAATTATCACCAATCACCAATGAAAAAATAATACACGACAATTGGAAAAAGCAAATCGTAGTGTATTTGCAACTTTAACATTAAAAATCACGTTTTAAATACAAATACGGCACCATCTATTGGCTAACCCAAATTTATAAGGCGTATATCATACTATCAAATGTTTTATGACTTCTAATTATCTCTAAGACTCTAACTTCTAATTATTTTAACTTCTAATTATTCTATTTTAATTAGCAATACAAATAAGAGTATTTTTCAATTTGATATTGATTTTTGTAAATTAACATTGAAGATCAATGAAAAATTTTAAAAAATTAATAAATAAATTTAAAATATTGTTTTCTTTAATTTTTACTCTTATTTTTATTCAAACTTTATAAAAACCAATCCAATAAATTTTTTACAGGTTTCGATACTTTTTAACACTTCTTTAATTAAAATATAACCTCCACGTTATTTAAGTATTAAGGGTAGTAAGAGTGTTTTAACGATTGAGAATATATGTTTTGAGATCGAGATGAAGTCGAAATCTCTAATATATCCGAAATCGGTAATACTCTTAATGCCCAAAATGCTAATTAAATTTTTCGCACGATTAATAAAAATTCAATTAAAATTATTTAAATAATAAAATTCATTCACAAAATTCAAGTTTGAATGTTTTAAAGAAAATTTCTTAAAATTTCATTTCAAAATAGTAAGCTTTGCGTTTCATCATAATTCTATAGGTTTTGTTGCAAAACTCAATTCCATCGAATATTTTTCGAAAATAAATTGCTTTTAAATCTTTTAATTGCAATATTTTTAAATGAATATTATTTAAATTTGAAGCTAGTGAATAGACGTACACAATTATTTAACTAATACTCGTTTTTACTCACACCCTGAGGTCTCCTTACTGGTAAGTAATTACTTAACGCCTGCATGATTGGTAAGGAATTACTTACCAACCTGTGAATTGTAAATGAAACTTACTATGTTTATTTACGAATCATTAAACATGCAAAATCGCATGATCGTGCAAAAAAATATCATTAATCTTTGGTAACGTATTTAACTTAGCATAATATGTTTTTCGTATATTATCAAATAAAACAAAATTTTCTTTGCTAAAACATATTTGATAGTCTAATAATGGCCTTATACTGATGTTGAAGTTTACTATCAATTGAATAAATTGATTTACGCTGCCATCTGAAAGTTGGCATATGAACCAACCATATTTAACATTTAATTCGTAATTAAAAAATATTTAGGCATTTAATCAAGATAATAACTATCCTATTTCTCAAGCTGGACCATCAAACACACATTGTACCAAATTTCATTAGGATTGGTTACGTTGTTGCGGAGTTCATCGCGGAAAAACATCGTGACACGTGATTTTTATATATATAATATGGCATATATTTTTTGTAATGTTTCTTTTATGAAAATTGTCGTTAATTGTATTTACCTTAAAGGTATTGAACGATGATGTGAATTATGACAGAATCTTTAAAAAATTATCATATATGTACATTATATGATTTTGGACACAGAAACCAAAATTTGTCATGCTTCAAAGCAATTCATTAGAAGAGTCGCAAAAGTAAAAATAAATCTGTTTTCTTCAAATATCAGTTTAGAAAATTGCCTAACAATGAACCGTATCACGCTTCTTCTAATACTTGTGATCCCTGACGAGCATTTAGAGATTACAAATCGCGAGACTAATCTATAAAACGTGCTGCAGAGTTCAGAGCGAACAAATATGTTTTTAACGAGAAATAATGTTCAACATAAATAACTTATATTCATTTTTATTATAAAAATGAGTCGATTTATAACACATTCTTGCGAATCATTAATTATGTCAAACTCTAAAAAATATTATCAATACAGTTTATGATAATAGTTATCTTTATGCAAAATAGTAACATTTACAAAAAAATGCAAAACTCACGTGAACTTAATTAAAGTAATCTTTTATGTGTTTGTATGAAAACGCAAAACTAGAAGTTCAATGACACCATACAATCGTCCATTGATTATTTTTTATAAATCATGACATTTGTTTTATGAACACGAATTTGACTGAAATTAATATAACGTGACTTCTTTTTGGGGGATATAAATAAAATGTTAAGAATATTATTAAAATAAATTTCATAAAAGTTTTATTTGCATACTTACTGTTAGAGGTTTGCTTGTGCGTATATGAGGTAATCAATAGTTATTTGCTTAAAATTTATGGAGTTTTAATATAAAAATTCCACCACGTGTGTGTGTAGTGTAGCTACATATATCTTTTAACATACAATAACCTTATATGGGTTCATATTCAAGTGCTGTGACCATTTATAAATGTTGGTGTGAATTCAAATTTCAAAATCGAACATCTTTAAAATTAGCCTGTTTTGTTCTTATTGTCAGTAAAATCCCTTGTCGTTAAAATATTTAAAATTTAAAATATTAACAGTGGACTTTAATAATATTCAATCCCCCACTTACCAAATTATGATTTCTTCTGTGTACCATTGACTTTTTAAATTCAAGAATATTCATTTTATATTACGCAAAATGTCAATGAACGAATCATCACGCATTTTTTGTTTTGAATAACAACAGACAAAATTATAAGACAATAAATGAAATAATCAGGAAGAAAGGATATTCGTAATTTAAAAATTAAAATATTTAGTTTGTATTTTTATTTACATATTTACATAACAAAATAATTTAAGGAAACATAAAAATTATTTCAGAACAATAAATTTTTATTCTTGTTTTTAAGAATGGAAAAATTTGATCTACGCAGGAATCGATTTTAAGGTTAACTTTAATTTTTCTAGTTTAAGTTAAAATTGGAAATTATCTGATAAATGATAAACAGCAATTTTTCGCTAAATAAAGTGCAACAGTGGTTGATTAATGTTCATACCTATTTAAATTTTACTCAAAAGTTTAGGATTTAATTAGAGTCGGTGTCGTCTACATGAATTTTATTAGGTAGGCAACTACTTTAGGTAGGCAATTACCCTAACAGAAAACCATTATTTTAACAATGTTTTTTACCTTAAACATATCTTTAAAAGCTTCAAAAGCTCCAACGATTGATTGTAGAAATTTCCAGTTTGAACACAGCAGTGTCGATGAATTTATTCACTCGTACTCGCACTATAAATTTTAACTATTTGATTTAGACTACAGCATTCTGACTAAAATTAATTCAATTCAATACAATTAATCTTTCTCTGTAGATGACCGGTATAAATTGTATTTGTTTTCGTTCTAGAAAAATCGGACGCATTCTAAGATTCTAATAGGCAGATATTCCATATGGCTAAATTTCAATAATTATCAGACGTTGTTGTTGTATTGTTTACTTCTCAAAATAACGTTACAAGAAATGTCTCAAAATTATTTCTTCCTTTACCCGACGCAATGTTGTTTTGTATTTCTTTTAAGTTCTGTTAGAACCGTATAAATATATTAAGAAATGACGGAGAATATTTTTTGAATGATGTGTTAAGTAAGAGTACCGAGAAGAGTACATATCTCCAACGATTCCTTAATAAACTATTTTTCATTAAAGCAAAAATTTTTTACTACATTAAAAGTTAATCTCATTCGTCAATCGTCCGCTTTAATTGTTAACAACTTTTTGGATTTCTGGCTGTTGGGTGGTACCGTAGTTGGATTTGAACTCGGAGAACACGGATTCGATTTCCATCCCCAAGCCAAATTGTTTTTCATTAGAAACAATAAGTATCAACAGCCCCGTTTTGCCAATTGACTAGTCAGTCAGTTAATAGTTAGTTAATGATGATAAATTGGAAAACTACGCTATCGGCTGATCACCCATATAAATAATAATCAATTACAAACACACCCAGAAAATGGATTGAGTTGTTCACATTGATACATGTGAGAGGCACTTGAGAACAGTCTACACTTCTATATAGATTATGTATTAGAGACTGAACCTGTTTCCAAGAAAGAAAACCAACAGGAACCGATCGGGGGACTACGCGCCTTGAGATTTTATATTCCAGCTAGCGAAAGTCATGTGGATACGAAAATGAACGTCCTCCATTCCAGCACAAATTAACCAATATGCAGTTGGTATACAATATGCAATATACAGATCTGTCATATACATGATGTTCGAAGATCCCACCTCTTAACACCTTTTTTAGCCCCAGCCTATCATCCTACTTAATACGACGGCTTAATATACATTGTTTTTTTAACCCCAAATGTGCACGGGCGAGTGTTGAACGGTAATTATAAAATATCGAATTGATCTAGTAAATTATTGCGTCACAACGATTAGACGATTGCTGGTAATAAATTGGTAAAATATACATTTGATCGAATAAATTGTTACGTCATAACGAATAGGCGGTTGCTGATAATAGTTAGTAAAATATATATATTTTTTCAACTCTAATCACACAAACTCAAAATTAAATTCCTTACACAAAAATTGGCACTTGTAACAACAAAATAACTACAATTAAATTAATTAAAAAAACAAATATTTAAAGAAATAGATAAATATTCCTGCAATATCCCAATTCAATTTCTGTGTATTCCAATTAACCCAAATACAAAAACCATCATTTTTTATTTTATCTTTATATGTTTTTGGCAATTAATATGTGTATATGGGACATTCTTTGCAACTCAGATTCCTCCAGAATTGGTTGAGGATTTTTGGAAGGTTTATGGGCAGAAGTTGTAGCTTATTGTTTCTTATTTCCAATGCCGAATGCCCCTTTTTGAGATTCAAAATGGCGGAATAATATGGCGGCTACAGGCTTACTGCCTCACTCTGGAAGTATAGCAATTTGGCCCCCAACACAAATTTAAAATATCAACATATGCGTTGTTGGCCTTAAAATGTTGGTAATTGTAAGTAATTTCAAATTCCGAGTGGTGTTAATTTTTATTCAAAATGGTGGCTCGTAAATATGAAAATATAAAATTAAAAAAATAAACAGCTAATAAGGGTTGGAAGGTTGATATCCCCACTGTTTTTATATTTTTTTCCATAATTTATAATATTCATTAATTTTCTACAAAAATTTGGAAAATTTAACTTTGGAAATGTTTTTTGGATATTATAGAATTTTTTTTAATAAATCATTCGATACATTGTTCTGATTTTCTTAATTGGCTAAGCCGTTTTTTCACTTTTTATTATAAAGAAAACACTTTGACCTTGTTGAATTGATTTTTTGTTATATATTATTTATATCTTGTAATCAATATTTTATTGGTTATTATTACATTATTCAACTTGATCATTATAATATAATTATTATGAAATTATTTCATCAATTAAATATTATGTTAATAATTATATTCCCTGATGTTCAGGGTTGCGGTGCTTCTATTAGACTAACTGTTTTTACTTTCTATTAACATTTTCCACACTTTTAATTAATTGCATAGTTTGCGTAATGTCAATAGAATTTGAGTTTCCTTTTAAATGGTTTATTCATTGGTTTTTTTAAAACTGTAACGTAATATTTGTTTTCCTTTAAATAATTTCAAATAATAATTAATCAAAAAATATTACAATACAGTTTAATTGCTTACAGTGACTCGATGGTTATGGATAAGAGTGGCTCCATAACACCCCTCCCCCCTTAGAAAAAAGAAAGTTGAAAGAAAAAAATGAAATTTTCTTTTGGCTACCAAGTCTTTTTTTTTTTAATTTAGTTTATATATCTTAAATTCTAATTTGATATTTTCGTTTTTTTTTATTATTGCTTAGATAATATATTCCTTATATTCAATTATTAATTTTCTTATTAAACTAATTTAGTTTTATTTATTTATTTAAATTTATATTTTAAAAATTTTATTTGATAATAGATTAATGAAATTTATTAGCAATACATTTCCTTTTTTCTATTTCTTGATTATTTTAATTATATCATTATTATTATTACGTATACACTTAGCTTAAATTTGTTAAGCGAGAGGACATATTATTATTAATTTGGAACAGTTTAGAGCATATTATTAATAATTCTTAAACTAATTTAGTTTTGATTTTTTTTTTTCATAAAATTTTAACCAAAAATTTTTTTTTTATACTTGTTCTTCAACGTAATTAATTGTTGTTCTCGTGCATTTGATTTTTAAGTATTTTTTATAAAGAAAGAATAATATTATTGCGGTTAGTATTGGAAAGATTATTGAAATTAAAGTAACGGTATAAGTTTTTGTATGAGAATCAAATTCTTTTAAGGTTGTATTAAATAAAGATTTTAAATCTATACTGAATTTATCTAAGTTAAAATCTTTCATATGCTGTAAATGGGGAGAAACAAATGAATAATTTTGCGGAATATTTAAGGTTATATTAGTTAAAAACCCGTTAAAAACAAAAGTAAAAGGCATAGTTTTTTTGTCAGGAATTTGTGATTGTAGGTTAACTTGTTTTGTAAAAGCTTTGCAGTTTGGTTTTAATCTAAAGATACCGCTATCTGTCAACTTTTCGATGGAAAAATTACCAAGGCATATTATTTTTATAGAAGTTGTCTCAGGTACAACGTACAGCCATGTGTTAGTCTCAAAAGGTTGCACCAAATTTCATGCAATATTTTAAAAATTCTGACTTCACAATTATCAGTTGGTGAAAAATTACAAATTGTGCCGTTACAAAGCATTTCAAGTGTATTTAAATCATAGTTCATGCTTGATATTTCTGTGTTGAAGGTTGCATGCTCTAAGTTATATGAAAACTTCCAGTTGAATACCGCCTTTTGAAGTATTCCAATTTTTTCTGTATAAATACTGGGTGTTAGTGACAACATATATGCATAGCAGCAGATGATTTGTGGTATTATTAAAAGCATTCTGTAATTACAACAAGGTTGGGAAATTATGAGAGGAGAAAAAGAAATTATTGTATATTAGTATTTTGGGTAGTTGCACAAAGTTGATTTTTTCCGCACACGTCGTAATTGTATGTTTGATTTTATTCGGCTCTGTTAATTCTGTTATTTTTTAGGTAGGAACTGAATCTAATATTGCTTAAATATTTTCTTGTGTTTTATCTTGATTTTCTGTGAAGAGTTTGGAGTTTCCCTTGCTGAACTTCTTGTAGTTACATTTACTTGCGCTGTGTCAAGTCGTGCCAATTGCTTCGTTACTAGCGCCCGTAGTAATAAAAAAAATGTTCTTTGAAATTTGGATATTGAAAATAGGATATGTTACGATTGCTTGTTTTAATTTATTGAATGATTCGTCGCAAAATGCGTCCCATTTAAATTTGTTATTTTTCCTGAGTAATTTATTTAAGGGATTTGCTAACTTTGCAAAATTTTGAATGAATTTTCTATAGTAACCTACTAGGTCTAGAAACGAATTAAGTTGTTTTTGGGATTTAGGAGGAGTAATTTTTTGAACGACTTCTATTTTAAGTGGATCTGGCTTAGTACCTTGTTCTGATATCACATCATGTGATGAGCAAAACTGTTATTTTTAAATGACATAAACAACTGTTGTTTTTATTTAAAAACAACTGTTGTAAATAACAGGTTAGAAATAACAGTTGTTATTTTTCATTTCTAGTTTCTACCACGTTCGTACGTAGTAGATTTTATATTTTTTACTTTTATTTTTTTTCGTTTTCAATGTAAAAGGGAATAAAATAAAATCTATTTTTTTTAAACTATCCGTTTAACGTTATATGTACAAACATACATATTTTGGTTTGTTTTATTCTGGTTAGTTTTCGTCCATGAAATTGTTTGATAAAAAAAGAAAGATTTTAAAAAGTTATATAAATCGTAATTTTAGATAATGATCTCCATTTTGGTAAATAATTTTTTTTAAATAATTTAATAATGAATAATTTTTATTTTGTTATGCATAAACTAAATTATGAAATAAATAAAATTATTTATTGTTATTTATTTAAAATGATTTATTGAACGAATTTAGTAAAATTAAAATAAATAAATAAATATAAATTAATTAATTTTTTTCGATTTTTATTTATATTAATTAATTAATTTTAAATAAATTTTATTTCTACCTATTCCGACTGATAAGGGCAAATCCACGTTTTTTTTATTAAAACAGTAAAAAACATAAGTCGTGTTCGATTTGTCTGAAGTAACTGTATTATCTGAAAAAAATGCATCGAATTGTTGTTGTTTTTTTCGTAAACTAAGCTATTTTATATTCATATCGATTATCAACCTCACTTAATTGTTTTTCATACAAACAATGGTAACCAAATTAAACTAAAATAAAAGAAAAACAAAAATATTATTATAAAAAAATCTCTGGGTATATTTTTTTTTTCAAATAACTATAAGCCAACAAAATCTTATTCCCTATTAATCTTAAACTGTTTAAATAACAACCTACTAAGCACTATTGTCTTGCCTACAACTGTTGTTATTTATTTTGTACTATTATTTTACAATGAACACAGCAGTCAAAAGTCAAAGACTGCTTTTTAAAACAACAACGGTTAGGCAACATGTTTAAAAATAACAACTGTTATCGACTGTTTTTGTCTACAACTGTTATTTTTAAACAGTTCTTCTATCTGTTGTTTTTGTTTAAGCGCAACAGTTCGTTACTGCTATTTTTAAATAACAGTTGTTTAATAACAGGTTTAAAAATAACAACCCAACACTAACACATGTCCTAAATACATTACTTCTTTATACAAAAAGTTGCATTTTTCCGGTTGAAGTTTTAAGTTATATTTTTCTAACGCTTTGAGAACTAGAACTAGTTTACTGTTGAGGTCTGATAAACTTTTGCCATAGATAACAATATCATCCAAGTAAACTAGGCATTTTATTCCTTGTAGACTGGTTAGGACTACGTTCATTTACCGTTGAAATGTTGGAGGTGCATCCTTAGACCAAATGGCATACGATTGAATTTAAAATGACCATTGCTGGTGCTAAATGCAGTTTTTGGTTTATCAGCTTCATTAACTTCAATTCGATGAAAGCAGCTTGCTAGGTCCAATGTGCTAAGTTACCTTGAATCACCTAGTTGTCCAAAAATATCTTCGATATTAGGAAGCGGATAAGCATCTGGTATGGTAATTTCGTTCAGTTTCCGAAAATCTACGACAATGCGCCACTTCTTCTTTTCCTTATCAAGGATGCCAGGACGTTTTGGCACAACAAGAAGTGGAGCGTTCCAAGGACTATGGCTATGACGCACTACTCCTTTATCAAGCATATCCTTAACTTGCGAGTTTATTTCATTTTTATGGATTTCGGCTAAACGATAGGGTCTTATATTTATAGAATCGACATAGGATCTGTGTTTATTTCGTGCGTTGTTGCTGTGGTTGCTGTTAACTTATTACCTTCGATAAAGAAAAGGTGATTGAATTCCCTACATATGTTTAAAATTGAGTTTCGTTCCACTAGATTCAAATGATTTAGTTTTAAAGTTTCTTTTAGAATACGAAGTCTTCCATTTATTGTATTTTGATCATAATTTGTTTGCATGTGAAAAATTTCGTAATCTTTTGTTGACTCAAATTATATTTCTAATTTGTCAGTAATTTCTATTGTTTCGTTTGTTGGGTTAAGTATACTTAGAAAAACATACCCATTGTGTGCACTTACTAACGTATTGGATATAATTATTCCATTGTCTTGCAAGTTTTGTGATATAATTAATGCATCTTCATTACACTTCACTGGTCAATATATGATAATTTTCTCAGATCTAGCTGGAATAACTATTTTTGATTTGTGAGTTTTCATGTAGTTTCAATTTGATAAAACTTTTACCGAAGTCTATTATGGAGTTTGTTTGATTTAGAAAATTTTCACCGGAAAATCTGAGCCGACGATGTGAAACTTAATAGGATAATAAACGTTCGAATGTGGAAATTTAATATTTAATGTGGTAGTACCCAATGTGTATAATGGTACTGGACCGATTCCGTTTAATTTTATTAAAGTCTTCTCTACAATGGTATTAGGACTTATAGTATCTAGTTTAATTAAGCAAACATTTGCACCAGAGTCTATTAAGAATTTTGTGTTGATATTTTTTGTGAGTGGCTGCTCCATAACAATATATAAGTCGATTTTTTAACAAAAAAAATTCTATAATTTAAAAAAAAATCGCCAAATCAAATTCTATGGTATTATGTAGAAAAATAATGAAATTATAAAATCATAAGGAAAAGAATGAAAATAAACAGGTATATCAACCCTCCAGCCCCTATTATTATAAATTTTTTAATATTTTTATAGTTAATTATCAAAAATTATAACTGTAGTTATTTTTAGTAAAATGAGTCATTTTCACCTTTAAAATAAAAAATTTTTATTTCAAAATTCATCAAGTAGTTCTTGAGATACATTAAATTGAACATATATGAAACCCGAGGTTTTCAAAAACTACTCCTAGCTATAAAGGGAGAACCACTAGCGACAAAAAAAAATTTTCTTCTACAAAACGTTTTGTTTTAATGTCTCTTCCATTATAAAAAATTTGAAGCACATCTAAATATGTGTGTAGAAAAAAACGAATTATTCGAAAATTATTCGAAATTTTGAAGGCAAAAGCATAATTTCCATATTTTCGATCTGCCATTTTGAAAAAAAATCTGTTAATATTTTAAATTTGTGTTGCAACAAATTGCTATACTTTCAGAGTGAGGGCGTAAGCCTGTAACCGTATATTGATTGCGCCAGTTTGAATTTTGAAAAGGGGCACACGGCATTGGAAATATTGGAAACAAGAGACAATAAGCTACAATTTCTGCTTATAATCGCTCTGAAAATCCTCAACCAATTCTGGAGAGCAGAGGGTCTCCGATTTGCAAAGAATGCCCCGTATATAAAAAACAAACTATTGAACGACGGCGATGATGACAAGTCATGCAATTCACAATCATAAAAAAAAACCACATAAATCCTTATACAAACAAACAAGGTTATTTGTTTTATCGGGATATTAATTTTATACCTTTTGTAAGCGTTTAATTTTACTTAAACTAACAAATGCACTGTTTTATATATTTAATAACAAAGACAACCGGCCAGCTGTAACAATACAAAACAAAAAATTGGTTTTAATTTGTTTTAATGTTAGTGAAATATACAAATTGTATAATTGTATAATTGTATAAAAAATAATTTTTTTGTCATTTTATGGTTATCGAACACAACATATAAATATTTTTTTTTCAAACATTCAATTTGAACTTTTTTTCTTTGACGAGAGGCTGCCCATGTTTCAAAAATGTACATCCAATATATAGATTTTTTCCCCTTACAAACTTCAAATCGTTGTATTGCCGTTTGTATCTGACAGATCTATACAGCAATGATAATTAAGAATCAATAAATATGTATTAAAGTTTGCTTTAAAAAAACCGACAATAATACAAATTTGTCAAGAATTTTTCCAAGATAACCTGAAACAACCCTGATTTGCAAGAAATAACAATCATTTTAAAAATTTAAGAAATAGAAATCAACGGATCATTAATGTCAAGTTTTATTGGCTTGTGAAAGTTTATGGCATGTAGAAAATGTAATTGAAGAGTAGGCGTGACTTAAATAATTTGTCTACCTACACCGTCACAAAAGAACAAACGTTTCAACGCATGAACTTTCTGTATCTGAGTAAACAGCGTCGTGACAATCTATAATAACCATTGTGGATATTATATTAATATATACCTACCATTGACAAACAAGCACTTTACTCTTACAGTGCTCCCTTTTCAGATTTAATTCTCTATATGTTTTTTTGCAAAAAAAAATGTTGTGTGATATTAATTTTGAACAGAGTCCAAAAGAGCTAGAATGAAAACAGATGCAGTGCTTTAAACTTAACAACAATAATCCATACAGGGACAAATAAAGGACTTTTAAGTGTGGCGTAATTAAAACGGCGTGTACAATTTTTTACAGCTGTTGAAGAGGCGGAGTTTTCTTAATGCGCTCTTTGCCAGTGCCGTAGTACAATCGTTCCAGAGCAAGTCATTGGAAATTGTGGCACCAATAAACGAACGCTTTCACATTCACCTATTTGTTTATCACACAAACTAATTGAAATATTGTAAGGGAACTCGGTTTTTCATCAGGAAACAATCAATGGCTGTTTTGGGGGAATTAAAATTGACCAAATTTTTGTCAGTCCAATCCGGACTTTTTATAGAATTCGGCTTTCCGGCTTTACATTTATGGCAGTGTCTCTCTGGGTGGGATTTATTCCTTTATTCGTTCAACCCTTTGAAGCTATCGAAACAAATGACTTTTATAGTGTGCTTTTAGTCCAAAACTATTTATTGGGTTACTGGGTTAAAATTTTTAACATTTCGATAATATAAATTTAAAAATAGAGTAGAGAACAAAACTGAGCCTTGCGGTACATCAATGTTCGTTAATTTGGACTCAGAAGAAAAGTTATGGTAACCGAAATGTATCGGCTAGTGAAATTCAAATGGTTGAGCTAGTTTGGAACTGTCTCTCTTTTGAATTTAGTTTGTACCCGATTGGTTTGTATTTGAACAAGAACACCACCTACGTGCTTTATTCAAATAATTCAATCGAATTATATTTTTTACTACAAAGAGAATAAAACTACAAAACGTTCTCGTTCGTCTTTTATCACAAAATCTAAACCGATTGATTTTGAATTTTTATTTGAAAATCATTTTTTCAAAACTTTTTCTCATTTATATTTACTCATCTTTACTATATAATTTTCTATTTTTTTATTATGTCAAAGAACTATTTATATAATATTTCCATTTTCGTAACGAACAAGAAAATGACAGCAAGTACAAAGCATTATTGATAACAGAAAATAAAATAGTAAATCAAACAAAAATGTGCATTAAAATTATTGCAAATTATTTCCATTTCATTTTTGAATGCTATGGAATGAGATAGCTTTGGAGATAGTGAAAAAACTTTTTCTATTAAAAATTGAAAAAAAAAAATGTTTAAACTTAGTTTCATTATTTAACTTTTTTATTTATTCATTTTAGAGCGAAAGCTTATCATATTTATTAAGACGAAAATATTCCTGGGAGACATAATAAAATGAAGTTTTGATTGAATATCACATTTGATCGATTATTTATACAGAAATTCAAAAAAATTTATTACAATCAATATTCCAAACAAATTCCAATATCCGTTAAAGACAGAAAAAAGTTTTATTCGAACGAATCATTACATATGATTATTGCAAACTGTATGAAACCATATTCATTATTAATGGGTTATAAAATACAACTTGGCTTAGCTATATAGACAGCAATACCACAATAACCGTTAAACTTCTTAACATTTATTAACTCATAAAAAATTCTACAACATTGCAATATTTCCCAGACATATCTATTACAATTACAACTACAATTTATAAGAAACAATTTATTATATTTATTTCTTAATATTTCAGAGTAGTTCTCGACTGGAACAAATTAATGTTACTGGATTATAATCAATTGATTAGTGAGTATTTTATCCGGTTATAAAACGTAAAATCGATGTTTTCGTTTTAAGGAAATTAAATATTTGAAAAAATACTTGCAACGCTGATGTTTTGTAAATAAAGTGTTCTGCGAATATAGTAAGTTTAAATATCTTTGAAATTATTCAATTCACGACGAACTGTGTGTGGCACAAAGATTTTATAGTTAATAATAAACAGTTGTTCGGTTAACCCTCACCACACCACTTTTTACAATAATGCCAGAAACCTAGCCAGTTCTTTCTCGTTACTGATCTAGAACTATATATCCGTATTAGTTTATTCTCATATTGATTGAAACCATTTCCCAATGTTTTATTAAAATCGTTTGATAATTGAAAATGCCGCATGGCTCCTCCCCACTTTGCTCAATGCGATTCCCTTTGATTATCTAAGGCTTCGGATTTCCAAGGTTGGTTATTGTGCATAAATATATCTCAATAATCATAGTAAATTATTTAATTATAATTAAAATGTTATATTTTCATTACAACATAAATTATTTAATCTTTTCTACAAATCAATACAACAGAACTGATAAGAAACAAATTATTACAATAACCACAAACCTAGATTTACAAAAACAAACAATTTTCTATATTTGTATTTCATACTAAACGTTATAATAATTATAATATAACAACAATAGATTAAAGATTATTATTGGATATAATGAAAAAAGCTTTTAGTTAAAAAGTTTTAAGCTTTTAAAATTTAAAACCCAAACTATCTGTTATGTTGGTTTATTAAGTGAATTGTTTCATGACTTGTTGAAATTTTAATTTAGAATAATAATAATCAGAATTTTTATAATTCTGTGAAACATTAAAACAAATTGGAAAAGATGAAACTGTAAGAAGACATGTTATCTCCATTTGTTTTTAATACTTACAATAAAAAAATAATTAAAGTATGTGATGTCGATTTCATTCTAAAGTTAGCAGTTTGTTATTCAAACAAAGAAAAAATAATGATGGTCAAGTGCAGGTAAACAATTTCCTAACAACTAGACTGAGGTACATGAAAAATATAAAGTTTTACATAGAATAAAGCTACTTAAATAACACGAACTATTCAGTCGACCATTTTGCGACCTGTAAGTCAGTTTCCAACGTCAGATAGGCTCAAATATTACCATTTAGGCACAAATACTCCTATTTAGGTTAAATTAAAATCAATAAATTGTAACGACGGACTATTTTCAATTTTTACTCTAAAATAATAGTATTCATATTCAAAGAAATTCGCTAATAATTTATTAATTTATTCTCTTCAATTGTAATAAGCGTAGGGATATTTTTTTGTACTACTATGCAAAAACGTTTTTTTGTTGACGGTTTAGTTACGTCACTCAATTAATATTACATGTTTTGGATAAATGATTGTTTAATTTGTAAAAAGCAGAATTGTGGAGAGGGAAACAGGAAACCTAATATATGTATATAAGCGATCAAATTGTTTGGATCGAAGATTAGTATATACATTTAAATCAAATGATTAGTAATTAATTGAAAATAAAACAAAAACTTGTGTATATTAATAAAATTAAATTATTCGTTTGTTTAAATTGTGATATCGAAGTTTTTTTATTTATTTATTTGAATGTAATGAGTTTTAGTGAAAATTGTTTGATAAATCATTTGGTAAATAAAATGAAAATGAAAAATGAATCTATAACACAAATTCAAATACAAAAACGTGAAAATAGTTATTCAGGTGAAGTATTAACGAAATCGTTCAACACAGTTTTTATACCCAACGGTTACGGTGACGCTTCATTCCAAGCCGTTACATGTTAAATGCAGATATTCATAAATTTGATGTCAATCAGCAAGCGGCTAAGGAAGTTACTGAAATTGCTGGGCTTTGAAGTACAAATAATTATTGGCGTATAGATAAATTTGATCACACTATGAGGGACATATTTCAAGTTGGCAGAACTAATTTAATTTTATCATTTCATGATGCGTTTAATAAAATTAAATTACGTTTAGTAAAATGAATTACAGTCTACAATCAACATTCGTTCACAGGACTAGTTTTGGAAGAAGACGACGTTCAAGAAATAAATTAATGTAAGCTTTTTTGTATTTTGATTTGTATAATTTTGTTGATTTATTTTTGTACTGCTAAATTATTTTCTTTGTTAGCTAATTGATAGTTACTTTACATTATTCTGTGATTCATAAATAAGAGATTTGCAAGTGTAATTAGTTTGTCATAGATTCAATAGTTTTCCGGTTTAATATTTTGTTTTGTTTAAAAAAGTCCAAATTTCTCTACAAAATAAGATGTCTGTCCCCTAATTTAGCGGCATCATTTTGTAAAATGAAAAACAAAGATTATGCTGTATTGTGTTACAGTTGTGCTGGGTGTGCTACTCAGAAAGAATGCCATATCACCAGAAGCAGAAGTTATTGCTACCATTTTGAAAAAAAAAATGAAAAACAAAGGTCCTGTATTGTGCTCGGGTTGTGCTGGTTATGCTATTCAGAAAAACGTTTCATATCCCTAATGGAACAATTTTATAACGCTAAAATCATTTTTTCGAGTAAAAGTTGGCTCCGCCATTTTGAAAAAAAAAAAGAAAAATGAAAAACAGAAGGTGTGCTGTATTGTGTTAAATTTGTAGTGGTTGTGCCGCTCAAAAAAAATTTCGTACCACCAACGGAAAAATTTAAACACGTTAAAACGATTTTTTAGCCATTTTGCCAAAAAGAAAAAAGAAAGGTTGTGCTGTATTGTGCCATGGTTGTGCTGGATGTGCTACTAAAAATCAACTACATATCTCTCTCTCTCTGGCGTTTACATCCCATGAAGGGATTTTGACGTCTGTGCAATAAGCTTCCAATCATCTCGTTCCATGACCAGTTGACCCCAGTTTCGACATCCTATATCACGAAGGTCTTGGATGATGTCATCACGCCAGCGTTGTCTAGGTCTTCCTCTTCGACGAACACCAGCTGGTTGTTGTTGGGACGCTTTTTTTATCATTCTTTCTAATGGAGCCCTTTCTACATGACCAAACCATCTGATCCGGTTAGATTTAATGAATCCGATTACATCGCAGCCTCCAAGAAGCTGTCTGATTTCGTGATTCATTCGGATTCTATACTGATTTTCAGCAACTTTACATGGACCATAAATTGTTCGTATGACCTTCCTCTCGAATGTTGATAAAATTCTACAATCGGAGGAAGTCAGTGTCCAGCTTTCACTTCCAAATGTAAGCACAGGTCGAATTAATGTTTTGTAAAGTGTGAGTTTACACGACCGCGAAAGATGTTTTGATCGCAGAAGTTTTGAGTATGCGTAGAAAACTCTGTATGCGGCAGAGACACGGGCTTTGATATCTGCCTGCATGTCATTTGACGATGTTATTACAGACCCGAGGTATTTGAAGTTTTCCACGCGTTCCACTTCGTAGTCGCCAGTATCCAGATTTCCGGGAGGTATGTTCTTAGATGTTGTTAGCACTTTAGTCTTGCCGGTGTTGATGCATAATCCAAGTCGTTTAGCATTTCTTTCAAGCTGAGAGAGACTATCTTTAATATCGCTCGTTCTACGTCCGAGAAGCACAATATCATCTGCGTAGCCAAGAACTTGACTAGATTTATTATATATGCAGTTTTGCGTCTCAATTCGGCTTTTTCTTATCGCGTACTCTAGCGCCAAATTAAACAGTACAGGCGCGAGTGCATCACCTTGTCGAACACCTGATGTTATATCGAAAGGATCAGAAACTGACCCTTCGATTACTATTCTACAATTTGATCCCGATGTTGTGAGTTTGCACAGAGAAACAAGTTTCTCTGGGATACCAAGGCATATGAGTGCGGACCAGAGGTTGTCGCGGATGATACTATCATATGCTTGCCTGAAATCAACGTAGAGCTGGTGAATGCTGATGTTGTACTCCCAACATTTTTCCAGAATCATCCTTAATGTAAAACATTGATCTGTGGTTGAGCGGTTGGGACGAAAACCACACTGATAGTCACCGATGATAGATTCGGCGAACGGGATGAGTCGAGCAAGTACAACATTAGCTAGTATTTTATATGCAGTGTTCAACAGTGCGATGCCACGATAATTTTCACACTTTAGACGGTCACCTTTCTTATGTAGCGGAACAATGAGAGCTGTTTTCCATCCAGCAGGTAGTTCTTCTTGGTCCCAGATTGCAAGAATCAGATCGTATATACGTGAGACCAGAGCTGCTCCTCCATTTTTCAAAAGTTCAGCGGGAATTCCATCGAAACCTGGTGATTTGCCATTTTTCAGTTTTTTAATTGCAGCTTCCACTTCCTCTATTGCTGGGTAAGGGACAAAAATCTCCTCAGTTGATGGAGCAATTGCTCGAATAGGATGAACTTCATTCGTCCTATTCAATAGGTCTTGAAAGTGGGATCGCCACACTGCCAGCACATCACGTTCACTTGTTGTAAGTTCATTATTTTCATTTTTGATGGCTGTAGATCTTGGGTGGAAATCTTTTGTCAGATTCCTTGCATTGGCAAAGCACTCTTTTGAATTTCCGCTGGCCGCATGTTGGTTGATGTCTTCAATGCAGCTCTTCATGTGTTCGCGTTTCTTTTTACGTAGAAGTTTTGCTGAGACTTTCCTGGCGCATAGATAATCAGATTGGGAGCTTCGGGTGTTCCTTGTTAACCATTTTTCTCGCAGTTTTTGTTTATTTTCAACGGATTGGCGGCACTCGTCGTCAAACCATTCGTTGTGTGATTTCGGTGGCCGCTTTCCGATTGTAGTTTGTGCTGCGGCTATAATGGTTGATTGAAGCGTTTGCCATTCTTCTTGTATGTTGAATGGCATCTCAGAAGAGATGTCATGCTCTTCTATGCTTTGCGTTACAATTTCCTGATATCTGTTCAGCGTTTCCGGATGTTTAAATGCATCGACGTTCCAGCGCACGGTCTTTTTTGCTTGTCTATTAAATGTAGATGATAATTTGCACTTGTATTTAAAGATGACAAGCATATGATCAGTGTCCATATCAGCACCTCTGTATGATCGAACGTCAGTTAGACTTGTGGAGTGTCTCTTAGAAATCATGACGTGATCGATTTGATTTTCCGTTCTTCCGTCATTTGATTTCCACGTTGCCTTGTGGATTCTCTTGTGAGGGAAGAAAGTGCTGGAAATTACTAGATCATACATCATAGCCAGCTCGGCTGCGCGAAAACCGTTATTGTTGCTGGTATGATGCAAGCTGTTAGGGCCGATATGTGTTTTAAGTTCTGCAATCCTACCGATTTGAGCATTAAAGTCACCTACCACGATTTTTATATCGTGCCGCGGGATTTTATTGATGACTTCTTCGAGTTCTAGGAAGAACAGGTCTTTAATATCATCTGCTTTATCTTCAGTAGGTGCATGAACATTGACGATCGTTACATTGAATTTTTGCGTGCGGATTCTCAGTGTGCATAACCGCATATTAATTGGGCAGAAGTCGATAACATGCTGATTCACGCGACGGTGTATAAGAAAGCCAACTCCAAATTCTCCTCCGTTTTGATGACCGCAATAATAAAGAGTGTATCCTTTCGCTGTTTCATGGATTCCACTACCTGGCCATCTTAGCTCTTGTAATGCCACTATATCTAGTGTGTAGCTCTCGACTTGTTGTGTGAGTTTTAGGAGATCTCCTGGTCTTCTGAGGCTTAGCACGTTCCAGGTTCCCATTTTTAAATCGTAGTCCGGGTACAGTTTCCGAGGTCGTTCCAATAATGATTCCGAGATATTCCGAGGCCTGTGTACAGAATTCATGACAATAATTTTTTTACGGAAATGGGGTGTTAGCCCTTCGCCCAACCCAAAATTTCGTGAATGGGTTCGTTCTGCATCTTAAGGTCACCAGAAACAACCTTTTTACACGTTTATATAGCGAGCCGCTTGATCCAAGTCAGACGCCCGCTGCAAGCCGCCCCTAACATGGAGAACAGACGCTTTCTACACATTTATATAGCGAGCCGCTTGATCCAAGACAGACGCCCGCTCCAAGCCGCCCCTAACATGGAGAACAGACGCTTGAGTTGCATTGGTTTTATGGCGCCAATGACTCGCCATGGTGCAGAATCATTGAGTATAAGCAGTATTTACTCTGCCCCTCTCAACTACACCAACCTAATTCTGTTAGCGTTACCCAGGTAGCACGGCGTGGACGTAGAATTTCGGATTTTCGCTACATATCACTAATGAAAAAAAGTTGGCACGCTAAAACGATTTTTCGAGCAGAAGGCTAACATCGAGCAGAAGGCTAAGCATGAGATTGCCCCGCCATTTGAATTTTTTTGAGATTGTTTTTGGATTAGGTAACATTATTTTTCTTGTAAGAATCACAAATATGACTCTGGTGGTTGATGGCATAAATGATTCTTCCATGTGTTTTATATGTAAAATAAGGGAACCACCAAAATAAATGATAATAAAAATTGTCTTTTGTTTTATGATTTGTTTTGATGATTCGTAAACTGCTGAACAATGTAAGCTTTAGTTTTATTCGAAAAAAAGTTTAAAATTAAATGGGAAAAAAATTAGGTTTTGCAAACCGAAGTAATTCTTTCCATTTTTCACCAATACTGGTGGTTTCGTTGTGCGGTAGATTGAGCTTTAGCGGTTCTTTGAAAATGTTATTGGTATTTTTGTCGCTCAATCTATTGGTCTTAAATTTGCTTTGGGGCGAATTATTATGTTTTACAGCGGCTGGTTTAATTTTGAACGTTGCAATTACTAGTTGGTGGTTGCTGTGTATGTCTGCTCCTCGCTTTGCTCTGATGTTTTGTAATGAGGATAGAAAATTCTTATTTACCAGTACGTGATCGACGTGATTGTTAGTTACTCCAATTGGCGATGTCCAAGTGTATTTGATTTGTGTATGTTCTTGTGTGAGAACTTCCTGCCTCCTATCAATAGACCCATAGAGAGTCACAACAGTGACACAACAAACAGTTGATGAGCCATTATTCTAACGTGTTGATTATAGTGCACATTTACCCATGACTGAATCCATTCCAGTGTCATCGGTTCCAGTTTCGGCATCGAAATCACCTTATCCTGTTTTGATGTCATTTCGGTGTGCACTAGCTATCATTGTTTGAAGCTTTGAATTAGTGATATGAAGTTAATTCTTGGTAGCACAATACAGCACAACCTTTTTATTTTTAGGCATAATGGTGCTCCGAAATTTTTTTGGAGTAGCACAAACAGCACTACTTTAACACAATACAGCACATCTTTTGTTTTTTCTGTTTTTTAAAATGGTGGGGACTACTTCTACTTGATGTTAGCGTTGTAAAATTTGTCTGTAAGTGATATTAATTTTTTGTTTGAATAGCACAACCAGCATAATTCGAGCACAATCAATTGCGGGGCTGAGTTCTGCTCGAAAAGACGTTTTAGCGTGCCAACTTCTTTTCAATAGAAATATGGAACTATTTTTGAGTAGTACAACCAGCACATTCCTAGCACAATACAGCACAACCTTTGGTTTTCATGACGGCAAAATGGCGGGGCTAGCTTCAACTTGAAAAAATTATTTTAGCGTTATATGAAATCTTTTTCAGAATAACTCGAGCCCAATACAGGAAATCCTTTGTTTTTCATTTTTTTTTTCAAAATGGCAGCACAAATCCCGTAAAACCATTTTGAAAAAGTGCTTGTAATGTGCATTAATTGTGCATGATACAAAATCTCAGTGCACAAAATTATTCATAACACATGTTATGCATGTTATGTGTACCATACTGTGCATATGTCGTAAAGCGCCTTAGCACATATGTGCACACAGACGTTAGCAGCATGTTTCTCGAATAATAAAAATTGAAGCGAAACAAAATTTATTTAATGATAAGAATAATAAACAAAGAATAAAGAAAAAGGACAGTCAAAAAGTAGTTTAACATTTTCTAAAATGACCGTTTAACTTTTTATGAGATAATATGACATCCGTAAAAATTGATGAGATTTATTTTATTTTCATCTAAAATTATGTGCGAAAGAAATTTTTTTGTGAAAGTTAATAAGAACATTCACAAAAAACAAGTGCCCGTTTGTTAAATATTATAAAAATTAAATAAAATCAAACTTTTTCAAAGTTTTAAAAATATTAGAAAAATTATTACAAAATCAAAGTTTAAAACTTTTTTCAAAAATTCTAAAAATATTGCAAAACATAAAACAAAATAAAAAATTGAAACTTTTTTCAAAATTCCTAAAATTAAAATAAAATCAAATATTTAAACCTTCTCTTAATTCTAATAATATTCCAAAAATTCTTAAAAGTTCTAAACTTCAAATTTTCCCAAAATTCTAAAAATTCTAAATATATTGCAAAAATTATAACAATATCAAAAATTGAAACTTTTTTTAAAATTCTAAACATATTGCAAAAATTATTACAAAATCAAAAATACAAACATTTTTCAAAATTTCCAAAAATATTTCAAAAGCTATAACAAATTCAAAAATTTCCATGTCCAATTTCGTGTTCAATTACGTTTACGTCACACAAACAGCAAAATTTTTTTTTTCCAAAAAATTGGCTGAAAATTGGCTATTGACACACTTGACAATATTTTTTTGACAAACTGATAATAGTTTCATGTTCATTACATTTCATTTCATCCAAATAACTAATATTATTTTTTTCTAAAAAAATAAATGAAAATCATTCTTTTGACACACTTGACATTATTTTTTTGACAAACTTATATGCCATAATTCTCTATAATAATAACAAAATGTCATGTCATACAAATAATTAATATTATTTTTTCCAAAAAATGGGTAAAAATAAATAAAAATTTTTTTTTAAAACACTTGACAACATTTTTTTGACAAACTTCTAATGCAATAATCTAGTTTTTGATCTCATATACCAATCCCGACAATCAAGATTTCTCCAAATTCAATGTTCCTATTCATTATCACTTAAAATGAACGTTTTTTAAGCCAAAAATATGAAAATTTGCTATTTTTCTCACATTTAATGATTTTTTTGACACACTTCCGGTACAGTTATCAAACACATCGTCCTTTTGGACCTGCCCATTGAGTATACCTATTTTTAGAAAAAAAAATTTTTGAAATCCCTCCAGCTGCTTACTAGATTACGTAGGTAATGACGGACGGACAGCTGGCAGACAGACATACATTTTTTTTTGCTTTTTTAAAATCAGTAGGTCCTAAAACGTCGAGAAATGCCAAAAAAAGTGGGGGTAAGAATTTCACATTTGACTCATGAATGTAATACTTAGTATAAGAACTGAATCTAAAAAATTATGGTGCAAATTATGAAACTTTTTGCAATCCATACAATTTTAGAGCGATCTAGTTTCGAACCAATGAGAAAATTTTAAACTTTAAAAAAGTTTATCATTCTCATCAGGGCTAGCCGACTAGATAAACTCTACCAAAAAATGTCAACGCTAATGTATATAAACCAAAAATTAGGTTACAACTCTAGCGAAGTGTAAAAACAAAAAATTTACATAAACATACATTTAATAAATTCAGGTTTAGTCAATTAATTTCTCTGGTGATCACTGTACTATATTATTCTTGATGGGAGATTTTCCATCGGGGTGATGTTATATCACAAATAATTTACTGAATTAATTGGTAATACTTAGGTCTTTCAGACCGAAGTAATCTACATTCAGACCGAAGAATAATACATATTGTGCTCGAATTCAGTAAAGCAAATCCTAAGATGAAACTTTATTTGACTTGATTAATTTCGTTCACGTAAGGGAAATTGACGAATTAATTAATTTATTTTGGTGATACTTAAAGCAAGTTGCTGGATGTGCTACTCAGAAAAAGTTTGAGCATAATACAGGACATGGACAACCTTTGTTTTTTTTTAAATGGAGGAATGACGTTAGAGAACATCAAAAATATATCAAATATTTATTTTAAAGCAAATAAAGCTATTTTGCTTCTTACGAGAGTAACTTATAGAATAGGTTCTGGTAGGAATTGAATCAAGGGGTAATGAATCTCTGGTTTTTGGAGGTAGACATTTTTGAAGTTTTTGAGATGGATCTATGCAGGGCACTTTTGTGTTTATTTTCTTATGTTTGTGAATGAACCTCTTTATACCACAACTTGATTTTTATTATCAAATTATTTTAAATCATTAACAAAAAATAATTACAACATATTATGCACTTAGGAAATAAAAAACATATTTTCCCATTATTTGCCAAGAATAATAAAAATGAAATTGAGAACAACAAAACCAACCACCAGCATTTTAACCCTGAGAGAAAACTATTTAAACACAAAATATATTTTACAATCCATTATCGATGTTGTAACTAAAACAAAACTATTAAAGAATAATAACAAAAATATAAAATTAACATTGAATCCATGCAGGTTCTAAGCACATAACACACAACTTCAATTACAACACAAGAATAAATGGCTGACACAACCCATCATCGAAAAAGTAAAGAAAACAATAAAAATTATCATTAAAAAAAAATTCATCATACCGTGAATTGGATTAAATTTTTTAAGCTCAATTTTATGTTGTACACTGCGGGTGATTCGGTCATGTTGTTGTGTGATTTGAGTACTAAATAGTTTTTTTTCAGTTGTAATGTTTAACAAAAGTCGATATTTAGCTTAACAGTAAAATTATTCATTTTTATTATAGCTTTTGTTTATAAAATTTACGTTATATATAAAGTTAAAGTGTGATTGAGTTAATTTTATGGAAAGATAAATATGATGAAAGGAAATTGATGATAAGCATTTTAGTTGTTGTTTAAATCGTAATTTTTGATGAGCTTTTACGTTTTAAAGTTCAGTCTAGACTTTATTTTTAGGCAAGTTTTAGAAGAAAATTTTATGTTTTTCTTAGATAAGATACTTAATTTTGTTTAAGACAGGTATAAAATGGAATGAAATGTTTTTATCATTTTTAAGTTACAACCAAAACATTCAACAGATGATAAGAAATCTGATAAAAGAAGAGTTCAGTTTACAATTATTATAATTCTTTCTTTCTAAAACGATACTTTTATTTAGACTCTTTTCTAAGGTTTGCTTCCACCTCAGAACTGACAAAAAATCATCCTCATAAATCAGGTTCATACTTTTACTTTTCAAGTAGAAGTAATAACAGTTAGCAGCACCAATTTATGTCTTTTTTATACATCTATATGCTGCCGTTTTCAGTTTTCGGAACATGAGACGTCGAGATATTCCAGTTCTACATTGACATCGTTTGTTTTGGGTTCTTTCTCTCTTTGGTTATCATCAAAACAAAATAATAAAAAAACAGTGTCATTTCAACAGTAAAACAGAAATATAATATGTATTACATACACTAAAATACTTAAATGAAAAATTTATTAGAACTTAACAACAGATTGCCAGATATTTTATTTTAGCATATTATTAAAAATTTTCATCAATTTTCTTTTATGTTTTAGTAGACTTGAAATATTTGAATGTTTGTTGTTCCTTTTATTTAAAGTTGTGGTTTGGTATGTTTTCATGGTCAAATCATCAATGTTTTAATTTTATCTTAGCTAAAACGTTCGACCCATGCTGGACGATTACGGAGTTGGAGTCCTGATTTGGAAGCAATCCTGATTTGGAAGATCTCTTATAAAAAAAATTTATGTTAATCAAATCAAGGTTGAATATAAAAAAAATAATTAAAAAAAAACAAAAATTATATAAACTAAATCAAAAAGCTTCAATTAAATGTGTTTCATAAACCTGTAAAAAAAATGTTGAAAGCAGGCTAACACAAGTTGTATTTAAAAAATCGTCAATCCAACAATTCGTACATATATGTTTCTGTTTTAGGTAAAGCTATCACATTTAAATATAGATGACGGTCCAACACTGCTTTTTACACAACTTTTCGTTTAGTCCAATAAGAATTTATGAAGAATTATCTTCACCTTATTCACATTTTTCTTAAACCACCATCGTATTAACTTTTTTTACAATTCCTGGTATGGCAAAACAACATTTTCGTTTTCTTCGAATCTATTTTCTAAAACAAGCACGCGTTGAGAGTTAAAAACCGTATTAACGAAAACTTAATAAAAGGCAATGAAAACTAATTTCAGAAATAAATTAATTTTACACAATTTGAACCATTTCTAATTTGAATAATTAATTTTTTAAATAATGTACAATAAGACACTTTGACACACTACCGATATCAGTTTTGTTCTTTAATTAATAATTACATAATTTATACAATTATACAATGCTCTATCGCAGAGCTTAATCGATGTTTTTATAAACGAGAATTTCTGTAATTTTGTTTCTTTTTGAATATATTTTATTCGCATTCCCATTACATAACTTCAATATAAAATTTCATTTTAACGAAAACAAAAATATTATAATTATGAATTTATTTTATAAAAAACAAAATCTCTTAGGGTACGTTTAGTGCAACAAGTCAACCACCATTTTTTTAAAACATTTTAAAACATTTTAAACAATAAGAAAGATAGTTATAGGACGAATTCTGTGACATCTTTGAACTCAAAAAGTTTGAACAAAATTATCGATTTAAATGGTACACAGATATGTCTTTTCAAAATTTAATAAAAAAAAATTTTAAATTAGCAGCGTTTAAAATAATACACAAAATTTCTCTTACGTAACTTTATTCACAATTAATATAAAATTTCTATTTAAACGGTTTTATGTTTGCGATACAGCGTTTGCTTAATTTTCATTTAACATAATCACAATCCACTGCTATTTCCACTATCGCAATCTATAATTGAAAATAATTTTACATTCTCGCAATCTAATAAAAACTAATTCTCGTTTCGTAGATCTGCTTATTTTCTCGAATATTCTAGGAAAATCTTAACAAAGAAAGCTCGAGAAATTATGATGATATTAATTTGGATATACATATATATTGTGTTTTTTTTCCTTTGATCCTTCTTAGAAGTTATAACAGATGTTTAGTTGAAATATTGTATAGAAAAAAGAACGAATACAATTTTGTTTTGTATTCTTTAGCGATTATGAAGAATCGTAACAGTATGTATAGATGATCTAATCCCCATAGTTATTCGTTAAAACCCATTGTTATTCCTATATTCCCCACTGTTATTCGTATATACTCAAAGTTATTCGTATAATCCCCACTGTTATTCGTTTATACCCAAAATTATTCGTATAAAGGGAGATTGGGCGTATTACAGTATATGTACATATACAGTAAAAAATAATAGTTATTTATGCACATACATAGAAATGAAAGGTGATATTTTACTAAACGAAATAAATGTTTACCTCCGAGTACATAAATTAGAGCTTTTGTGTTGCATTTCCACGTTTCAAATATGTTTTGATACAATTTTTATATGAACGAAAGCTAAAATCGTAATCAAGCAACCTAAGTTTTTAGTCTGATGTTTTTTTTCATTTGTGCCAATTAATGGAATTCAGAAGTAATTGTTGTGTTTGCATTCGTTCGATGAGTGATGGAGATGTCGTAAAGCTGATCCCGTGCTTCCATTTACTACATAAGAAGTATGCGGAAGAATTGAACCACAGAACAGTCAATGATGGATATATGTGTTATTATGGTTTTCCATATTATTCACTGTTTGTGTGCTTTTGTCACTTTTGAATTAAAATGCAATATTTAAAAATATACTTTTTACTGTTTATTTTTAATTTTTTATTTTATTAATAATAATATAATCTTCCTTATAGTAACAATTTGAATTTTATTTTATAGAATACGAATTTCGACTTACGTCATCCTCAGTTCTTAAATTATTATTACAATTTTTGCTTAAACTATTACTTATATACTATTTCAACTGCTGTTTTTTATTATTATGTCATATATTTTGTTAGTTTTAGTGTTGATTTTATCATTTAAAATGTTGTTATTGTTTTTATGTTTATATATTTCTATTTCTTCCAATCTATCTAGATGTTGTCCTTTTCTTTTTTTAAATTTTAATAATCGCACTTTTTCAGCCAAAAATTCTTAGTTTTTGTTTTTTATTAGTTAATTCTTGCAATATTTCGATTCCATGGCCATTCTCAAGCATGCATTCAACCTACAAGAAAATTAATACATGATGTAAATACAACTAATAATAACCCTAAATATAAAATTAAAATTTCAAGTATGAAGACAATTACAATTAAGCTATTATTCTATTGTGTGGCATAAAAACTTTAAAAACTTCAAAAACTATGAAACATCACTTAAAATTTAAAAAATCTATTTAGAATATGTATTAATATTTTCAAAAAAAGAGACATGTTAAAAACACGAATTAAAATACTTAAAAATGACATATTTCAAACATATTACAAATAATTTAATTTTAAAAAAAACGAAAAGCACGCACAATTATTGTTTAAATTGAAAAACAATTCTGAGTTATGTTAGGTATAAGAAATAACAATAATTAAAATTTTGCGTTATAAAACATTATTAACAATGTTTTCATGTCTTTGTAATTTTTTTGTGAGTGTTTAGGATATTTTTGTAGTGGGAATTCAGTCCTAGAAAGTCAGTTTTTATTGATGGTATTATTTTTGTTTGAGAGAAATCTCTGTTTGCTCCAAAAACTCTCTCTTCATCCAGTTTTTTTCTTTGTGTAAAACCCGTACATCTTCGAATTTAAATTCGTGCTCATGTTTTTTAAAGTGTTCAACTACAGCTGAATTGTCAGATTTATTATTTTTTATGTTATTTTTATGTTGTTCTAGTCTTTTGTTTAGGATTTGTCCCGTTTGGCCAATATATGTCTTTCCACAAATACACGAAAACTCGTATACCACACTGTCTGTTCTTAGGATGGGTATAGGATCTTTTAATTTTGAAAACACATCATTCATTTTATTATATGGTTTGCTAGCAATTTTAGTAATTGTGTTGTCTTTTTTAAAAATCTTTTGAATTTTTTCAGTTAGTTGCGGAATGTATGTTATCGATCCAAAGGTGGTCTTTACATTAGGTGGATTAGTTATTTGCTGGACTTTTTGAATAGTTTCTGTTGAGTGAAAGGCTTTGTTAATTAAATTTTTAATTAGTTTTTTTGAATAATTATTGTTGATGAGTATATCGCATACTTTCTTGATATTACCGTTCAAAAATTGATTATCACTAATTTTACTTTTCTTTTTTTATGTAATATGGTTAAATTTGTGTTGATATTGGTGTATTTGTGTTTTTCTATTTTGAATTTTATAATTTTATAGTTTGATAATTTTATAATTTTATAATTTTATAATTTTATAATTTTATAATTTTATAATTTTATAATTTTATAATTTTATAATTTTATAATTTTATAATTTTATAATTTTATAATTTTATAATTTTATAATTTTATAATTTTATAATTTTATAATTTTATAATTTTATAATTTTATAATTTTATAATTTTATAATTTTATAATTTTATAATTTTATAATTTTATAATTTTATAATTTTATAATTTTGTAATTTTATAATTTTATAATTTTATAATTTTATAATTTTATAATTTTATAATTTTATAATTTTATAATTTTATAATTTTATAATTTTATAATTTTATAATTTTATAATTTTATAATTTTATAATTTTATAATTTTATAATTTTATAATTTTATAATTTTATAATTTTATAATTTTATAATTTTATAATTTTATAATTTTATAATTTTATAATTTTATAATTTTATAATTTTATAATTTTATAATTTTATAATTTTATAATTTTATAATTTTATAATTTTATAATTTTATAATTTTATAATTTTATAATTTTATAATTTTATAATTTTATAATTTTATAATTTTATAATTTTATAATTTTATAATTTTATAATTTTATAATTTTATAATTTTATAATTTTATAATTTTATAATTTTATAATTTTATAATTTTATAATTTTATAATTTTATAATTTTATAATTTTATAATTTTATAATTTTATAATTTTATAATTTTATAATTTTATAATTTTATAATTTTATAATTTTATAATTTTATAATTTTATAATTTTATAATTTTATAATTTTATAATTTTATAATTTTATAATTTTATAATTTTATAATTTTATAATTTTATAATTTTATAATTTTATAATTTTATAATTTTATAATTTTATAATTTTATAATTTTATAATTTTATAATTTTATAATTTTATAATTTTATAATTTTATAATTTCATAATTTTATAATTTTATAATTTTATAATTATATAATTTTATAATTTTATAATTTTATAATTTTATAATTTTATAATTTTATAACTTTATAATTTTATGATTTTATAATTTTATAATTTTATAATTTTATAATTTTATAATTTTATCATTCAAACGAACGAATAGACAGCTTAATCTATTACACCAATACACAAACAGCATAGAACCTTCCATTAAATTCACGTTAGAAAATGAAGAAAATAACACAATAAATTTTTTGAATTTATCAATCATAAATGCAGATTCAAAACACACATTCAAAATATTCCGAAAACCAATCCAAACGGATCAAACAATAAATATTAAATCACATCATCCATACCAACATAAACTAGCTGCCTACAACCAAATGATCAATAGATTGAACAATATACCTATGAATGCAGAAATTATCAAGACGAATTAAACAACATCAAATACATAGCCAGTAAAAACGGATATAAAAACGAAATAATTGGCACATTAAATAGAAAATATAAAAATACCAAAAATTTGCAAACCTTAACAACATAGAAGAATGAAGAAAAATTAGATTAAAAAATACGTAGGCGTAACATAGAATAAAACAACATTCAAATAATGCAAAAAACTTTAAAAAAATATGGATATATTGCAGCCTACAATAACAAAAATAAAATAGAAAATTACCTAAAAACCAAAAAAACACAAACCTTAGACACAGGTGTTTATAAACTTACCTGTGACGACTGCAGTACATTTTATATAGGTCAGACGGGGCGGTCCTTCACAAAAAGATTTATTAAGATTACACCAATGAAATTAACAAAGATTACACCAATGAAATTAACAGAAGCGATCCAAAATCCAGATATGCCCAAAATTTAAAAACAGAAAAACACAAATACACCAATATCAACACAAATTTAACCATATTACATAAAAAAAGAACAGGACAACATCTAGATAGATTGGAAGAAGTAGAAATATATAAACATATAAACATTAAATGATAAAATCAACACTAAAACTAACAAAATATATGACATAATAATAAAAACTAGCAGTTGAAATAGTATATAAGTAATAGTTTAAGCAAAAATTGTAATAATAATTTGAGAACTGAGGATGACGTAAGTCGAAATCGATATTCTATAAAATAAAATTCAAATTGTTACTATAAGGAAGTTTATATTATTATTAATCTGGGGATGTGGACTGTAAAATTGTCCAAACCAAATCAACATTTTAAATTTAATAAATAAATAAATAAATATTATTATTAATCAAATAAAAAATTGAAAATATACAGTAAAAAGTATCAAACCATACCTTTGAATTGAAAATATTCCAATTACTTCTTTACTTACTTGAGTTTAATTAATCTAAAAAAAATTCAAAATTAATTTGAATTCCCTTAATGTAGTCTAATAATAATACATATAGGACTGCAAATTGACCAAGTGTCAGCCATTGATTTCACATTGATTGGAAACAATCAATAATGACTATACAATCGTATACTAAAACTAACAAAATATATGACATAATAATAATAAACAGCAGTTGAAATAGTATATAAGTAATAGTTTAAGCAAAAATTGTAATAATAATTTAAGAACTGAGGATGACGTAAGTCGAAATCGATATGCTATGAAATAAAAAATAAAATAAAATTCAAATTGTTACTATAAGGAAGTTTATATTATTATTAATAAATATAAAATTAAAAATAAACAGTAAAAAGTATATTTTTAAATGTTGCATTTTCTATGATGGATGTTCTCTTTGCCCTTTATGTCGCGGTGCTGTAACGGGCCAGCAGCTGCAGTTAAGAAAAGTTTACCGAACACATTCAATGGCTGATAGAGAGCGAATAATAGCTTGTGCGGAGAGTTGGGGGGACTGGTTATCTCTAGCCAAAACGTTCAACATCCCATTTAGCAACGCTAAAAGCTGGATTGACCGAGGAACTGATGAAGTACGGCCAAGAGATGGACCTTGTCCGAGGGTTCTCAACGATGAAAAAATCGAGTTCTTAATCGAATAAATCGAACGTAACTTTACCATTGCTTTGAGGCAGATGCTGGAGAAAATTGTTGAAAAATTCCACATTCAAGTCGGCGCCACAACGATATCACGCTATCTTGAAGGAAGAAGTTTTACTCTGAAGTCTATTCACTACAAACCGGAAACAATGGATTCAAACGAGAACAAAGAAAAGAAGGCCTTATATGTCCAAAAACTTACAGAATTTATAAGAAATGGTAAATTAAATGAAAACACTTTAATTTTAAAAATTATAAATTTAATTTCAATTGACAGGAAAACAAATTGTGTATGTAGATGAAAAGAATTTTAATCTTTTCTGCCGCAACAACAAAGGGCGTTCAATGCGAAGAAAAAGGGCAGTTATGCAGCTTCCGACGTCCAAAGGCCCCAATATCCACTTAATTGGGGCCATCTCTGCTGAAGGCGTTTTAACAATCGAAAAAAGAGGGGAGCTTTCAAAACAGAAGATGCGCACGAGTGGATGCGGCGGCTTCTTCAAATGACCTGGTTATTGTTTGCGATAACGCTCCGTGGCACTGACGATTTGCGTCGGCACTCGAGAGTGTCGCGAACATGGGTGGGAGAGCGACACTTTTGCCACTGGGGCCGTACTCGCAGATGCTAAACCCTTTCGAAAATGTCTGGTCTCTAGTAAAGAACTATGGTAAAGGGCGTCTCAGACTACCTGCCATAAGGGCCCCTGGAGTAGGTGAGCAATGGCTACAATATTTGGAACAAGTGGTGGAAGAAGCCAAAACTACAACAACAGGAGGGCACTGCGCCAAGGCTGTCCAGCATTCGTTGGTTTTCTATCAAGCGGTTCTAAACTTAGAGAATATGAGTGTTGGCTCATAATGTTTATTTTTTTGTATTTATTCGATAACTTTTTTAATTAAACATGTTTTTCTTCCTTTACAATGATGCGAGTTCCTTTCCCTATCCTTTTTGTTCATTTACAAAGATACGTGTGCACTTCCAATAATTTTTTGTTCCTTTTTGAGCTGAAGAGCGTTTTATGCAACTGCAAAAATTTACAATTGCAGTGCAAATTATAAGCAAAAGTAAAGAGGAACGCACTTGACAGGAAAACCTGGAAAATGGTAACGAAAACGGCTGACCCTGCTCTAAAACTGAAATGAGCAAGGAAGAAGGTGATAAAACGAATAACTTTGGAGAATATACGAATAACTTTGGGGAATATACGAATAATAGTGGGTATAAACGAATAACTTACCAGAAATAAATAACCCAGACCGAAATCTTGATATCTCAGATCCTTGAGATTTCAGCCCCTTCATATATTACCTTTGAATTGATGCAACGATAATTGTTTTATTGCAACCAACCTTTCATTTCAGTGCAACTATTTTGTTCGTCTAAAATTTTTATTAATATCCGCAAACACTGAATATGTACCGGCAACAAATCATTCATCAAAGTTTTAAGCAATGTTTCTCAAGAGTCATCAAGCAAATTTTATTAAGGTAAGATTTTAGTTAGGAATTGTAATTAGTTCAATAATGCACAATTTTTTTTTTCAAATTCCAAACCCAACTAATATGAATACGGATAAAATGTACTGGATGAATCATGGGGTGAGTGAAATTTTTTTAGTAGTTACAAATTGGGTGGTGATGACTTGGTTTCTCTGAAGTTTGCGGTCGTCAGAGTCCCTTTACTCTACTCTTTGGATTCAGTCTCCTTTTAGTATTTAAAGAGGAGCTAGATTCGAACTCACAAGCTAAAGCTGGTCGGAATCCCTTCTAGGTACATGAGTCCTCGACAGTTCCAGATTGTTATTCAATGATCAGGCACTCACTGCTGTTCGTTACAAATTGGCGTTAGTGTCAAAACTAGTGAAAAACATCTATTGGTTTTATTTATTATACTAACTATTACCGAAGTTTCAAGAAAATCGGAATTGGTTTGGTTTCAAATTTTTTTTATTGGTTTCTTGATTCAATTTTCTATCTATAATAAGATTATAGCCAAATAATTCTGATATCTAGAGCCTAACATTGAACCCACTATAAAGAATAATGTTGATACTTAATGTCATTCATCTCAAAGTTAGTTTAGAATCAAGCCATGTAAGTACAAATATTTCTTTTCCCGAACTTTGTTTTCCTTCTAGCTAGATTGAAAATCTAGAACTAAAAACAAGCATTTGTATGTTTTCAAGGAAAAAACATAATTTAATTTGTTGTTGTCGTCATTCTGACTTTCAATAATTGAATAGACAATAACTTCACAGTTTGATACAAAATTAACAAATTTACGAATAACTAACTGAGATAACATTTATTTCCTAGATGTATTCCAACCCTCAAGTTCCACTACATCAATCAAATTTACATTAAAACTATTTTGTAGAATAATAACCTCGGGCAATAAAATCAAAGTTTTCTTTTCAAATGCGATTTTATCATCGCTAACAACTTGACCTACAGCGAACTAACACAACTTGTTCTCTATTTTTGACTTGGTGATAACAATTTTTTGTTTCTCTTTACCAGAAAATGAAATAAATGAAAATTGAAGGTAATTTGTTAATTAAGGTGAAGAAAATTTTCTTTAATTTTTTAAAAACGAATAATGAAATTTCCGTTCTATATTTGATTTTTGATATTTTTATTGGTTCTTTGCTCTATCGATAAAAATTTGAATTTTATTGTAGTTGATTTTTTTTCGTGAGATAAGAAAATAAAATATTAGAATAGAGTTTTGAAGGACATAGATAATTGGAGTATAAGATTGTTTTATTATTAAGGAAAATTATTCCCTATTTAGTTTGTGGATTGTTCGTTAAGTAAACCTTTAGAGCAAGTAAATTGATTTTATTCATATGGGTTTGGGGTTGGAGTGTCTAAAGGTGCATTGAACTGGTTGCCAAAACCCCAGCTAATTAATATTTGTAAGAACAGCACATTGGATTTTGTGAGCAATTAAACTCAAGGAATTAAGGAAATAATTTGAATTTTCGGAAATTTGTCAAATTAAAACTCTATTTCTCATTTACGTGGTTCGGATGTATTCGAACTTCCTCGTCATAATATTATGTACATGATATGTTTTTTATACCAGTATACCGTAAAATGCAGTTTTACGATTCAAAAATCGGGTGCAAAGCAGACTATTTTTCAAATTGAAATAACATTGCGTAAAATTACTATTTTATGCCCTAAAGCGTAAATATTACAGAAAAGATACACTCAAAAGTTAAAATAAAAATTACTATTTCCAAATAACATACATATGAACTGTATTCAGTCAACCGTAGCACTCTCAATCTTAGCTAATGAATATTCCTTGGTGCTGGAACGCTGTAGCTTGCTCGAAGAAACGAGCTTTCATATAACTATATATCTGAGCTTTAATCATTGAAAAATATACTTCGTTCCATAATCAAGGATTATGCCATTAGCTGGACTATTGGCAAACCAATTTTAGTTTTGTTCCTGCAAATTTTTAAAACAAATTTGCTTTTTATCTCTTATTTTATTTTTATTTTCCCTATCCTATCACGAAATATTGGCCTATGTCATATTTTATATGTGATAGGATTTATAATTTAGTTGTCCATTATTTAACAAAAAATATTAAAAAAACAAAAAAAAACAGATTTGCGTCCATTAACATCCTTTGAACGCATGTTGTTGTGGGACCTTGGTCTTAAAAGGTTTTTATGTGTTGTTGTGACACATATTGTAATGCCTACTACACATCACCTTTTATTAAAAAAAAAAAAAAAATATTTACAGACATGTAATCTAAGCATTTTTGGTTTGTTAGTATATAATTTAATATACACTAAAAAATTGATTGGTTTGGATAAAGAAATTTAGAAAAAATAAAAGAACAAAAAATTACTTGAATTTAACGATTTTCTCAAAAAATATTTGACAAAACATTTAATACAATAGAATAGATCAAACACAACTGAAAAACAAAATGTTTTAAATAAATTAATATAGAATTATTTAAAAAAAAAGTGGTTGCTATAGAAATTTAGAAAAATAAATATCAAACGAATAACTACTTGGATTAAACAATTTTCTCAAAAAATGTTTTACTATTTTGTGTAAATATTTTAATTTAAAAGTTCTAAACTGTAACAAGATATTTAAATAATAATAAAATAATAAACGCCTTATTCTTGTTAAATTGAGTTTTATTTCACTAAATACGTATTTCGAAAGCTATGCTTTCATCGACAGTAGTATCTAAAAACTAATTCTTAAAGTAAAAACAACACCATTATATAGTACAAATTCTAACTAATTAAACCTAAGGAAATACATTCATAAACTTATGGAAAAACCTAATTAAAATTTAAACTATTGTAAAGGACATTGATAAATATATAAACAAAAGAATTTAATTACTGCAGTGGATTAAAGTGGATTAAAAAAGGGAAAATAAAAATTAAAGTGGGTGGATATTCTAAATTAGTTTAAATAATTTTGATTTTATGTTGCCTCCTTTTGTATTCATTAATATTTCTGGATTTTTGTTGTTTTCTTGTTCAATGAAGTATGATTCATATGCTTCTAGGTGATTTGGGTTATTAACTTGTTTAATGAGCTCTAGATTTTGTACAGAAGTTTTATGTTCATTTTCCAACATATGTGCTGCCACGCTAGAATTATCTGGTCTCTTATACTTGAACTCTGCAAGATGCTCTTTTAGGCGTTGTTCGATTTTACGTTGAGTTAGTCCTATGTAAAATTTTTCGCAATCATTGCAAGATATTTTGTATATGCCAGGTTTATCCATTTTGCTGGTAATAATTTTGGAGCCTGAGATTAAGTTTTTTAGCTTATGTTGACTATTGTTTATTAGTCTGATGTTGGACTTCTTCAGTATCTTTCTTAGTTGGTTGTTTAGGATGTGGTTGTAAGGTAATGCTACTCTTATTAATTTTTCTTCTGTAGTAGGTGTTAGTGTAGTGATCCTTTTTAATCGGGCTTTAGAACGTTTTTTGTTGTATATTTGGTTGATGAAATTATTGTGGTAACCGTTTTGCCGTGCTATTGTTTTGATGTGTTCTAGTTCTTTTGAATGATTTTCTGCGGAAAGTGGTATAGAAAACAATCTATGAATCATTGAATTGAAGGCTGCTGCTTTGTGTTGAGGACAATGGTATGAATCGCTAGAAATGTATTGATTTATATTGGTTGGTTTTCTGAAGATCTCAAATTCTATTTTGTTGTTTTTTGTGGATAATGTCAAATCCAGAAAGGAAAGTTTTGAATTAACTTCTAATTCATAAGTAAATTTTATTGTGCTGTATTGATTATTTAACATGTCGAAAGTTTCTTCTATTGCATCCTTTTTTATTATAGCAAATATATCGTCCACATATCGATACCACACTCTTGGAAATTGTATATACTTTTCTTTAAGGTTCATTTCAAAGTGAGACATAAACAAATTTGCTAAGAAAGGAGAAAGTGCGTTTCCCATAGCCATTCCCTCTGTTTGTTGATAAAATTTTGACTGGAACTGGAACTCGAAATACGTATTTAGTGAAATAAAACTCAATTTAACAAGAATAAGGCGTTTATTATTTTATTATTATTTATGTAAATATTTGTATTTTTATTTATGCAAATAATACAGAATCTTACTTGTAGAAAAGTACGAGTACGCATGTAATTCGGGCATAAAGTATCTTTTTTGATTTCGAGTGTTTGTTGCCCTCGGCTATCGCGCTGGACCTACTTACGCCCTTAATACATAAATAGCTATTATGTAACAATAGCTTGTAAAATAAAACTGCGTTTGAGTAGTACACAAAGTATGATATCATGGTTTTCTCAATATGGTATAGCTATTTATGTACCAAATGCGTTATGTAGGTTATTGCGCCCGGAAAACGTCGTATACCTCTGGCCCGAGGGATGGATATTACGATGGGAATTACGCGCATCAAGCGACATGGGCGTAATTCCCAATAGCGCCAATGGTGCATAATAGTAGATTCTTGTATAAGCTTAGAATAAAGGCAATTCTTCACGAGAATGAAGTTTCCCGAAACGAGCGTAGCGAGTGAAGGGAATTAGTGTTTACAATCCGGTTTAAGCCGGATTGGAATTATCCGGATAATTCGTAAAAATTTTACTATCCGATATCCGGTTAATTCACAAAAACAATCCGGATAACAAAATTAAAGCAAAAAAAATTGTTTGCGCTGTTTACCTTTTTAAAAATTTTCATAATAGACGTTTTCGTTTAGTCAATCTAAAACTTAGTTTTTTCGTTTAGACGATTTCGTTTGGTTGATCTAAAAATTATCATTCCAGCAATTGTTTTGAATTTGAATTTTGAAAAGTGTAATTTATTTACAAATAAAAAACAGTATTTTGCCGTGTCATAATTTACGGTTCAAGTTTTTGTAATTTGAAAATATTTAAAGTTAATCAATCACTTTAAGGCAGTTTATTAACAAAACGAGAAATGTTGAGCTAGTTTCATTAATGATGTTGGTGCAGAATTCAACACTATTCCAAAATAATAATTTTGACAATTTTAGTTATATTTCTAAATCATAAGCTATCAGTTATGCAAAAACGTTAATAAAAAGTTTGTTTCCGTATACCAAAACAACCGAAAATGTTAAGTTAAAAATGGCGGAACAAGAAGTAAAGGAAATTGAAAATTCTCCAACTCTGACTGAACTTACCGAATGTACTTTAGTCATGGAATTAAAAAATACGATTTCACCAATCGAAAATACATAAAAGTTAATCGTTAAAATAATTATTCTTCACTGGACGAGGAATTTAATTTATAAAAGCATAAATAAAACACTCACTCCTTACCTAGAAAAGCTGTTTGATGCTTTGAAGACCATTCAACCTACTTCGAACGAAAGTGAAAGAGTCTTTTCGGTTGCTAGTATCTTCTTAACGAAAACTAGAAATCGGTTACAGTTTCCAATGTTAAACGCTCTTGTATTTTTAAAATATTATTTTCCAGATGAAAATAAATTATTAGCTAATTTTATTTTTTAAAACTACATATTGTTTTTATTTAAATCCATTATCCGGATTATTATCCGGATATCCGGATAATTACTTTACATACTATTCGATATCCGGATAGTTAAAATCACGGATAATTGGAAACACTAGAGGGAATCATCCGAGTGAAGAATTGCTATAATCCTAAGCGAATACAAGATGCTATTTTATCCACGACTGTAAAATATTTCGATTAATTTCCAGTTTTCATGCAAAAATTTGTATCGCCATATTGAAATAAATACATCAAAGATAGCGAAAAACAAAACAAGTTTGTTGTTTAATTTGTTAGGGGAATATTTAATAAACTATAGAACTATTAAAGACAGTAGCGGATTTAGGCCTAGGCCCGTGAGGCCCGGGCCTAGGGCGGCAAATTTTGAGGGGCGCTAATGTTAAAAAAATAAATGTTTATACCTGAATTAGATTTATTATTATTATTGTTATTATTTTCATTATTTTATACACACACACATATATGTATATATATGTTTATATATATGTATATATATATATATATATATATATATATATATATATATATATATATATATATATATATATATATATATATATATATATATATATATATATATATATTTATATATATATATATATATACATATATATATATACATATACATACATATATACATATACATATATATATATATATATATATATATATATATATATATATATATATATATATATATATATATATATATATATATATATATATATATATGTATAAATATATATATATATATATATATATATATATATATATATATATATATATATATATATATATATATATATATATATATATATATATATATATATGTATATATATATATATATATATATATATATATATATATATATATATATATATATATATATATATATATATATATATATATATATATATATTTTTTTTTTTTATTATTTTAAAAAAATTAAATTTTTATTTGGTTTTTAGCCTATTTTTTAGTATAATTTCTTAACAAAAAATTACAATAAACGACGTTTCGATACTTTCCGTATCATCTTCAGGAAAAAAAAATAAAATTCTTAATTATTAAAAGAAAAAAGTAAAACAACAAATTGACAACTAATTCAAATGAAAAATTATTAGCTTTGACAAGAAAAAAAACTTTAAAATAAAAACATTGACAAAATAATCAAAAATCAAAAAAAAATTCTAAATATCAATATTCAAAATTGAGTTGTAATAATTTTGAATATAAAATGAATCCTTTTGTTTATTAATAGAATTTTTGCTCTGTTTGATATGCAGCATTTCGAGAATATTCAGTTTTCCAAAATTTAATTCCTTCTATAATAATTTTACATCATCCAAAGAAATAGAATGGTTAGCAGCTTTATGATGAATTGATAAAGCACTGCTATCTTCTTTACTTCCTTTCGAATCTTTAACATGTTGTTAAATTCTTTTTTCTAAACATTGAGTAGTGCGACCAGTTTACGTTGCCGGACAATTACAATTTGTTTGATAAATAACATTATTAAAAGAAGATTTTGGAATTTTGTCTTGAAGTTTTGAAAAAATTTGTTTGTTTAAACTTGATGATGGCTTACCAACAGTATTTATATCGTAATATTTTAATAAATTTCTAATTTGTTCAAATACATCCTTAACATACGGAATAGATACAACATTCATCATAATTACTTCTTCATTATTAGAAACATTAGTGGAAACTTGTTTATTTTGTGCCAGAGATGTGTGTTTAAATAATGCATTTTTTATACCATGCTTTATCATATTTAATGGATAACCATTAAAAAATAATGTTTCAGTTAATAATTTAAAATTATTTTGATGAAATTTCTGATCTGACAAACGTATAATTTTTTCAGCCAAAAGTAAAACAGTATTTTTTTTATAGTTTTGTGGTAACCATGAAAAAAAATTTAAGTATCTCCCCGACCAAGTTTCTTTATGATACCAATCCGTACTAAGTGAGCCATCTTCGTTATGAATAACAATCAAATCTAAAAACGGTAACTTATTTTCAAATTCAACGTCCATTGTGAACTTTATATGCTGATCATATTCATTAAAACTCTTAAGGAATCACTCATTTTATCAGTAGGAACTGCCGTAAAATGTCATCAACATAGCGAGAAAAGAAAGGAGGTTTAATATCACACTTGCTTAAGATGTCAAATTCCACAGATTTCATTACTAAATTAGCAGCAGCAGGACTAATCGGCGATCCCATAGGACATCCAAAAATTTGTTTATAACATTCTCCATCATACAAAAATTCACAATTATCCAAGACCATAAATAAAGCTTGAAAAAAGTGAGCTTTATTTAACTTTAAATTATTTTTTTTTTGATAGTCATCCACTTTTTACTCACAATAGCAATCACAGCTTCCTTACTAATATTAGTAAACAAAGAAACCACATCCAAAGAAATTAGTGAATATCCTGGCGGTAAAATGATGTTTTGAATTTTTTCTTTAAAATCTTCTGCATTTTTTATAAAACGGAATAACATCAACTTCCGACTATTTTATTTAACGTATCAGATAAAAATTTTGATAATGCATAAGTAACAGTACCCAAGCAATTAACAATAGGCCGAAGTGGACGATTAATTTTATGCACTTTAATTAACCCATACATTCTTGCATTCACACTTTTACCACTATTAACATCTTAATTTTTTACCTAGGTTCTTAGTTACCCTATTTTCCTTTTCCCAAACCATAATCATATCATTCATATCCTTTTCTAACTTTGGCTTAGCAATTTTATCAATCAATTTGTATGTATTAACATCATCTAATAGGTTTTTCATTTTTTCAAAATATTCATTATTTTTTAGCAAAACAGTAACATTACCCTTATCAGCTCTCGTCACTAAAATATTTGGATGATCTTTTAAAAATTTCTTTGATTCGTTAATATCTCTCAAAATTTGAGTATCATCTACACTAAGGAGTTTTTTATGGTTGCACTTATTTTTAAAGTTTGTTAAAATATTGACTAAACGATTACGAATTTGAGCTTGGGATTCATAATCACTTTCATTCATTTGGTATAACACACTTTCCACACCAGCAATAATATGAATATATGGTATGGTATACTTCTAATTTCAATAGGTGGACAAAATTTTTCTCCATAACTTAAAATATTTTTAACATTATTCGGAATATCTGTATCAGTAAAATTTAGTAACCATTTTTCTCTTATATCATCTAACTCGGTTAAATTATTATCTTGGTTAATATTGTTGTCATCACTAAAAACAGGTATAAGAGAAGAATCCATAGTAGCATTAATTTGATTAATTATAGGCATATGAACCATAGAAGAAGACCGATTTGATAATTTCATTATTTTCTGAATATGAGTAAGTTTTATTTTATTAAACATTATAGTAAACGACATTTCACATTTGTGAAAAAAATTATTGATGATCCATTCAGGTAAAGGTAAATTGCATATCCGTTGAGATAAATTGGATATTTCAATTTCTAAATATCTAATAAATTGAAAATTTTCAATAATTTCTTGGCTTATCAAAGCTTTCATAAATCGTTGTTCAAGCTTCATAAAAACTTGTAAATTAATATTGTATTTGTTTTTAATACGACAATGTTCAGGGAAAATACGTTCTTTCCTACAACGGAGGAGAAAATATTTCTTATATAAAGCCTTTGCCAAAGTTAATTTGTTTTTAAGTAGCATTTTAAAATCATACTGCATATCTAAACCATAATTGCTTCCAATTTTTTTAAAAAAGAATCAGTGTTTATTTACATATTGTATATCCTCCATATTTCAACCAAAGAGAAAGTAAATGTGTAGTAGGGTATAGGGTAGGGTATATATATATATATATATATATATATATATATATATATATATATATATATATATATATATATATATATATATATATATATATATATATATATATATATATATATATATATATATATATATACTGTTACAAAAGAAAAAGGGCGCCATATTGTCTCGGGCCTAGGGCGTCCTCAAACCTAAATCCGCTACTGATTAAAGAATTTTAATCAAATTCACTAGTTGTGGAATGAATACAATTACAATGGAAGACATACGCATGGAAAGCATATATTCTTTAGAAGTCGTGGTAAATATTTAATGCTTCACTTAATAAGCTAAAAAAAAACTAAGAAAGAATTTAATTTGTTAGTCTATATTGATATGCAAAAAAATACAAATGAAGCCTAGTATGCCAAGAAAATAAAAATTTTGAACTTTTAAATAATTATTTGTTGTTTGTACGTTGCTAATTGCTATGAAAACAAATTTTTCTAAATTTTGTAGCGTATGACAAAAACATTGTATGACGTTTAAAATAATTTGATAGTTTTGGAAAACCATATATAAATTTTATAACTAAAATGTTGCTAAAAATTTGTAAACAGATATAAAAATCTTTTACTAGCTTAAATAGAATAAGAATTATTTACATTTTGTATACAAAACTACAATAAAAATATTTTTATCCACGACAACTAAAGAATATATACTTTCCATGCGTATATCTTTCATTGTAATTGTATTCATTCCTTTCTATATATCAAATTCTTTTTTATTTATTTCATTCCATTTTATTTATTCAAAATTCCCCTAAATAATTAAAAACTTGATTTGTTGGTATAGTAATATAAACAGATAAAACAAGAACAATACATATAAAATAAACAAACATGTTTTCTTTTGTTTTATATTTCATAGATTTATTTCAATATGGCGATATAAACTTTTACAGGAAAACTTAAATGAAATTATTTGAAATATTTGTAGTCGTGGATAAAATAGTATCTTGTATTCGCTTAGGATGAAGGACTCGGATGATTCCCTCCACTTGCTACGCTCGTTCCGGGAAACTTCATCCTCGTGAAGAATTGCCTTCATTCTAAGCTCATACAAGAATCTACTATTATTTAGTATTTTAGCGTCTCAATAGCGGGCGTTATGAATTCATAATGCCCTCACATAACGACCCGGTTTTCAATAATTTGTTTATATATAGCGTATTCTAGACATTAAAACAACTTTATATCATCGTGAAGCATAATAGCTTTTTATGTATTAAGAGTGTAAAGTATGTCTTTTCCGCTTGAGAGTGAAATCAACTCGAAAGTAAAAGAGATACTTTATACCCGAATTGCATACAAGATTTTATTTACGAGTAAGATTCTGTATTATTTGCATAAATAAAAATACATATATTTACACAAAATAGTAAAATATTTTTTTAGAAAATTATTTTTTAACTACTAACTTGAGAAATCGTCATTATTTACTCAAATGCCCCGCCCCATTCCCCAATGAGAAGTAAAATTTCTCAACCTAGGTCAATAATACTTAATAAAAAAAAGTTACCTAGGTTAATAGTGACAAGTTTTCTTTTATTTTTAATTGAAATGAACAAAAAACACAAACAAATAATAATTGCATTCCTTTGTTTTGTTTTATTTGTATGAAACTAAACTTCCAGGGTACTTGATATTTGAAGATATTTAAAACGTCTCTTTTTTCTGAATTTTCCGGATATGAGTTAAATACACCCGCCCTGGGCCTTAGGTACTCTGAGGGTCATCGCCGACATCAAATTCGTGTTCCGCGACCCAAAAAACCACGATTAACAAGTTTCGATCAATTTCAAGCTGAATTACTGGAAAGTTCTAGGAGATGAGTTAGACATACTCGCCCTGGGCCCTAGGTACTCCAAGGGTCATCGCCGACATCATATTCGTGTTCAGCGACCCAAAAATCCCCGGATAACGAGCTTCGATCAATTTTGAACTGTATTTATGAAAAGTTCCAGGAGATGAGGTGTATATAACCCGCCCTGGCCCCTAGGTACTCCGAGGATCATCGCCGACATCATATTCGTGATCAGCGGCCCCAAACACTCCGCAGTAACGAGCTTCGGTCAAGTTCGAGCTGAATTAATGGACAGTTCCAGGAGATGAGTTAGACATACCCGCCCTGGGCCCTAGGTACTCCGAGGGTCATCACCGACATCATATTCGTGTTCAGCGGCCCCAAACACCCCCGAGTAACGAGCTTCGATCAATTTTGAGCTGAATTAATGTAAAGTTCCAGGAGATGAGTTAGACATAACCGCCCTGGGCCCTAGGTACTTAGAAGGTTATTGCAGACATCATATTCGTGTTCAGCGACCCCAAAACCCACGAGTAAAGAGCTTCGATCAATTTCGAACTGAATTTATGGAAAGTTCAAGGAGATGAGGTGTATATAACCCGCCCTGGCCCCTAGGTACTCCAGAGGTTTTTTGCCGACAAGTTGCTATGTTCACACATTTTCCTGACGGCTTTCTGAATCGAATGCAAAAAACCGCATCTCGATCCATCTTACTCTGTCAATTTGCTTAGGTTTGGCCTATTTTTGTGCTTTATTTCCTCGCCTCCATAGGTTTTACTATATATTAAAATGACATTTTCGTAGCTTGAAGTAGAAAAAATATATTTCTCATTAAATATCAATCTAGGTGTACTTAGTTTCTTCTTACCATCTTTAAAGCTTAATTAATTCAATTTTCAACAATTTTATTCACATGAATACCTCAATACAAATCTATTCTGAATTCCGATCTATGAGATTCTTTTATCAATTGATTTGAATATATTCTATTTCTACTCTAATTTAAAAAAGGATAAATTGCAAAACCATGAAAACCAACAATATTATTGACAACAACAATAACAATAAGAGGACAAATTTAAAAAGATTTATTTGCAAGTCAGATTATTAAAGAAAATATATACATAAGAGGATTTTCTTGGATGTTGTATTTTTGTTTTTAATCGTTTGAAGTTAAGATAAATTTTAATTTTTTCAGAAAATTTGTTTTTCAAAACTATTTGGTTTTGTTTTTGAGTTGTTGTATAAAAACGAAGATTAGCGTTTTGGAGACTATTTGATTTATTTACTTACGTTTCAAATCTGTTTAACCTTAGCAATAAACATTGGGAGTCCCAATGCTTAGTGCTAACGTTAAACAAATTTGAAACGTAAGTAAATTGGGACACAAATTTAATTATATATTTTGTGTGTATCATAAATTTATTTATTTAAAATAACTCATAAACATACAAATTATCGAGGATGTGTGAGAAAAAATCATAAATTGTGATATAAAATTTGAAGCTGAGATCTCAGACGCTATGTTATCAAGATTTCGGTTTGTGTTACGGGTTATATGCAGTTTTTGGAGAAAGGTTGTTTGGCTCATTTTTCATTAGTTTTGAGTAGACACGTCTAGAAAAAATAGGTTCTCAGCAAAGCGACTACTTTCAAATTACAAAAAATAAGAGAACAAAATAAAAGAAATCGCTAAAATAAATTGATTCAGCAATCAACTCATCGACAACTTGATTAGAAACATCAATAAGAAGAGTTAAAGAGATAAAACGACGGGAAAAAATAAATTATAATCCAAGGGTGTCCGCAAAATAAAAAAAACATTTTCAAGCGCTTCAATGTTCTCCTCAGTCCTAACAAACAATAAGGACAAAATTCTAAAATACAACAAAAGTGGAATTTATGAAATTAATTGTAAAGGTTGCTGTGAGAAATATATAGAATCCACGAAGAGAAAAATACACACGAGGTTTAAGGAACACACAAATGTAAACACTCACATGGAAAATCAGCAGCTGCCAATCACATTGTAAATAATAATCATAAAACTGATATTAGTAATTTAAACCTCATACACCAAGTCGGAGATAGTAGAAAATTAAACATAATTGAATCCTACTATATATATCAAGAAGATGAAGAAAGCCTGATGAACAACGACAAAGGTCCTGCTGCCAGCCCACTACTTAACTTGAAAAACAATAACCAAATCACAGTCGTCACAGCCTTCATTGTAAATAATGTTTTTTAAATATTTTTAATTTATTAATATGGAAAGACGAATTCATTAATTAGTTTTTAAGACCTTTAAGGTAAAACCTAGCTTATTCATTATCCATTATCCTTTTATTACCCCTTTTGTTTTAATGCTTTTCTCTCAAATAATTTTTGTCAAATAGTTACATATAAAAACCAAGTAAGTTGACAAACCAAGTAAGACAATCGAAGTAAAACAAAATTTTGTCATACTTTTTATATTTATATTTTGGATAGTAACTATCTAGTGACATCTGTACTTAAATAGATGATTCGTAATACTTAAAATTAGTCTTATATGAGTAAAATTTAACGTTTTTTATTTATTTGTTTTCTATTTATTCTTACACATACAAGATTAACACTTTAAGATTAATATTGTTCTTATAAATGAATTCGTGTACAACAGGTATAAAAAAAATAGTTTTTTTGTAACCATATTTTTTTGGAACTAACTTAAAACAGAATAAATTTTTATATATTACTTCGGTCTGAAAGACCTGTGTATTACATTCATGAGCTCAAAGTGAAATTCTTACCCCACTTTTTTTGACGTTTCTCGACCTTTTAGGACCTACTGATTCTAAAAAGGCAAAAACAAATGTATATCTGTCTGTAGGTCGGCCGCCATATCACCTAAAAAAATGGCTACCCCGGAAATGTATCTAGATAGTCGGCACACGGGATGCAATCGTAGCATTCGGTAAGGTATCTGATGTTAATTATAATTTACCTTCCCGACTTATTCACTGTGTCTCTGCACCCCAATGCAAGGGTTAACACAGAGATATCACAAAGATTCGGGTGTAGATATAAGTATTACTGCATTATCACATCTATTTGAAACATTATCTCAACCAGCAATTCATAAATTTATTTCAGATTTTTATTAGGTAACAGTTTTCTGTGGTTAAATTTTGTTTTATTATATATATTGGTATTACATATATTGGTACCTTAAAATTCCACGGTTAAACATCAATCAAAGCAAAAACCAACAACGCCTGCTATTATCACAGCTTTTCAACTTTAGTTTCACAAAAAAATTACAATTAATATTTACCATTATTTTACAATTTATTCTATGGTGTCGTATTTTTGGTTATTTTATTATCATTAATTGAAATATTACGCACCAAAGAATTCCACGTATTGACGTCCACCAAAGTCCATCAAGTCGAATAAGAAATAAATTCTCTATCTTCCCCCACGTATTCATAGTTAAAGTCACGCCGCCTGCAAACAATAACAAATCGATAAACACGATAAGTTGTTTATTGGATATTCTCTTTCGTTAAATATGTGTACCCACTAAAGAGTCTTCACTATTAACTTGTTCTAAATTTGGAAAGGAATTATAAACAGAAATATTTATTACGAAATGATTGTAGGAAATTACATTTTATAAAATGAAGCAATCGCAACTCCAAAGGTTCATGACAATACAATAACCGAGAAGTAACCCATTGATTGATTCTTCCTATCTTTTGGAAAATAGAGCGAATTCAAATTAGGGAAATTGCACAACTGTTCATGACAAATTTTAAACGGACACCATTGTAGATGACGACTACGGATTGAGTACAAGAAACTATGTGTAAGGGAAAAACGAAAACAACTATGAAAGTTTCTGTTAATGCAAATTCAATGCGTGTGGGAAAGTGGCTCGACTTTCAATTACGAAGTTTGAATTACACTTCATTACATTACCTTAAAAAAACTACATCTGTTACTCCATAAGACTTAAAACCATACCGGAACACTGGAACATCAAAAAAATTAGCACTTTTTATGTTTTGTTTGTATGGCTATTAGCAAATTGACGACATTATTCGAAGTCCATCAGACTTTATATTTTGAGCTTTATATTATCTTGAATTATCTGAATTTTGTATATCGCTGAATGAAGATCGTTGTGAAAAGCGATTCATGAAATGGTTAATGGAATGTGTGATTACTGTGAAGTGTGGGCAATTGGAAATTGTTTTTTTTTTTTGGATTTTCTTTAATACTAACACTAGGGATTGCAAATCCGGGATTTTGGGATCAAAATATATTTTTACGATCCCGGAATCGCAGAATTATTGAAAACGAGTCCCAGGGTTACGGGGTCGCCATATTTGTCGGAATCAATAATAATAAAATTTCATATAACTCTATAGATGCGGGCTTTAATCCTTGAAGAAGACCATAAGTAATATGATTGAATATATTACTAACATTTGGATTATATTAACAATCCAAATTCAGTTTTGTTACTACATATTTTTTAACAAAAATATTTGCATTTTTAGCTCTCAGTTTTTTTTTTATTTCCTCCATTTTACCATGAAATATTGGTATTGCCTATGTATCTCTTTAGCTTGTACACGAGCAAACTAGAAAATCAAAGCAACCCTTTAGCTCGTGGATTATCGAATACCTCAATAACACGCATTAAGGAGAGGATAACCGAAACATCTGAAGTATTAAAATATTTGCAGAATGCAGAATTATTTGGAAACTGTGTTTTTGCTTAATTATTACTTCGGTTTGGAAAAATTACTTCGGTTTTGAAAAAACCTAAGTATTCATGACATTACATTATATTCATGAGCCAAAAGTGAAATTCTTACCCCTACTTTTGTTTGGCATTTCTCGACGTTTTAGGACCTACTGATTCTAAAAAAAATGATGTCTGTCTGCCGGCCGTCACAACCGACGAAATCTAGAAAACGGCTTTTAGGATTTCAAAATGTTTGTTTTTAATAATAGGTATACTCAATGGTAAGATTCGAAAGGACGATGTGTTCGATAGATATCCCGGAAGTGTGTCACAAAAATCGTAAAGTGTATCAAAACAAGCAAATTTGCAAATTTTTTGCTTAAAAAACGTTCATTTTAAGTGTTTACGAGTAGGATCATTGAACTTGGAGAGGTCTTGATGATCGGGATTGGTCTGGATTGGTAAATATAGATTATTGCATTATAATTTTTTCAAACAAATGTTGTCAAGTGTGTCAAAAGAATGATTTTCATTTATTTTTTTGGACAAAAATAAAATTAATTATTTGTATGAAATGTTAAATGTAATTGAACATGAAATTATTATTATTGAGAATTTTATTGCATTATAAGTTTGTCAAAAAAATATTGTCAATTGTGTCAGAAAAATGATTTCATTTATTTTTTTAGATAATTTTTTGGAAAAAAATTTTGCTGTTATTTTAGTAAATATAATTGAACATGGAAATTTTTGAATTTGTTATAGTTTTTAAAATATTTTTGGAATTATGAAAAACTTCAATTTTTGATTTTGTAAGAATTTTTGGAATATTTTTAGAATTTTGAAAAATTTTAAATTTTTGATTTTATTATAATTTTTATTATTTTGGGAAAAGTTTCAATTTTTGATATTGTTATAATTTTTGCAATATTTTTAAAATTTTGGGAAAAAATTTGAATTTTTAACCATTTTTGTAATATTATTAGAATTTAGAAAAAGTTCAAATATTTGATTTTATTCTAATTTTTGGAATTTTGAAAAAAGATTCAAATTTTGATTTTGTTATAATTTTTGCAATATTTTTAGAATTTTTGATCAAAGTGCTAATCTTTGATTTTTTAATAATTTTTGCAACATTTTTAGAATTTTGAAAAAAATTTGATTCTATTTAATTTTTACAATATTTTTGGAATTTTGAAAGAATAATACTTTGTGTATCTAGTTGCACAAAGTTGATTTTTTCCGCACGCGTCGTACTTTCGTCAAATATACGACAAGTGCAGAAAAAATCAATTTGTGCAACGAGTTGCACACAACGTTTTTTGCAATTCTGAAAACACAATTAAACAAAATTATTCTGCAACCAAATTTTTTACAATCAACATTCATATTAAAATATAAGTAAACATTTCTTTTATCAACATAGTATTGAGACAATTTTCTATGAAAAATAAAACAGTGCGGCAAAATAAAACAGTGCAGAAAAATCTCACTTTTTGATATTGTTGACAATATCAAAATACGTTGAATTGTGATTTGGAATTGCAAAAAAAATATTTAAATAGTGTTTGACACAAACATTAGATTTTTGACTATTCGTTTCGAGCTGATTAGATTTCATCTGTCAGAACCCGTACGCCGTAAGATATCACCTTGACTTGTAAAATCTCCCATATTGAGCTAATCGGAACAGATGAAAAAATATAAGAAAGTATTGCAAAAATTATTGCACAATAGAGATGTTTTCTATAGATGTTTTCTGAGATGTGTGAGTGAATCCTTGTTATATTTTATTAACATTATTAAGTTTATGATACGTTATGCTTTCCCGGCCAGGCATTAATATTGCGTGTTAGTTTTGTATGTTTATAAGACTAAAATAGTATTAGGTCAACCAGAATGCTTTCTTCGAAACCCCAAAGATATGAAGTAAGCAATTGCAATCTAAAATATTGAAAACAATTATCCTAAATTTTTGAAATATAAAAAACCAACAAGTCCAAAGAATCAAGTTTCTAATCTAATTACTCGTTTAATTGAATTTCATTTTTATATTTGAAGTCAATTTTTGATAGTTTAATTTATGACTATAAAATTGGAACATTTATTTTGCAATCAATTGTTTGTGTGTTTAGTTTGTACAAAAGTTCGTCGATAAAACTAGAAAATTATTACTGTAACCTTGGTCTTTGTTGGTGGTCTTTGTTATATTTATTGATATTTGATGGTTTATGCTGAATTACACTTTTTATGAAATTCAGAATAATTGGATAATTTTTTTTGCTTGATTGGGTTATTGTACCAAAATGTTTTCCATTATAGTTTTGGAAAATGTATTGATAATGAGTAGTAAGAGATGTGACTTCTTGGTCCATGTGACTGATGTGAATTTTTAAGTCTTTTTAAAATTTGTTTTTATTTCACTCCACAATCAATTCATATTCTTTTGAGGAGCCTTAAATTTGTTTATTTCTCTCCAACTTGAAAAGGGAAGCAAAATTTTCAAAATTTGTAATTCTTCATTATTGAATTATTTTCACACTATACCCGCATACAAAATTCTTTGGTTTTCCCGAACATAATTTTTTCATAAATATTTTTGATCATACTAATTTCTTTTTTCCCATAATATAAATGCTAATATATTCAATTTTGAAGGAAAATTTCGTTTGTATGATTTTAATTAAACAAACAACAGTTGGACATTTTATACATTATGACAAAATTTAAATGAAAAAAATGTCAACGTTTCATCAATGATTTTAATTAATTTTACATTTAAAATTGCTAAAAATTCCAACTCAAACCAACCAAGTCGACTGTTTCGACACTCGTTTAACCCTTGTTCCGTTTTTTACTAAATAATTTTTAAAAAACAAAATTTGAATAAATGAAACTTTTAACAATAAATCAGTGTCGGTTGATTGTTGAGATTTTTTATTTTGAACTTTTAATTAAATTTAGTTAGACTGAATTCATTTTTTTTTATTTTCAGATGTAAAACTTAACATTCCTCTGTACTAAAAGGTAGGTACATATTTTTTTCATCATTCCATAAAGAAAACTGAAACATTCTTTTATATTCAGAAATTTCAAGATCAAATTGATTCTATGCCTTTTAATAACAGAAATTCTTTCACATGACAATCACCAAAAAAAGCTCAGTCGACCGTTTTGAATTCCAAAATCCAACCAAAAGAAATTTAAAAAAAAACTTTAAAACGAAAATCTATTTACATGCTTCAGTACGCATATCGTAATAAATGAGGACGACGAGACCAAACAGAATAAAAAAAAATAGAAAGGAAAAAGGACAAAGTAAAGCAGAACATAGAAATCTCATAAAATCCGAAAAGATTTAAATGGTTTGATAAGATCATATCGATTTTTCCATATAAGATTGATTTTCATTTTATAGCGAGTTTTTGTTTAAAATATTTTTGAAGTAGAGAAAACAAGAAAATAAGCGTGGGAAAATGAACGATGTGAACTAATGTCGATTAATTAAAGAAATATTTTTTTTCTTTCATTCATGAATGGTTTCAGTAATAAATATAATTCACATCATCACATGTGGGTAATAAAATATAGTAAGAACTTTAAATATTAGAGTGAGTTGAAATGTTGTTATATCAATTCAAATCTTACATAAACAAAGTAATTGTAAAAAAAATTGGAAAAGAGATTGGCATCTGTCCACAACCAAACACAGTTTACCATAAGTACAAGTCTGACTTATATAAGATACTGTCAGCTTACAAATTCACTTTGAACAAAAACTAGAACTGAAAAATTATTTATATGAAAACAAAATTTATTACTTTTATAATTATTTGTTTTGGTAGGAATGTGTGTCCGCTTAGTTTATTTATTTTTATTTCTCAACCAAAATAATGTCAAAACCGAATAAACGTTTTGATAAATTTGTTGGTGATTTAATTTTACGTGTAATTAATGAAAGAAATGATGACCTACAGTCCAATAAAAGTTGTTGTTTTTATATGTTTTCTGATTTGTTTTTATTCTTTTTGTTAAAATGATTTAGAGTTCCTATATAATGAACTAGGTACACAAACAATGACTGCTTATATATAAATAAAACTAATGGGTTGGGAGGGGGCGGTGTGGTATTAATGGTCATGCTAGTGAATAAAAACAAACCATATAATCCATTCAATGTCCAATCTTAGTTTATTCACAACTCTTGAGTAATTTTAGTATTGCAAGTTATTCAAACGTTGAAAACATGAAACGCATTCTGCAATTCGCATTGTTCGAATTCCAAAAAAAAGTAGAAAGTTACTGAAAATTAAAACAACCGTTTGTTTGAGTAAACTAATGAATTAGGTAAAAAGAATGTTTAATTCTCAGTTAAGTGAAACATTTTACTAAAGTTTCATCAAATTTGCTTCATAGCCATATAGGCTATTGTGAGGAACTTAAAAAACACCCAAAAATTTAAACCGGAAGTTGATATAAAAAATCATTACAAAAATTATAAAACCTTATATACCATGTTTGAACAAAATTCAATCTCACGAACGAATTATATTTGAAGTTTCTAATAAACGGTTGCTCTGGAGATCGATTCACCCCTCTCTCTCCCCTGCCAAAATTTGTCTAATATAAAAAATTATTCAAATCTTCCATAGTTTTGTGAACCCGGATGCGGATGATATATATGACGCAGTTTCATAAAGCTCTCATGGGTGAGCTGCGTAAAAGAAATTGCACCTAATTTTTTCACATTTTCTTAAAAAACTCAAAAAATAAAATTGCAATTGATTATTTAAATCTATTATAAATAGTTAATGGTGAGAAGTAAAATGGTAGGTCAATGACCTTGGTATCTTAATTCATTCTTATGATATTTGCAAGAGATGATATTTAGTGTTTTGGAAACCACTAAAAAGCAAATGAGCCGCTTTTGGGTGAAAAGGACTGGGTTCTAAGTAACGCTAAGGTTCATCGATTTTCATCATTTTTGTTGTTGAAATTGGGCTATCTGTTGTTGAAAAAGCTATCAACAAACTTCGTTTCACATACAACGATACAATAAACACATACATACAGGCTACCAGTTTGAAATACCCCCAACAGCTTCAGACGATCTTGAAATAAAGATACATATCATGAAATAAAGATATCATAAATATTCCGATTTCAAGAATCGTCCCTTAAAGAATAACTAACAATGACTTCCCATATCGGGCAGTTAAAAAGTAAACATTTTTCAACGTCTCCATTACTGAGCGATCATCAAGGACCATAAGTTTTCTATGATCCTTTATAGTTTATTGTATCCATTTCAGTTTTTTGGGTGTAGCTCCCTTAGTTTTGTTTTGTATACTTCGGTGTTAAGTCCTTCATGTGGTATAAGTGTTTCTATATATCTGAGTTTGATAATTTGTGTCTCTACGTTCAAGCAGTGTTGACCAATTTTTTGCATGCATCATCGTCGAAATTTGCACCGAGACAGTTTTGATCGATTTTTTTCAAATTGAAAGAGAACAACTCGCCCGATGTTAACGGTTTTTATACGTTGAAAAGGTAAAAGACGGTCCTATTGTAAAAATACACAATGATTTTTTTTGCTTACACTATTAAAAATAATATGAATTAAATTATTTAAAGATTGGTCTGATGCCTTATGCTTTTGTGAGTTTTTTTTCACAATACAAAAAAAATTTTTCTATTTTTTTTATTTAAAAGAGAAATTTTTTGATTTAAATCATTTTTTTATACTTAGTTAAATATTTTGTTTTACTTGCTAAAGAAATATTAAGTTTTGTAAAATAAATTTGTTACATTAAAAGTAAAGGTAAATTAGTCAAATTAACTCATTTAAAAAGTTTATTTCAAGTATAAAATAAAAGTACAAAATTTCATTTCCATCAAAAATTGCTTTTGATTTTTGTATATTACATTGTAAAAATAGTGAATTTCCACTTATTCAATAATATAACTAACCACAAATTATAAATGCCCGGTTAATTTGAATAATGCCGAAAGATTTAAATTTTAAATATTAAACAACCACTCAGTTTCAATATTCAACAAGATCTGATTGATCTGAATGATCTGATTGATCAAGATTTTTTATATGCATCGTTACAATTCATCGGTTTCTCTTCGTAATTTTTTAAGTTTGTTTTAAACTGACTATTAATACGTACCACCGGTTGATATTAAAATTATTTTAGATTGCTTTAATTGTGCAGGTCTTCAATAGTTGAAAACTGTGTGCCGTTACACCATCTGAATTAAATAAAGGTACTAAAGCACCCTTTATCACCAGAAATATAAATCAGAAACGAACGACGACACAGTTGATTACTTCTGAGATCACTGAATTAGCGTTAACCAACACAATTACCTGGGATCAGGAATCAACAGGAACCAATAATCAGATCGACAGAAAATCTCAATGCACGCCAACTTCATAAAGGATTATCACGGAACATTAGAATTTACAATCCATACTGAACATCGGTACCGCTAGATCCCCGATACAATACCAAAAACAGATGACAATTGTTGTGTGAACTCCAGTAGTTAAAAACCAGACGAAGAAAACTGTTGGAAGCAACACCAAAAGATCACACCTTAATATGCTTGGCCTGGTTGACTCCGATACTTCTACCATCCAAGTTCTCACATCTGTAGAGTACATTGCCTAGCTTTAATGTTGGCTGGCATGAATTTAGGTGTAAGTTTAGCAAATAATTTACTAACTGCATCGTTCAAATGATGTTGTCGTACGAAGACAAGCTGTTGTTGTGAAAATGTCCTAACCCGAGATCGCAGATTGTATTGGTGTTGAGACTTTTCATATACAGACTTAAGATTTGTCTGAACGCTAAGTATGGCCAGATAGCCCGAATGATCCAATTCTTCATTAGCAGACTGGTTGAGGATATGACCCTTCATATTTCATAAGTCGATAAGTCTTGCCATCATTTTAAACAAACAACATATAATACGGTGAGTATTGAGTGGAGCTATGTATTGTGGTTCGCAGAGCATGAGCCACCTCTCCCAGATGAGAATCCCATGTTATGTGCTGACCTTTCACATACGCTCGTATTTAAGCGAGGACCGATCTATTTGCCATCTGCGCCGCATTATTCTGCGGACTTCAGTTCTAATGTAGTGGACATTCAAATCCGATAATAAATGCTGAAAAGTTTTGCTGAGCCACTGTTTATTGTCACTGTGCAGAAACTCTCATTCACATCATTCAAACACATAATTCTTCTGCGTTCCGACGTAGTTTAACCAATACAAACTTTGTGAAATGATCCAAAACAATTTGTACGACCGTCTTTCCAAGTTTAGAACGAGGATACGGTCCTTAAAAATGTATATAGACCCTCTACTGTAATGAAGCGCTGCTTCGTTGTCCAACAACGAAGTGGCATGGCAGGCCGCGTGCCTAGCGAGATTGTTTTAATAGCCCCAAGCTAGTTTAGTCCGTTGGGACGAGAAAGAAATCCTGCTGCTTCAGCACAAATATCGGATATGTACGCGTGCCGACAAATCAACGGGTCAAGGAAAAGCTACGTGAAATTAATAGACTCTGGCGTCCCCCATACGCGAAAAAAACCGCGATCACCACGTCCAACCCCCACAAGTTTCAACACGCATTCTCACGCTCTCACACCTCATACACTCATACACCCTCACACACACACTCACACATGCACACATCCATGCCTCCACGCGCATTCACACTACTTGATACAGTACAGCTACTACATTCGATCGAACAGATTAGCTTGAAATCATTGTCAGAATGGTTGCTATGCACGATCTGAGATATACAACCAGGATACAAACTATTTTAGTTTCTGTTACAGAATAGTTGGCAAGATGATAAAAAAAATCTTTTATTTTTTTATTATTTTGAGTTTTTCCAAACTATAACAAAGTTAATTAATTTGAAATAGCGTAGGCCTTTTTTTTCTATACTGATGATGATAATAATGATTAGCAAACTTTATTTGATGCGGGTTAGAGGTTAAAAGTAACTTCATGAAACAAGAACAATTATCTTTGAAATCCAGTTTGACCGTTCTTAAATTTAATCTGCCTTAATATATAGCATGCAGAAAAAAAATAACAAAAAATTGCAAAACAGCCAATGCAATACCAGCTATACCAAGACTAACAGTATGCGCTTATATAAAATTACTAAATCCAGTAATACGCCCAGTTGTTCGCAATGTTGCACTTTGAGCATCGCAAACGGTAAAGTTAACAGCTCCAGACACAGGACGACAATCAAGTTAACTAAACACAAATAATAGCCTTCACCCAATCAGCTTGACTTGACATACCAACACAATCGAAGTCGGTTTGAATTTCCTCCAAAAGCTTGGTTACGTCTGTGTGGTGTTCATTTCCTTATAATGGCATTATTTCATTGAAAGAGTCATAAGTTAAATCTTTTGTTTGATTTCGTCGTACATACCTACTTGTATCAGCTGCACGTGCCAATATGAAAACAAAAATTAATAGACAGGAAAACGTTAGCACCAGGCAATAATTTTCTTTTACTGCCCCACAATATCCAAAGAATGTAATAACAAAATTAATAATGCCTATTGCAATTAGTAGCAGTGGAACTGAATAGAACTTTGGGTTCAAAAAAAAAACATGATCATATCCGAGATAAACAGCTTGCACTGCGATACCAATCGACAGTAATATTATACCGGAAATCGCAAATAACACGCAAAAAAAAATAATAACTATTTTACAAAGTTAGCGTTATCCGTTAAGTTCGGCATAGTGTTGCTGGTATACCATTGAAGTAAATCACAAAAGCTTGCCGTCCCAAAAATTAATTATATTCAAAAAAAATCTTTCCATTCACTGTCAATTTTGTTTTGTTATCCATCATTAAATTTTACGATAGAATGTATCATTTTATTGATTTTGTTATAATAAAATTTTTGTTTTTAATATTTCTGCAACTTCTCATTCACCTGTGGGCTTAGGACAATCATACGCGCATGCAACAAATACACTCGCACACACTCACCCACGTCCACACTTCCATATCCACGCACTCACACACCTACACACATAGCCGTACTCATTCACACTTCTAATTTTAAATAAAATGAAATATGACTCACCCCATAGTTAGTCCAGATCCCGCCAAAAAGCTCCTGTGAATCAGCAGGTCATCCCCTCCATTTTATTTCCAACATTACACTTTGTAAATGAAAATAAAGTTCCTTTATATTGTACCCTCCTTTTTCTGGGTTTATTTATTTGTTAACAAAAAACATCATTTTTGTTGGTTCAAAAAAAAATTTTCCTTAATAAGTATTATATAACAAATTTGATCTATGGCGGATGGCCGATGCAAAATTTTTAGTAGAATAATTAAACGTATTTATTTCTTGATTTTTACTAGGACATATTTGAGTTAAAAGATTTAACCACACAAAATACGGTACAGTGACTTATTGTTCTATTAATTCAAACTAACAAAAATTAATTGTACTATACGACTAGATGCACTATAACATAAATCTTTCTTTTGTTTTTTCTTGTTTTAACATTACTTTAACACAGTTAAGAATATTTAGACGTTAAAAAAACTGTGATGTTTGTTCGACAAAGAATCGAAATTAAATCAGAGAGCGAGGCCATCTGGCGCATAGCATTTATAGTAAAAAGAATGGTAGCATTATCTGGTAGCTTGTTTAAAAACCCACTAAAGAGTCTGCACAATTGTTTTATGATAAATTTATAGCGATTGACGATTACAAATTGAATATAAGAAATTATATAGGGAAATAGCGCGATTCCGATTTAATGAGATTGCACAACTGTTCCATGATAATTCTACACAGAAACTATTGCGATAGATGATTACGAATAAGAGATTACGTTTAATAAGGGCGAAAATAACTACGAAAGTTTTTGTCAATCTAAACTTGATGCGTGTAGGAAAATAGTGCGGCTCCAAATCACGACGACTGAATAATAGCTTCATTACACTACCATTGGCGTTCAGTTACGAACTGAGGTTGTATCGGCGCTAATTGCGTTTCTAAAGTCCACTTTAGCTTGTTAGAACCTTTCTTCTATAAATCAGTTTTTAGAGATACCACATTCGCATAATTTGGTATGAATTGCTGGTAACATCCCGCCATCCCCAGATGGCGGCGTATCTGCTTTACGTTAGTTGGAGTTGGGTATTCTGCAACAGCTATTATCTTTTCCGGATCCGCACGCAAACCGTCTTCACCCACCAGAAAACCTAAATACCGCACTTCCCTTAAAACGAACTTGCAGCTCTTACCAAGATTTATCATCAAATCAGCCGCTTTCATCAATTCAGAAACCCTAGATAGCAGTTCCATATGCTCCTGGAACGTTGAAGAGACCATCAATAAATCATCCAAATAGACAAACTCATTCTCATGATATTCGTGAGGAATCACTTTGTGCATTAGCCAACATATTGTCTGGCCTGCATTGCACACTCCAAACGACAGAATATTGAACTGATACAATGGTGTTCCAGGCACTGTGAAGTTTGTTTTATCTCTGGATGCTTCTTCCAAACGAATTTGCCAGTAAGCATCCTTGAGATCAATACTTGAAATGTACTTCGTACTATTAAGATGACCTAATAGGCCATCGATCAAGAGAAGGGGGTAAGCGTCCTTCTTTGTCAGAGAATTAACACAAAGACTGTCTATACACAATCTGTTCTTTCCAGAACTCTTCTGAACCAACACCACTGGCGAACACCAGGAACTACAGGACTTCAATCACGCCCAATTGAAGCATACGGTCAAGTTTGGCATAGATCTTCAGCTAAATAGCCAGCGATGTGGGATAATGCTTCTGTTTAACAGGGACACTTTCACCAACAAAGGCCCTTACCTAGCACAACGCCAATTCCAAACGTTGATAAATGAGAAATTTTTAAAGGTCCACACAAATTCGTATTGTAAGCGATAGAGAATAACGGATCTGAAAAATCTTAAGCAACTGCATTCAAATGTTTTTTAAATTTCCAGACGGTGTCTCTCTTTTTGCAAAATAGTATGGACCACATGGAATTGAGTTTTAAAAAGAGGAATAAATCTGATATTCGACATGGCAAAGATCATAAGATTTTATGACCAACTGCCCGAGCAGAAATTAGTTAGGGGAAGTCTGAACAATGTCAAGACGTGATTAGGGCCAGAAAACTCAAGCTCTTTTATTAGGGCAATCTGATTGGTATTTGTTCCGGGCCCGAATTTATCTTTTTAGGGTTATCCTTATTTGAATATATATCCTAATTTGGTTTTCTGTTTTTGACCCCTAGTTGGGCAATCTGATCATCGTCTGTCTCAAAATACTTTACTAGGGTTTGCCCTATATTTAATTTTATATGGGGAACTTAATGGCCTGATCGGACTTGCTCTGGTCTGATCGGAATTTCCTAATCAAGTCCAGATTGGGCAAAGGTATTACACTCATCATCAGGCAATCGAACTCGATCAGGGAATTTGAGCCCTAACAAATTTCTGCTCGGGTGGTTAAAGTCTTTATTTTCCGGTCTGATGCCGAAAATCGATATTTTCTATAATTTAAACCAAAAATCTAGTTCAATTTTTCATTAAATGACCATCACCATACAAAAATTAAAACGGAAAATTTTAATTTTTTTTGTGTTATATAAATAAAATCATAAATTTATTAGTTTTTCATTTTCGCTTTCATTTTTGTTTGTTTTCACAAAAATATGTTTAATTTAATAAAACCACAGAAAATGGTGTGTCAAAAAAAATAATATTCATTTGGGTATTTTATCTTTTAAAATCACATTAAAAATGTTGTGTTTTTATGTATAAATATTATATCCATTTCCGCAGAAACCAAAGTTTGTTTGTTGATTGAAATAAGTGTAATTTGTACGCTGTTAAATTTATTGAACGGAAATCCTTGATTTAATTGGCAATAGTTACAGATCTTCTAGAAAACAACAAATATTATGAAAATGATAAAACTTATTTACTGTTAACAGGATACATAATTAAAATAAACTTGTTCCCCTCTTCTGATTTTAATATATTCCCAATTAGGAATATTCTTGTTATCACAATTTTACAAACGAAAGCTTTTTACTTCAAAATAATTTTCAATAAGCTTAACATGAAAAATTATGTGACTGAACATAATAAATTTGTGTTTAGATTCGGTTACCTTCTTTATTAATGAATAGACCGGAAAACATGTAAGGAATAAATAAATATAATTTAAGTAGAATAAGAAATTTAAATTTATTTATTCTTAAAGAGGTTGTAAGGCTTTGTACTGGTATTATGGGCATATTTTTTATTTAAATATATGGATTCATCTCTATTTGTTGAATTTATTTGCCTATTAAAGTTAGATTCAGTTTTTGTTTTCAATTTAATTTTAATTTATTATGAAATTGGCGTGGAATAAAACTGTCTTTCTCGATTGAATTTGCTTTATATATCTAGTATAAAATGAAAATGGATTGACAAATTCTAATGCTAGAAAAAGTTCTCATTAGCAATGTGTCTTGTATGTTCCGATTTTATTCGTATAGAATTGCTGGAATCGGATGTGACTGATAAAATGTTTCCTGTTTGTCGATAGCTTTTGGCATAGTATGAAACATAACCTAGACTAAAAAAACTTTTGTTGTCTACGATGGAAATATGTTTTTAAATAAAAATTAAAACATTTAATTCTTCACTTTGGAGCATCAGAAGTGAGAAAAACTTGCAAAAGTCTTCAATTGCGAATCTTTCTTGCTATATATTTTAACTAACTAAGGAGATATTCAAACTATAAGTCTATACGTTTGGTAACATAGACTAATTTCGAAGGGGCCAGTCATTGATTGAAAATTAACGAAAAGTAAATTAAATCAATTTTTTAACCCAACAAAATAAATCATTCGTTGTTTTACTAATAAAACCACAAAGTTTCTGTTAACACTAAAAATATTATTTCTGACTAAATACATTAAATTTTGCTAACGTAAATTCTGTTCCCAATTTTCATGTGATGATTTACTATTATTTAGTTTCTATTTCAAAATAGACCAAACAAGTAAATCTACATAACATGTAATTGAATTAAATAAATATTTTTTAGATTTGTTTATATTAACAGTTATAAAACTTCTAAAAACGCGAAAATAAAATATTAAAATGTTTACTTTAAAATTTAATTATAGAATAATAAATTTGCATGAAATAAATGGATTTAGAGATTTATAATTTGGCATGATGCGTTTTTGGAACAGTCTATATCCATAAAATTATAAATAGTAAAACCCATTAGGGTCGACACAACAGATTACATGTAAACATTTCGATAACTTTATTACCACAGACTGTGTCCACAAATTGATTCCTGTGTCTCTTGTGGCTTCTATCTCTCTGTTCATCAGTTGGATGTCACCTTCAAATTTTAGTTAACTGAAATGAGAAGAAGAGTGGGAGTATGGATGGTCTGAAGTGATACAGAGATACACTGCTAATTTTTTTAAACAGTAGTGGCCAACTTTATTGATCAAAACTCGTTTTTTCCGATTTTAAAGAGTCCAGTTGCACAAGTTCTAGCACTTTTATTTGTTTAATAATTCTAAGTACAGCAAAGTAATTTTCGCCATTTTGAACACATGTTTCTTCATTTCATGTTAATTACTTCGGTCTGAAAGACCTAAGTATTACATTCATGAGCTAAAAGTGAATCGATAACTGTACCGGAAGTGTGTCAAAAAAATCGTCAAGTGTGTCAAAACAAGGGAAATTGCATATTTTTGGCTTAAAAAATCGTTCATTTTAAGTGATTACGAGTAGGAACATTGAATTTGGGGAAATCTTGATGGTCGGGATTGGTATGTGAGATTATTGCATTATAAGAATCTAGATTATTGCATTATAAGTTTGTCAAAAAAATGTTGTCAAGTGTGTCAAACGAAAGATTTTTATTTATTTTTTTACTTAATTTTTTGAAAAAAAAAAATAAAATTAATTATTTGTTTGAAACGAAATTTTATTATTATTATAGAGAATTATGGCATAATGTCAAAAAAATTATGTCAAAAAAATGTTGTCAAGTGTGTCAAAAGAAAGATTTTTATTTACTTTTTTACCCAATTTTTTGGAAAAAAATAAATCAATAATTTGTATGACATGAAAATTTATTATTATTATAGAGAATTATGGTTATAATGATAAGTTTGTCTAAAAATTAATGTCAAGTGTGTCAAAAAATGATTTCATTTATTTTTTTAGCCAATTTTTTGGAAAAAAATGTATTTATGCCGTAAATGTAATTGGACATGGAAATTTTTGAATTTGTTATAGTTTTTGAAATATTTTTTGAATTTTGATAAAAAAAAGAATTTTTTAATTTGTGATTTTTTGTATACATATATTTTTAGAATTTTGAATAAAGTTTCAATTTTTGATTTTGTAAGAATTTTTGGAATAATTTTAGAATTTTGAAAAATTTTTAATTTTTGATTTTATTATAACTTTTAGAATTTTGAAAAAGGTTTCAATTTTTGATATTGCTTTAATTTTTGCAATATTTTTAGAATTATGGAAAAAGTTTGAATTTTTGAATTTTTAAGAATTTTTGTAATATTATTAGAATTTAGAAAAAGTTTAAATATTTAATTTTCCTACAATTTTTGAAATAATTTTGGGATTTTGAAAAAAGTGTGTGTTTTTGGTTTTGTTATAATTTTTGCAATATTTTTAGAATTTTTGAAAAAAGTTTTAATCTTTAATTTTGTAATAATTTTTAGAATATTTTTAGAATTTTGAAAAAAGTTTGATTTTATTTAATTTTTACAAAATTTGTGGAATTGTGAAAATATGAATTTGTGATTTTGTAATATTTTCTCGAAACACTAAATGGAGAGGTTTTTCAAAATCCTTAACGCAGACCGAAGTCTTGATATCTCAGAGCTGTGAGATTTCAGCTCCTCCATATTTTCCATATGAACTCTAAGCTGCTTAGCTGATTTAACCCCAAAGATTGCCTCATTCCCTCTCTGATCTATTTGTTATAATAAGTTAAAGAACTCTGTCATTGTTCTGGTTTATGTTTTTCTCAAATCAAATCAGAACAACTAAATGTTCAAAACTTCGGATTGGAGATGTTTTTGAGTTATAGATGGCAAATAGAATCAAGACGCCGAAGATGTGAACCCAACGATTTCCATGGAACATCGGTAATATAAAATAAAAATAAAAAAAATTAATACGTGTTTTTTTACATTATTTTTTAAAATTGACTTACGCTGGTGGCTCGAAATTTGTTAAGAAATTTAGAGACAAAGAAAGTTTATCTGTTAGATTATACTCGAACGGGTTAAATGATTTTAATAATTTGTTTTTTGTTTGAAAGATACTAATTGAGACTTTATAAAAATATTGCACTGATAAAAAAATTAAAATTTTTATATCCTTTAATTTAATTCAAATTTTTCAAAGTTGATGAAACCCAAAAGTACCTTATTTTCGTTTTTATCTTTTTGGTTTGCCTTTTAAACAAAAATAGTTGAATAGAATCGGTAAACTTGTTTTAAGTAAATGGCACAAAGTACAAAAGAGTTTCAAACTGATAATATATTCAAATGCCTTTTTCTCAAAACCAAAAATATAATGCTGGTATGTTTTGAGTAAAAATCAAATCTTTCAAATATAAAAAAAAGAATACAAAGGTATTTTATTTTAAAATTAAATAATATTATATAAAAATATAAATATTCATCATTCTAATATTTTTATAAAGCCTCGCTTAGTATCTCTCGTACAAATAATAAATGATTAAAATCGGTTAACCCGTTCGAGCACAATTTAACTTTAAACTTTCCTTGTCTCTAAATATCATAACAATTTTCGAGCTACCCTGTTTCAAAATTAGAATGAAATTACAAAAAAACACTAATGATTTGCGAAGCTTCAAGAAAATTAGAAATTGTCATGTTCAAATTTTTTATTTTTTCACCATTTTGATTAGATTTTTCATTTATAGTGAAATCATCGTTTTAATGGTAACATTTGCATCTTAGCGGTGTAATTTAATTTGTTTTAAAGGAAAAGCACTATTGAACAAAAAATTGTGATTGTCGTCTTGCGATTTTGATTGTGATGTCGTCCAAATCGGACATGTTGCAAAAATCAAGAAAAAATATAAAGGGGCTGAAATCTCAGCTCTGAGATATCAAGACTTCGGTATGGGTTAAGGATTTTGATATAGTTTTCGACAAAAAACTTTTATGAGGACATGGTTTTTAGTTTTTGGCAGCGATGTATATCAAACATAACTTTTTGTTAAAGTAAAAGTATTTTGTATCTCTGTTTAGATATGTATTACAAAACAAACACGAAACATCAATACGTTGACGGAAAATTATAACAGACCATAAATTAACATAATTTAGTGAAAAGATTGTACTGCATCTCGTAATACATCCCATAATACATTTTAAATATAACCACTATCTTTTAGATAAAACAATTATAAAACGAAAAACAAGAAACATAACTATAAACTAACAATTACTCATGGTAGTAAAATTTAAATTCATTTCTGCACGTGACATTAAAACAATATTGAAATACTATAAATCTAATTTTTATAATCGTAACCTGCCATAACATAAATACTCAAAGAAAATATGTAAACAAAAAATAAATAAAAAACTCGGTCATATACTATTACTTAACATGAAAATAAGTGTGTGAAGAATATCATGTTACTTTTTAAATTACTTTTATTTTTTATAATATTTTCTTTTTGTTTAACAAACAAATTTTGGTATATAAATATTTTAAGTAAATAAGAATCGATTAAATTTTGTTGAATTTGGTAGGGATATTTTGATGAATATAGATTTTATGTTTTATGTATATTGATTTGAAGGAGAAGTAAAACATATTGATTTTTGTATATAAACCTGAACATAATTGAAAATAAATTAGAACTGATTTTAAACTTAAACCTTGTGTTTTCTTTTGGAATTAATTCTCAAACTGACGTCACCGAATTGCTATTAGCTCAAGGGACTAACAGCGAAGAAACGAACCGAATAATTTGATTTGTTAAAAGTTTGTCTATTCACTGGGACGGTTCTCCAACAGAATAACGTACTCGACATTCGCATAAAAAATTGATATCTGTAGGACAACTTTGCATTAAGTTTCCTGCCAACGTTTTTCAACAAAAATTCATAAGATAAATGAATCATTATTTCGAGTACGAATTCGATTCTTATTTAAAGAATCTCACCCAACAAGAACTTCGAAGAAGATATACAAAACACAATTTATTATAAGATGATACACTCAGCAAACTACTCAAAAACCTCTCCATTTAGCGTTTCGAGAAAATATTACAAAATCACAAATTCATATTTCTTTCAAAATGCCAAAAAAATTGTAAAAATTAAATAAAATCAAAGTTTTTTCAAAATCCCAAAAATATACCAAAAAATTTTAACTTTTTCAAAATTCTAATAATATTCCAAAAAATCTTAAACATTCAAAAGATTCAAACTTTTTCCAAAATTCTAAAAGTATTGCAAAAATTTTAACAATATCAAAAATAGAAACTTTTTCCAAAATTATAAAAATTATAATTAAATTAAAAATTTTTCAAAATTCTAAAAATATTCCAAAAATTCTTACAAAATCAAAAATTGAAACTTTTTTCATAATCCTAAAAATATATATAAAATTCACAAATTCTATTTTGTTTTTCAAAATTCCAAAAATATTTCAAAAACTATAACAAATTCAAAAATTTGCATGTCCAATTTCATGTAAAATTACATTTACGTCATACAAACAGCTAAATTTTTTTTCCAAAGAATTGGCTAAAAAAATAAATGAAATCATTTGTTTGACACACTTGGCAATATTTTTTTGACAAACTTATAATGCAATAAAATTCTCAATAATAATAATTTTATTTTCATTATACACTTCATTTCATACAAATAACTAATTGTATATTTTTCTAAAAAAAATAAATGAAAATCATTCTTTTGACACACTTGACATTACTTGTTTGACAAATTAAATAATAATAATTAAATTTCATGTCATACAAATAATTAATTTTATTTTTTCCCAAAAAATGGGTAAAAAATAAATAAAAATCTTTCTTTTGACACACTTGACAACATTTTTTTGACAAACTTCTAATGCTATAAACTAGTTTTTGATCTCACATACCAATCCCGACCATCTAGATTTCTCCACATTCTTTGTTCCTGTTGATTATCACTTAAAATGAACGTTTTTTAAACAAAAAATATGCATATTTCCTTGTTTTTACACGCTTGACGATTTTTTTGACACACCTCCGGTGCAGTTATCGAACACATCGTAGTTTCGGCCCTTACCATTGAGTGTACTTATTTTTAGAAACCAACATTTTTAAAATCCCTCTATCCGTTTTCTAGATTTCGTGGGTTGTGACGACCGGTAGGCCGGCCAGCCGACAGACAGACATTTTTTTTTTGCTTTTTTAGAATCAGTAGGTCCTAAAACGTCGGGAAATGCCTAAAAAGTGGGGGTAAGAATTTCACTTTTAGCTCATAAATGTAATACTTAGGTCTTTCAGACCGAAGTAATATTGTGAAAAGTATAATTGCTTCCAAAGCCACACAATACCAAGTTTCGAATTTGATGTTGAAATTACTACAGAACCAATCAAAAGCAATCCAAATATTCCGGAAGTGGAGTGTAAAGTTCCAGATAGGGTAGTGCTCCAATACTTCTGAAAGTAAATTTAAACAATAGTTCTGAGCTAAGCAACCGAAATAAGATGGCTTCGAATGAAAATTGGAATATCGATTTAGATTTTGGTGATGGCATCAATTTCTTTTTACCCTTGTCGTTCTGTTATCTGTATATCGTTACTGCTTGCACACCTTTCATTAATGACATAATTCATTGGGTTGGTAGGTTGAGCGCACATTTTACAATTTCACTTTTGAGGTTATACGCAACTAATAATTTTATTTTGGCTTTTCAACCAATCGGACAGAGTTGCAAAAGAAAGAAGTAAGAAGAAGAGAAGAAAACGGCATTCAATCTTTACCCGCGTTCTGATCTAGCTTACACACAAATTATCATGCAGTCAGCACTTAAGAGTTATCTTATCTTTAAAAAACATTTCAGAAGATCTTCAGCTTAATTGTTTACCCATCACCCAAAAGTTTTCAAACCTTAATTCAATTTGTTCATTGAAATTCAACTTGTGTATCAATCCACTCCTACGAATAAAAACTTGCCATAAAAAAACAATTAAAACTCAATAAAATAAATTAAAAATACAAAAAATCATTTAAATGAAAATAATTCAGAAATAATACAAAAACATGAAGAAAATTTGAAGATACATAACACAAAAGAGTTAAACTTAAAACTAAGACCTGACCTACATCAACTTTATTTTTATTCTTCCGAATGACAACAACAAAAACGAATAAGAAAATTAAATAAATTTTGACATTTCTTATGTTTTTTTTTGGTTATGGCTTTGCTTTTATTGTGTACGCTTTTTTGTTAAGGAAAAGTGTTTTGTTTAATAATAGAAAATGATAATAAAAAAAAGAACAACAACAAAAGAAATTGATTTTTATTTGTTAAAAAAAAAAATAAGAAAACAAATTAAAATGAAAATTGTAAAATTGCAGAGAAATTAAATTAAGATTTTATTATTATTTTGTTTACTGTAAAAATAGTTTTAATTTTTCTGTTTTTCTCATCAAAAACGATGTTTCTGCAATTAAGATTATTGCTGGATTGTTGTTAGTGGTTGTATTGTATTTAATTGAATATTATAATACTATTATGTATTATTATAAGTAATATTATATCAGTTCACTTCCACATTGGTTTATCGATATACACAAAACAAAACGTTTTCTTTAAATTTCAAGTGATGGTGGTAGAAATTTCTAGCTTTTTTTATTTCGATAAGATCGTTAAAATTTTTATGTGTTGATTTTAATACGGATGTTATTGACGATACGATAGATAATCTAGATAATATTTTTTTATTAACACAAACAGTGGGCTTCCCAGAATAATTTTTGATAACCATAAAAGTGTCTGTAAGTTAAAATTCTCATTTACTTTAGGTTAGTGAATCGAAAAATAAACGGTTTCACTATAGTCTTACTACTGCAAAATAAAATTGATTAGGAAATTAAAAAAGTTTTTTTTTTTTTCAAAACGATCAACATTGACACTTTTAACCTGTAATATCTGTAATAAAATTGGCACATCGCAAAAATTTTAACGACTATTCGTGAAACTTACAATAGAAGAAGAAAAAAAATTATAACGTTAACAATAGAACAAGTGTTGATGTGGAATAGGTTTTTTATGACGAACAACAAAATTAGACAATTGATACTTACATTTTTTGTATTGATATTTTAAGAAGATAAGATTTAATACTCTTGCTTTTATTGTTTGTTTTTTGGTTATGTGTTGACGTCAGTAGTCGTTTTTTACCAAAATTTTCAAGGATTTAAGTTCAAATACTTAGAAAGTTTTCATTTTTGCGGTGATTACACATTAAAGTCATGAAGAAGACTGTTTTGGTCATTCACGGCTACTGACCTTTCAGCCATATTTATTTTTAATTTCGTTGTTATTATAACTAAAAATATATGAAGGGGCTGAAATCTCAAAGCTATGAAATATCAAGACTTCGGTCTGGGTTAAGGATTTTGATAAAGTTTTCGACAAAACACTTTTACGCGGACATTGTTTTTAGTTTTGGTCAACGATGTATATCAAACATAACTATTTGTTAAAGTACATGTATTTTTTTATCTCTCTTTAGTAATTTATTATAAAACTAACACGAAACGTCAATACATTTCCGGAAAATTTTAACAGATTATAAATTAACATAATTTAGTGAAAAGATGATACAATCAGCAAACTACTCAAAAACCTCTCCATTTAGCGTTTCGAGAAAATATTACAAAACCACAAAATCATATTTCTTTCATAATTCCAAAATTATTGTAAAAATTAAATAAAATCAAACTTTTTTCAAAATTCTAAAAATATTCCAAAAATTAATAAAAAAATCAAAGATTAAAACTTTTTTCAAAAATTCTAAAAATATTGCAAAATAAAAAACAAAATCAAAAATTGAAACTTTTTTCAACATACCAAAAATATTCCAAAAATTAGAATAAAATCAAATATTTATAGTTTTTCCAAATTCTAATAATATTCCAAAAATTCTTACAAAATCAAAAATTAAAACTTTTGCCGAAATTCTAAAAATATTGCAAAAATGATTACAAAATCAAAAATACAAGCTTTTTTCAAAATTCCAAAAATATTTCAAAAACTATAACAAATTCAAAAATTTCCATGTCCAATTTCATGTTCGATTACATTTACGTCATATAATCAACTAAATTTTTTTTTCCAAAAAATTGATTAAAAAATAAATGAAATCAATTTTTCGACACACTTGACAATTTTTTTTTTTTGACAAACTTATAATGCAATAAAATTCTCAATAATAATAATTTCATGTTCATTACATTGCATTTCATACAAATAACTAATTTTGTTTTTTTCTAAAAAAATAAATGAAATCATTTTTTTGACACACTTGACATTATTTTTTTGACAAACTTATATGCCATAATTCTCTATAATAATAATAAAATTTCATGCCAATCAAATAATTAATTTTATTTTTTTCCAAAAAATTGTGTAAAATAATAAATAAAAATCTTTCTTTTGACACACTTGACAACATTTTTTTGACAAACTTCTAATGCGATTATTTAGATTTTGATCTCACATACAATTCCGACTATCAAGATTTCTCCACATTTTTTGTTCCTGCTCATTATCGCTCTAAATGAACGTTTTTGAAGCAAAAAATATGCATATTTTCTTGTTTTGACACACTTGACGATTTTTTGACACATTTCCGGTACAGTTATCGAACACATCGTCCTTTCAGGCCTGCCCATTGAGTGTATCTATTTTTATAAAAAATAAAAATTTGAAATCCCTTCAGTGGTTTTCTAGATTTCGTAGGTAATGGCGGACGGACGGCCGCCCGGCCGGCAGACAGAAATACATTTTTTTTGCTTTTTTAGAATCAGTAGTACCTAAAACGTCGAGAAATGTCAAAAAAGTGGGGGTAAGAATTCCAATTTCAGCTCGAGGATTCAATATCTTGGTCTTTTAGACCGAAGTAATTAGTATCTACAATTTTGATTGCCTGCATTAAAAAAAATTATATTTGCATTTTAGATAATAAAATAATAAAGAAATTTATTATTTAATTTTTCTTACGTTTTAATTATATACGTCTAATAATTTCCAGCAACACGAAAATCTGTCAAACCTCATTCTCAATCATCATTAAAGTTTCATTTATCTATCTTGATCATGACCCACTCTAACGATATGCTTATAGACGTATACAAAAATGGCAAAATAATCTTATAATATGTTCGCATACATCTAATTAATATTTTTATTAATATGTTATTAAATAAACGAACAAAAAAAATAGTTTTAATATTTCTGCTTAAAAACTATAAAAAGAAATATTTGTCTTAAGATAAAACAAAAACTTCATAAAACGATTCAATAAATATAAATTTAATTACATTAAATTTTTTTTATTTGATCTGATGTCAGTCAATACAATTGGTTATATTTTTCTTACATAATTTCAATTGAAAATCGCAAGTTTTTTTGTTTTTGGTCTTGTATGTCAGTAATTAAATTGAAACGTTAACATTTGAACGTAAATATTAAAACTGAGTTGCTTAAAGCTAAAATTATTAGATTTTTGTTAGAGATTTAATAGACAACAAGTCGTGGTGAAATATAGATAAATCTAATCTCTATAAATCTTTTGGATAATAATCTAAAAACATGATTTCATGATATTCAAAGTATTAATAGTGAAAGCAATAAAAATTTTAATTAATACAAATCTTATTAATACGATAAGCATATTTTGACCTTCATTATTACTTCGGTCTGAAAGACCTAAGTATTACATTCATGAGCTCAATGTGAAATTCTTACCCCCACTTTTTTTGGCATTTCTCGACGTTTTAGGACCTACTGATTCTAAAAAAAGCAACAAAAAAAATGTGTGTCTGTCTGCCGGCCGTCCGTTATTACCTACGCTACAGGGAAAACCGCTGCAGGGATTTCAAAAATTCTTTTTTCTAAAAATAGGTATACTCAAGGGATAGGTCTGAAAGGACGCTGTGTTCGATAACAGTACCGAAAGTGTGTCAAACAGCTCATTATGTGTGTCAAAAATAGCAAATTTTCATATTTTTGGCTTGGTTCGTTTTAAGTGATTACGAGTAGGAACATTAAATTTGGAGAAATCTTGATGGTAGGGATTGGTATGTGAGATCAAAAACTAGATTGTTGCGTTATAAGTTTGCCAAAAAAATGTTGTCAAGTGTGTCAAAAGCAAGGTTTTTATTTATTTTTTACCCAATTTTTTTTAGAAAAAAATAAAATTGTTTGTTTGAAATGTAATTTTATTATTATTATTGAGAATTATGGCATTATAAGTTTGTCAAAAAAACGTTGTCAAGTGTGTCAAAAAATGATTTCCTTTATTTTTTTAGCCAATTTTTTGGAAAAAAAATGCAGCTGTTTTTATGACGTAAATGTAATTGAAAATGAAATTGGACATAGAAATTTTTGAATTCGTTATAGTTTTTGAAATATTTTTGGAATTTTGAAAAAGTTTGTATTTTTGATTTTGTAATAGTTTTTGCATTATTTTTAGAATTTTGGAAAAAGTTTTAATTTTTATTTTTGTAAGAATTTTTTGAATATATTTAGAAATTTGAAAAATGTTTAATTTTTGATTTTATTATAAATTTTGGAATTTTGGAAAAAGTTTTAATTTTTGTTTTTGTAAGAATTTTTTGAATATATTTAGAAATTTGAAAAATGTTTAATTTTTGATTTTATTATAATTTTTGGAATTTTGAAAAAAGTTTTAATTTTTGATTTTGTAATAATGTTTGGAATATATTTAGAATTTTGGAAAAGTTTAAATATTTGATTTTATTCTAATTTTTGGAATTTTGAAAATATTTGGAGTATTATCGGAATTTAGAAAAAGTTTAAATATTTGATTTTATTCTAATTTTTGGAATATTTTTGGAATTCTGAAAAAGTTTGATTATATTTAATTTAACAATGTTTTTAGAATTTTGATTATAATTTTCCGGCAACGTATTGATGTTTCGTGTTAGTTTTGTAATAAATTTTTAAACAGATAAAAAATACTTGTACTTTAACAAAGAATCATGTTTGATATACATCGCTGCCCAAAACTAGAAACCATGTCCTCGTGAAAGTTTTTTGCCGAAAACTATTTCAAAATCCTTAACCCAGACCACAGTCTTGATATCTCAGAGCTGTGAGATTTCAGCCCCTCCATATATTCCAATTTAGAAAATAAAATATTTTAAGTTTTTTTAAAAACCTAAACCAAATAAGCAATAATCGTTAAACAAAAAAATTATTTTTAAAAATAAATATAAATATAAATTTAATATAAATTACGATGGAATACTTTTAACTCGATTTTCAATTACTTTTGACAGCGAGAAAATACAGAAAGAAAAATGACAAAAGAACAAAAAAATATAAGACAAATTTCAAGTTTCAAACATAAGACAAATCGAATTTTAATAAATATAACGAATATGTACGCGACCATACTCAATTATTTTGTTTAACCCAATGATACTCTAGCTTTTGTGGTTCAATTACGATTTAAGTAACTTGACTTTATTAGACAACAATTTAATTTTTAAAACATTTTCAATGCAGGATTTCAAATGACTTAAACTTTTTTTAGACCTATCGTAGCGACTTTATCCAGAAATAATTACAAGGTTGTTATTTTCAATTTTGAGCGAAAAGTAAAAATCTTGCCACACTTTTTTGGCATTTCTCGACGTTTTAGAAATTTTTAGAAATTTTTAGAAATTCACCCTCTCATAAATTCTCAGGGAAATGAAATGTTTGTTTGAATCCTAATCGTAGTGGCATAGTATCTTCAGATATTAGGGCATTAATTTGTAATTTATTATAATTAACACTAAACATGCTTAACTTCATTTTAAAAAAAAACATAAGTTTGGATTTTTAGGAAACTTTTGGACCACATTGTTCAAAAGAAAATACTGAATAATAGCTTTTGTTTTTCCTTATTTTATTTACAGAAAATGAAACTATGCAAAAAAATAATATTATATGAATTTTATAGGAATTATATGAATTTTAGCACACCCTGTCAAATAAATAATTAATTTTCTTATTAATATGGAAATTATAAAAATTATAAAACAGATAAAAGACAATAAAATTTAAAAAAAACTACATTATCGATAAATTTAAGATTTAAATGCCGTATATCGAATTATTATGAATGAAAAGGAAAAATTTTTATGTTGTAAAAAAAGTAATAAAAATAAATATATGATCAGCGTTGAACCCCGGGCCTTTCTCACAACCCTCTACGTCGATAATGACAACAAAATTTTGTACTGAGTATTTTGAACTTCATTTTAATAAATCTTTGTAAATTATTAAATTTATGACAATGTATATTCTAACACAAATTTTTTTTTGCACTAAAAACATAAAAAGTTTTCTTTTTAAAAAATGTCAAAAATCTATATTTTTCTATGCTGCTATGTTTCTTCTATAGAACAGTTTTCTGGTTCTGATTCCTTTCGCAATGTTTCTGATTAATTTAACTTGATTTAAGTAAAATTAAATCTAATCCGTTTCAACCAATTATAATTGTAATGAAGATTCAATCGTGTAATTAGTAACCTTATTATAAATAACATTTACCAACTTTACTATTTAATGTATAAATCATTCTTAAAATAATTTTCATTGTATATATTACACATCTATGGACTAATTGAAAATGAAAACAAGTTAAAAAAAAAATTTTTGAATTACCACTCAATATTTTATTGAAAAAAATTTAATTCGATTCAAAAACAAAAGAAAATATTGAGAAAAAAGATATTCATTACAACAATCACAACAGAAAATAGAACAAAAAAGAAAACAACAACAAAAAGTATAAAAAAACAGAATAGCCACGAAAGATTTCTTCTAAAAAACTGAAGAAAAAATTGAGCATCCATAAAAATCCCCTGAATGTATTCCAAACTAAATTAAAAAACCTAAAACCTTAAAAAACTACACTATCGATAAATTTAAATATCGTAAATTGTCCGCAGCTTTAAACTGTGTTCAAATCAATCTTTTGTGATGAAGATATAAACTCATACTAAAAGAGAAATACATGCTCCAATAGTAGTTTTTGTTTTTCCTTATTTTATTTCATGGAAATGAAATTATGGCAAATAATGATGTGAAAACCAATGTTTTATGATTTTTAGCACTCAAACAAATAATTAATTTTCTTGTTAATATCGAAATGATAATAGTTTGAACGAAACGGGAAAAGACAACAGCAATAACTTTAAAAAACTGCATTATCGATCATTTTAAAATTCATAAAATGAAATGTTTTTGATTTTTATGAATTCATGAATCAAAAAACAATAATTTTAATTTTGTTGAGGATTTTTCAGATCAATTAAACTCAAGTAAGAAAGAAGTAATTGGAATTTTTCAATTCAAACGTATGGTTTGAAGGATATAATTGGTTCAAAGGTATAATTTTAATGTTATTTAAAAAAATTATAAAAAAAAACAATAAAAAAATGTACCACGCCAGGAATTGAATTCTCGGTTTATAGCTCCTCAGTCGACCCCATTACCCATATTGCAGTTTGAAACGTTACGACCGGATAGAGGTATAGACTCACGGCTATTATATTATAGAATAGAATATATAGATTATAGATTCCAAGTATGAAGTCAATAAAAACGAATCGTGTTATATCTCGAAAAATCAAACAACGGAAAACCCCAACATCGAAAATCATAACACCAGAAGTTCACACTGTCGCAAAGGCATTGCATCGAAAGATAGTTGCACCGAAATTTTTTTGATATACTCAAAAGTCAAAATATCATATCATCGAAAAATCATATGATCGAAATTCATAAAATCATTTTATTCGATTTTATGAATCTATACGGCGGATATCATTTGAGATTACAATATTCCTAGCACTGTGAATAATTTTTCGATATATAAATAAATTATTCATAATATCGAATATTTTCGATGTTATGATATTTTGATAATATGATTTTTTATTCTGGCTTACGAATTTCTATCAAATGATTTTTCGCTTATATGAATTAAATTTTCGCTGACGTGATGTTTCGATGCAATGACTTTCCGATGAAATGAATTTTGATTTTTCAGTGATTTGATATTTTGATCTAATGAAATTCATTCGATGATATGAAATTCGGTGGTATGAACTTTCGTTCTACTGATTTTCGGTTCTATAACACGATTCGGTGATTTGATTTTTCGATGCTGTGATGCAGACTCGATAAAAAATGATCGGGTTCAGTGTCGGTTGCGTAGATCACGAATCTCATTATTAGGTATTATATTTATTATTGTTTGGTATATTTCTCATTCGAGTTCATTTTTAGTATATTGCTGCTGTTACTAAAAAGGTCATAAAATTTTTCACAAAAATTTGTTAATTTATATTTCACATACAAAATGACGTTCAAAGTCTCAACACTTAATTGCAATTTTCCTGATGTCTCTTTACTCTTTATTTATCTTAGAAAAAACATTTCCAGTTGCAACATTAGTTCCTGGTATAGAGACAGCGCGTATTCCACAATTTTTAGTGCATTATTGTATGGAACATGGTTTGTTTCAAAATGAAGAAATGTGTCTAGCCATTTGTTCTCCATTTGTATTGAGATTTTTGCTAAAACCGCATATTCCTTCCCGTTTCCGTCGTTTCCTAGCTTGTCGTGCATTTTTTTACATTTTTTTTAAATTGCTAAAACTCGGGACTGTCCCGTATGAGCGGACCTTACTGTATGAGTATGACCCAAAGACGTTGTTTAGTCAACGTCCTAATAGCGACGCTGGTATTTTATGATGTGCCATCGTATCGGCTATGCTTAAACTACTTGTTCTTTCCATCAGGTATCATTATAGGAGTGATGACTCCCTCCTCAAACAAAATCAATAATATTCACCGTCACACAAAATGAATAATATATTGACAAATTTTTTACAGTTTCTAGGATTACCAAAAAATCGGAAGCGTTACTTAAGCAATCAACATCAGATCATTCTACATCTGTTGTTTTTTTTTTTTTCAAAACCCGAAGAAAAAAACATATAATGAAAAAAACCGTTTGCTGTTTTGCGTGCAACGGTGGAAGAATCTTAACTCCTTTTCCCTAAAAATTGACCAAGCCAAAATATAAAAAACGTTTCTTTTTGTTTCTATAAAATGGACTTTCAAATGAAATTCGCTCTCTTCTGGTTCATCAACTTGAGATTTGTAACTTTTAGTTGAAAACTCAGTTCAGTACACTTGAATTCAGTACACAACTTCAGACTCCACAGTTGATTTAAAACTCAAGAGCCTGATAAGTTTAATAGGATATTCACATAACACTCCTAGATACTCTATTACAAATCCCTTTAGGTTAAGTCGATTTTCTTAAATATCCTAAACGTAATTTCCTTAGATCTCCAAGGGTTAACTATAGAAGTATATCCTCAGTTCTTTACGAAAACTCATTTTTCAACATTTTTGTAGACAAATTTTCATCAACATTTTTCATGTTGTGGTATAAGCTCGTTATTATTTTTCCCTCATTACATTTCGTTCTCGTATTTATTTTCAGTTTTTGTTGTTTTCGGGTTGATTTTTTTCAAAAATAAAATAAATGAAATACAAACATCGATAGTTGTGAAATCGTTTTCGGGAAATAATATTTTGTTGTAATATTTTATTTTCTCCTGGTATGTAAGTAAATAACATTGAATGAACATTCGTTATGTTGTCATTGGTTAAGAGCATGGATAATGTAGAGAAGGAAAATATCATTCAATCAGTTTTGAATGGAAAATTTTGATCATCTGCTGCTACAAATAAACTAAACCTCATTGGATATTTTATGGTTTGTTAGATGAATAATAAAATTTGCATTTTGTACTTTAAGAAATTAAATTGCCTTTATTTCGGAAGGCTAGCTACTTATCAGCTATACATATGTGATTGTTTATATTAAATTTTTAGAAAACTGAATTAGAAAGATGAAACTTGTAAGCTCTAACTTTTGGTTGATTGATTAAGGTTTATAGGTTAATCGAAAGAACATTACGAACATATCATTTTAGTACTACAAATGCTTGAACTTCTTTGATCTTTCCACACACGTTTAAGCATTGAAAAAAGGATGAAAATGTTTGTTATAATAATAAATTGCGATTATAGTACTATTTCGTAGGCTCATTGCATAATTTTATTGACTTATTTAAAAATTTATAAATATTAGTGTTTAATGAGCCACCGAAATAAAAATATCTTAAACCAAAATCTACATCAAATTCAACAATACTTTAACAATTTACAATATGATTGATGATAACATTTCTTCACAATTTAATAACGAAAATCAAGTTTTTGATGTATAACAAATGATACATTTATAACAATAAAATAAATAAACATGTCAAACCCAGAATTTATCGACTGAATTACATCTTAAATATTTACAGCTTTATATAGACGAGACCAGTCTGTAAGTTACCCATACTCTTACCGTCTATCATAGGATCGTTAATCATTTTTCAACTTTCAATTATAAAAAAAATGTTTTAAGATTGTACGAATATAAACAAAAAAAATTGATTTAATTCAATTTTCGCCATCATCAATCGCGATTAAATGTGAGAAATATTTACATTTTAAGTGAAAATATTTATACAATTGAATTAAGCTATACGTATATAATTATAAAGTGGAACGATCTGATAAATTTGCTATGGTCTACAATAATGTTTTGCTTAATTTGTGCTTTAACGCACGCAGCATTTCAAGCAACATTCAGATAATAAATTATAAAATCTTAAGAGACCAAACACAAACATTATCTGTTTCTTCAAAACAATTTTTTCGGCAAACGGCTGTAAAGGTTAACTTTACTGCCGCTAGGGAGTTAGTTAAAGTCTTACTTTTTTGGACAGCAGTTGCAAAAGTAACGCCATTTTTATTTTATACTACGGCGGCTGTCTTAAGATACAGGGTGTTGAAAAATAAAGAAATTGCTCGACCCTGGTGTATTGAAATGGCTCTACAGTCAAAACTACTGAGATGATTTTAATGTTAGATAGCTCAAAATGTAGGTATTGAACAGAGCTAAAAAATAATTCAAATTATATGACCTAGAACATTTTCTTTTAGAAAAATAACGGTAAAAAATTAAAATTTTAAAATTTGATTTTCTAGAAATGCGTATTTTTTATTTTTTAATATTTGAAAGGTACATATGTTACTAACATTTTATAAAAAATTCAGCAGGTGAAAATTTTTTGTTTTTTTTTCAGTAATTTCATTGCAACACGCCTTAAAATTTTTCTTCATAAAAAAGGTGGAGTTAAAAAATGAACAGTTGTTTTTGGATTTACATATATGTTTTTATAATAAATTTTTAATTTTAACTCAAAATAAATATTTTACACATTTTTTATCATTTATTTAATTTTACAATACTAAATTCCGTAGAGCTAAAATAACGTCTAGCTAGGATTGATCCATCATTTGTAGGAATGTATGAGTGATATCATCGTGTTCCAGGAATTGTTTTTAAATTGGCGTATCTATCAGCTAGTTGATTTCGTTTTCCAATGTGTAATAAAGCTGTTATTCAATCTTCGTAATTTAGAGTCGCACTACTTTCTCGCACGCATTAAATTTATATTAACAAGAAAGTTCACCCTTTTCAAACACACTTTCTTGTATTCCATTCGAAATCGTCTCTTACAATAATTTCTGTTTAAGTTTGTCATAAAACAGTTGTGTAATCTCCGTAATTCGGAATTGCTCTATTTCCCAAAAAGACTAGAAAAATCAAGCAATAGGTTACTTCTCGTTTACTGTAATATCATGAACTCTTGAAGTTGTTTTTGCTTCCTTAAAATACAAATTCTTACATTCAATGCGTAATTATCTCATACATAATTTTCTTTTGGTTTGTTATAAAAGAGTTGTGCAAACTCCTTAGTGGGTATATTAATCAGCGAAAAGTTCCCAAGAAACAAACTCATCGTTCTTATCGCTTTGTTATTGTTTACAAACGGCCGTTAAGAATGATATAAATAGAAGCGATATAGGGCTTCTCTCTCTTAAATCTTTCTGTGCTAAACGGTGAACAGCTGTTTGCTGTCATTTTGTGATTTTGTGACGTTTGGACATTGAGTTTTGTTTTTGGGTGTGGTTTTTTTTCAACTCATTACAAAATCCAATTAATTTGATGATAATCATTAATCAAAAACAAAGAAAATATCAAAAATAAAAAGGGAACAAAAATTCTGGTTTGTACGCATATACAATACTTACCTTAAATTTGTGTTAAAGAATATTCAAAAAATAGGCAATAATCTGTTAAATAAATTAGTGAAATTAAATCATAATTGTTCGCATGTGCAACATTTTACCATAATTCTATGTTAAATAATATTATAAAAATAGGCAATAGACTGTTAAATAAAATAGTGAAAATAAAACATATTTGTTTGCATATTCACATATTCGTTTTATCATAGTTCCATGTTCGTGAATATTGCAAAGATAAGCAATAGAAATCAGTTAAATAATATATAAAAAAATCATAACCATATTTTTTTAAAAAAAATTCAGTGATAAATTGTTGTTTTTTTTTAAAGACTGCGAGTCAATGAAAATTCGTAATTGTGCGAAGTTAAGATAATAATTTTGTGTTAACGAGTGTCTAAAAGGGAGACAATTAGCCAAAAAACCAATCTGTAAAGTACGTAAAATCTACAAACAGTCCGCATTGAACAATTTATCACGTGCCACAGTTGCGCCGTGTGTGCTGAATACGGCAGTACATTTCCGTATCGACCATTTTGTATTTTGTATTTGGTGTGATCCATAAAAGATATTTCCGGAAGAACAACCACCTCCAAGGCTGAATAGGAGATTTCTTAAATATCTACAAGAATCGCCGGTGGAATTCTACAAAACCCATACTGGATGAGGATGTATGAGTAAAGAGGCTCTTTGAGGCGGGATCTCGACTAACTATGGGGTGAGTCATGTTTTAACTTTATTCTATGTGTGGGTATGAATGATTATGGATGTGTATGTAGGTGTATAAGTGTGAAAATATGTTTTCTCTCTCTCTGGCGTTTACATCCCATGGAGGGATTTTGCCGTCTGTGCAATCAGCTTCCAATTATCTCGTTCCATGACCAGTTGACCCCAGTTTCGACATCCTATATCACGAAGGTCTTGGATGATGTCATCACGCCAGCGTTGTCTAGGTCTTCCTCTTCGACGAACACCAGCTGGTTGTTGTTGGGACGCTTTTTTTATCATTCTATCCAATGGAGCCCTTTCTACATGACCAAACCATCTAACCCGGTTAGATTTAATGAATCCGATTACATCACAGCCTCCAAGAAGCTGTCTGATTTCGTGATTCATTCGGATTCTATACTGATTTTCAGCAACTTTACATGGACCATAAATTGTTCGTATGACCTTCCTCTCGAAAGTTGATAAAATTCTACAATCGGAGGAAGTCAGTGTCCAGCTTTCACTTCTAAATGTAAGCACAGGTCGAATTAATGCTTTGTAAAGTGTGAGTTTACACGACCGCGAAAGATATTTTGATCGCAGAAGTTTTGAGTATGCGTAGAAAACTCTGTATGCGGCAGAGACACGGGCTTTGATATCTGCCTGCATGTCATTTGACGATGTTATTACAGACCCGAGGTATTTGAAGTTTTCCACGCGTTCCACTTCATAGTCGCCAGTATCCAGATTTCCGGGAGGTATGTTCTTAGATGTTGTTAACACTTTGGTTTTGCCGGTGTTGATGCATAATCCAAGTCGTTTAGCATTTCTTTCAAGCTGAGAGAGACTATCCTTAATATCGCTTGTTCTACGTCCGAGAAGCACAATATCATCTGCGTAGCCAAGAACTTGACTAGATTTGTTATATATGCAGTTTTGTGTCTCAATTCGGCTTTTTCTTATCGCGTACTCCAGCGCCAAATTAAACAGTACGGGCGCGAGTGCATCACCTTGTCGAACACCTGATGTTATATCGAAAGGAACAGAAACTGACCCTTCGATTACTATTCTACAATTTGATCCGGATGTTGTGAGTTTGCACAGAGAAACAAGTTTCTCTGGGATGCCAAGGCATATGAGTGCGGACCAAAGGTTTTCGCGGATGATACTATCATATGCTTGCTTGAAATCAACGTAGAGCTGGTGAATGCTGATGTTGTACTCCCAACATTTTTCTAGAATCATCCTTAAGGTAAAACATTGATCTGTGGTTGAACGGTTGGGACGAAAACCACACTGATAGTCACCGATGATAGATTCGGCGAACGGGATGAGTCGAGCAAGTACGACATTACCTAGTATTTTATATGCAGTGTTCAACAGTGCGATGCCACGATAATTCGCACACTTTAGACGGTCACCTTTCTTATGCAACGGAACAATGAGAGCTGTTTTCCATTCAGCAGGTAGTTCTTCTTGGTCCCAGATTGCAAGAATCAGATCATATATACGTGAGACCAGAGCTGCTCCTCCATTTTTCAAAAGTTCTGCGGGAATACCATCGAAACCTGGTGATTTGCCATTTTTCAGTTTTTTAATGGCAGCTTCCACTTCTTCTATTGCTGGGTAAGGGACAAAAATCTCCTCATTTGACGGAGCAATTGCTCGAATAGGATGAACTTCATTCGTTCTATTCAGAAGGTCTTGAAAGTGGGATCGCCACACTGCCAGCACATCGCGTTCACTTGTTGTAAGTTCATTGTTTTCATTTTTGATGGCTGTAGATCTTGGGTGGAAATCTTTTGTCAGATTCCGTGCATTGGCAAAGCACTCTTTTGAATTTCCGTTGGCCGCATGTAGGTCGATGTTTTCGATGCAGCTCTTCATGTGTCCGCGTTTCTTTTTACGTAGAAGTTTTGCTGAGGCTTTTCTGGCGCATAGATAATCAGCTTGGGAGCTTCGGGTGTTCCTTGTTAACCATTTTTCTCGCAGTTTTTGTTTATTTTCAACGGATTGGCGGCATTCGTCGTCAAACCATTCGTTGTGTGATTTCGGTGGTCGTTTTCCGATTGTAGTTTGTGCTGCGGCTATAATGGTTGATTGAAGCGTTTGCCATTCTTCTTGTATGTTTAATGGCATCTCAGAAGAGATGTCATGCTCTTCTATGTTTTGTGTTATTATTTCCTGATATCTATTCAGCGTTTCCGGATGTTTAAATGCTTCGACATTCCAGCGCACGGTCTTTTTTGCTTGTCTATTAAATGTAGATGATAATTTGCACTTGTACTTAAAGATGACAAGCATATGATCGGTGTCCATATCAGCACCTCTGTATGATCGAAAGTCAGTTACACTTGTAGAGTGTCTCTTAGATATCATGACGTGATCGATTTGATTTTCTGTTCTTCCGTCATTTGATTTCCACGTTGCTTTGTGAATTCTCTTGTGAGGGAAGAAAGTGCTGGAAATTACTAGATCATACATCATAGCCAGCTCGGCTGCGCGAAAACCGTTATTGTTGCTGGTATGATGCAAGCTGTTAGGGCCGATATGTGTTTTAAGCTCTGCAATCCTACCAATTTGAGCATTAAAGTCACCTACCACGATTTTTATATCGTGCCGCGGGATGTTATTGATGACTTCTTCGAGTTCTAGGAAGAACAGGTCTTTAATATCATCTGCTTTATCTTCAGTAGGTGCATGAACATTGACAATCGTTACATTGAATTTTTGCGTGCGGATTCTCAGTGTGCATAACCGCATATTAATTGGGCAGAAGTCGATAACATGCTGATTCACGCGAAGGTGTATAAGAAAGCCAACTCCAAATTCTCCTCCGTTTTGATGACCGCAATAATAAAGAGTGTATCCTTTCGCTGTTTCATGGATTCCACTCCCTGGCCATCTTAGTTCTTGTAATGCCACTATATCCAGTGTGTAGCTCTCGACTTGTTGTGTTAGTTTTAGGAGATCTCCTGGTCTTCTGAGGCTTAGCACGTTCCAGGTTCCCATTTTTAAATCGTAGTCCGGGTACAGTTTCCGAGGTCGTTCCAATATTGAATCCGAGATATTCCGAGGCCTGTGTACAGAATTCATGACAATAATTTTTTTACGGAAATGGGGTGTTAGCCCTTCGCCCAACCCAAATTTTCGTGAATGGGTTCGTTCTGCATCTTAAGGTCACCAGAAACAACCTTTTTACACGTTTGTATAGCGAGCCGCTTGATCCAAGACAGACGCCCGCTGCAAGCCGCCCCTAACATGGAGAACAGACGCTTGAGTTGCACTGGTTTTATGGCGCCAATGACTCGCCATGGTGCAGAATCATTGAGTATAAGCAGTATTTACTCTGCCCCTCTCAACTACACCAACCTAATTCTGTTAGCGTTACCCAGGTAGCACGGCGTGGACGTAGAATTTCGGATTTTCACTACCCGAAAATATGGTTGTGTGGAAATATCTTCATCAGCAGTGTTCGGATGAAATCAAATCCATTATGCCTGCAAACAGTCAAACTGTAGAGATCACTCACTCACCACTGTCATATAGTGAAAGAATGCAGAGGGATTTCTTTGTTTGTAAAACGAAATCAACTAGCTGATAGATACGCCAATTTAAAAACAATTCCTGGAACACGAGGATATCACTCATACATTCCTACAAATGATGGATCAATCCTAGCTAGATGTTATTCTAACTCTACGGAATTTAGTAAAGTAATATAAAATTAAATAAATGATAAAAATGTGTAAAATATTTATTTTGAGTTGAAATTAAAAATTTACTTTACAAACATATATGTAAATCCAAAAAAACTGTTCATTTTTAACACCACTTTTTTTTATGATGAAAAATTTTAAGGCGTGTTGCAATAAAATTAATTAAAAAAAAAAAAAAATTTCCCCTCCTGAATTTTTTATAAAATGTTAGTAACATATGTACCTTTCACATATTAAAAAATTAATTTCAAAATTTGAATTTTTTACCGTTATTTTTTTAAAAGAAGGTGTTCCAGGTCATATCATGTGAATTATTATTTTGATTAGCTCTGTTCAATACCTACATTTTGAGCTATATAACATTAAAATCAGTTCAGTAGATTTTACTCTAGAGCCATTTCAATACACCAGGGTCGAGCAATTTTTTCATTTTACACCACCCTGTATCTTAAGACAGGGTAAAAAAAAAATCAAAACACAGAAAATTTTATTTTATTGATGTCGATGAATTCCAATACCAAAATATACAAAATTAAAACCTCATTTCCAAAATTGCGTGTTTTTTGCTGATTTCACGTGTTTTTCACCATTTGTTATTTGTTATTTTGTTATTTTTTCAAACAAATTGTATAACTATGACAATAAAAATAAGTTGATTCTCATTGGATTATGATATTTTGAATTATTGTATGTTACTATGACAACAAAACATAACAAACAGTTTCATTGGATGATGAAATTTTGAATTATTGTATAACTATGACAACAAAATAACAACTATTTCAATTGGATTATGAAATTTTGAAAAGGCTGCTGTGATAAAAAAAATTTCAAACTATGTATAGACTCAACACAAAAAGTATCACTTTAGCTCCTAATTAAATAATGTACTAATCAAATTAATCATTAAATATAATTTTTATTGCATAAATATTAAATTTATAATCACAATTTCATAGCTAATCAAATAATTTTTATTTTACAGTTACAACTTTCCACACAACATCTTACCAACAGATAATAAAAAAAAATCATCATAAAATTATTCTCTAAGAATCTCAACGATAGAAAAAAAAAATTAAAATGAATTTGAATTTAAATAAAAAAATTTTAGATAAAAAAAATTTAAAGTGATGAAATTAATTATAATTAAATTAAACAACCGAATGTTAATTTATTTTGGAATAATTTTATCAACGATTCATCTCGGATATGTTGATGGAGATATATTTACATTAGGCTATTTAACAGGATCACAAAGGAGGCCTGGAGATTTTGAATACACAAAACCAGGTACGGATATGAGTTAATGTTATTATTATTGAGGCACTATACTAACCTTTTAAATCGTATTTTTGTTTCTCATCAGTATCATGAATTAAATACACACTAATTAAGTGAATATAATTTATCTGATGTTAATTTTTTGAACCGTTTGTTGTGTAATTTACGTAATTTATTAACTTTTCGTTGCTAAAATGTAAAAGATACAATTTTGTAAGATTTATTTTTGTTCGTGTTATTTGCAGTTAAACTGCAAAGCTGTCATTTAAATTTATTGCGATATAACATAAGCGTCGGTCATATACTCTATTATCGTAATCAAGTCATAATAAATTTTATGCGAATATTTTATTTAGTATTGCTAAGAACAATTCGAGAATGAATTTAAATACTGAAACCTGTGTGACCTCAGAAGCTCTGTATACAATTTTTTTTTTCAAAAGTCAAAAATCACATACAATTGCTTTTAGTTGTAGGCATAGTCGAATAGAAAGAAAAACTTGGCAAAGAAATTAAAATGACATAAGTATTTTTTTCGGCAAATGGCTGTAAAGTTTAACTTTACTGCCGCTAGGGAGTTAGCTAAAGTCTTACTTTTTAGCCTGACAGTAAAAGTAACGTCTAGCGACAGCAAAAGTAACGCAATTTTTATTTTATATTACGGAGGCTGTAAAGTAGCATTTGTTATTTGTTAGTTTGTTATTTTTTCAAACATATTGTATAACCATGACAACAAAAAATAAGTTGATTCTCATATTATGGCATTTTGAAAAGGCTGCTTTGATAAAAAATTTTATTCATACAAATTTAAATGTTTTTTTCACTTTTTTGGAAGTAATTATGACGATACAAATTCATATTTATAAAAAGTTTGAATACATCAAACTTTGATGAATACATCAAATTTATAAAAAATTTAAACGTTTGCCGAAAAAATAGTGTATTTAATTCGGAGCTAAAGTGACTTTTTGTGTTTCGTCTATAATTAATTTCGTCTATATAAACTATAGACTCAACACAAAAAGTATCACTTTAGCTCCTAATTAAATAATGTACTATTTTCCTGATTGAATGAAACTTGAATAGGTTGTCGTAAGAACATAACATAATCTACCATGACAAAACATAGCTTAACATAACAACATAAAATGTAGCTGGATTTGCAGTTCCCTGCTTTCCAGCTGTTCCTACTAGTCCAGAACACTTCTCACAAGACCTCCTCTGTCTTCTCTTCGAAGAATGTCCAACAACCAAATAACCTACAGAAACCTACCTACGAGAAATGCTTGCCCCACCACGTTGAAGCACTTTGCCCAAGTTTGAACAAAAAGTTGCAAAACTACACCTTACTACTTACCGAAACATTTTGGTCCTAACTTTCGGAAGACTTGCTCCTCCCTCTACTCTTTGTCTATTTTTGTCCAAAAGTTTATCGCATTAGAAATTAAAAAATCCCGACCTATCAACGAAGCAGACAGATAGACGTGTGATTATTATTATTACTTCGGTCTGAAAGACCTTAGTATTACATTCAAATCCAATTCAGATCCAATTCAGATCCAAAAGAGAAATTCTTACCCTCACTTCTTTTGGAATTTCTCGAAGTTTTAGGACCTACTGAATCTAAAAAAGCCAAAAAATGTCCGACTGTCTGCCGGCCGTCACAACCATCGTTATAAAAACCCGCTGGAGCGTTTTCCAAAACTTTTGTTTCTAAAAATAGGTTAACTTAATGTAGAAAGGACGATGTGTTCGATAACTGTACCGAAAGTGTCAAAATAAGAAAATTTGCATATTTTTTGCTTGAAAAATGTTCATTTTAAGTGATTACGACTTACGAGTAGTAACATTGAATGTTGAGAAATCTTGATCGTCGGCATTGGTATGTGAGACCAGGACCTTGATTATTGTATTATAAGTGTGTAAAAAAAATACTGGTCAGTGTACCAAAAGAATGATTTTTTTGAGAAACATAGAATGGGAAACATTTTCGATTAGAAACATTTGTCTGGGTGGTTTTAGAATTATTTTTTTTGCATTTTTTTTAATTTTTTTTCTGAATGAACAATATGTCGAGAATATTGTGTACAAATTTTAAGTCAATCCGAGTAAAACTAACGGAGTTGAAAGCGTTTCAACAGGGTTGTCGTTTGATTCCATTTGCCCGAAAACGTCATTTTGGAAGTTCGTGAACATTAGAACTCAAATTCTACTGAACCGATCCTTTTGAAAATTTGAACATTACTTCTTCACATAAATCAACAGGTAATCAGGTTTTTTTTTTAAAATTTTTTTCTATTTTTTAATAACAAATTAAACGCGATTTTTTGAGCTAAAATCGCGATTTTCACTTCACAGTGCTGCAAAAAATAGAAAAAAAACTCTTCCTGATTACCTCTAGAAGTACATCACCTTCAAAACGCATATCAATTTTTTTGTTTCACATGATCCGGTAACGAGTTATGATGTTCACCGCAAAACCACTTCTTTTCAAGCCGCCTCTGGAGCGGCCGCCATTCAACGACACCGGCTGATTTATCAATATTTTTGATTGAAATTTTTTTCTGACATACTTCAAAAGTTTTACAATAATATGTAATTAAATTTAATAAAATTATATTACTCATGTCGCCGCAAAAAAATCACAAAAATTTGTTTTTTTTCGTCTTTAAAACCATACCCCCCCTTAAAAAACGTCAATATTGCTATAGTGGTGGTTTTTGAAGCTTTTTCCATATAAACAATTGGATTTATATATATATATGTATATTTTTTTTAATTGAAAGCTTGATGGGAAGTTTTTCCTTAAAGAAACGGTAAAAATCTGGAAGTTTTGATAAGGCAACGGGAAATTTATTTTTTAAAGTCTAGCATCACTGATTCACATATATAAAAATTTTTGGAAGACAAATCTGACAGCCAATACGTTTTTTGAAACAATAACCGATCGAAACACACCGATCTCCATCGTACAAGTGAGATGCTTAGTCTGAATCAACAATCCCGGGGGCGTACAATCCACAAAGGTTTAAAAAGCAAAGATTCATCAACACCTCAACACGCATGTTGTTGTGGGACCTAGGTTTTAACAGGTATCTATGCGTGTTGTTGTAATTCCTACACTGCACGTTTTATTAAAAAAAAAATCGTTGGACCCCCCTCCCTCCCTAAAACTTTTTCTGTGTGATAGTCTGGTAAGCAAAGATTTTGTTGTATTTTTAAGCACAAAAAAAAATAATTGATTTTTTTGTCATATCCAATTTGTGTGTTTTTCTTTATACTTTTTATTAATAAAGAAAACGCAATTGATAGTACGAATAACCTAAGACCTAAGCATTGTTGAAATGATAATATATTATAAATAATTTTATTTTCGCTCTCTTGATTCATATTTTGGTTTTTCTTTTTTATTGAATTTGATGCCTTTCTCAGTTAATGACAGTGTGGTATAGTAAGTAAAGATTTTGTTGTATTAGACGATAAAAGCACAGCTATTTCACAATTTCAAATTTTCGCTACTATCGAAAGTCCTCTACCTTCTTTTTTAATTAAAAACGATTAATTAATGAGTGATTATTAACTGAAATGCTAAAAATCAACAAACAAAGTGAGTCAAGGCATGGTTTGACTTTTTTAAAATTCGGGATCCATTACAGGCTTCGTCTTTAAACATATTGATAAATGATAATTAACATAAGACATTCAACATAATTAATACTTATAACCGTCCACGATGAATTAAATCAACAAGTTAACCTACAGTTAAACTTCCAGGTCAATTGAAAAATTAGAAGACAGGCAAGCTAAGACGTAAACTGAGAGATCAACTATCAACTGATATTCAGGTTCTGGGTAACTGAGAAGTAAACTTTGTGGTAAACTGTCACAACATCTGAAACGTCAACTGACATGTCGGGTCAACTATCAGTTTACCTAACAAGTACTGATGGGTTAAGTGGTCAACTAACAGATCAACCGTAGGATAAACTTACAATTAGGATAAACTCACAAGTTACTAACAGATTAAATTACGGCTTAATTGTCAAATTGGTAGCTCGGTTAGGGAAACTTTCAAGTCGATTGACAGATTCTGGCAACTATCAGGCCAACTGTAGGGTACACGATCTGAAAGTTCAACTGAGCAACTGAAAGGTCAACTGTCAAGTCAGATCAACTGTCAAGTGTACCTGACAGGTGCTGGCAAACAAGCTGCTAGGTCAACCTATAGGTGAACCGTCGGGTCATATAGAAGTAATCGGTTGTGGGGTTGGGGATAACTCTATTTGAATTGCGAAATGGACCTAAATTACTTTGTCAAGACAAATCTGAAAAATGTGAAACAAAAATAATTGACGTGTTTGGCCTTAGCTGTGTTGTGGAACGGGATGCGACTTTTTACTTTGTTTTAACAATTTATCTACCTTAAGTATAAACCTGGAGAGATCTGGAGTTATCCAGGCATTTATAACATTTAACACAATTCGTTAAGTATGGAAACGAATAAGTATAGATATACTTTAAGTGGATTTAAGTGGATAGAAAAGTTTTCTACAAGCAAATATATATAAAAGTTTTCTACATAGCAAAATTATCCTTTAGAAGTGGAACATAAACCAGATTGGCCGTTGTGGTCAGTGACAAATGAATTTAGTACATTTTTTCTGGTGTTGGATATTTGTTCCGGTTTTGGATCTGTACTCCAAAACCCTAACTTAGGATTATAATTCGAATAGATTCGGCAACATAAGATATTCGTAAAGCTTGTGCGCAATCTATTAAATATGAAACATGACTTCGATTTGTTGGCACTCTGTGTATATGGCGTTGAAATTGTCTTTGTGTTTCAGAGTTTCTCTACTAAAAATAGCATTTTTTGAATTTTGCGCCATTCCTTGGATGTGAATCAGTAGCCAAATTAGTAAATTGTTTCCATTACAATAAGCAATATTGGATGGTTCAACCTCTTATTGATATAACATTAAGTACTAGATGTGGAATATGATTCAGCAGATTAATTATTATTAATTAGCAGATTATATTAAAATAAATTTGTATACATCATTCAAAAGTCGTCGGGTTAATTGAGAAATTTTGCGTAATTTATAACTGTCCTTTCGCGCTTTACGCTTAAAATTGGGTGAGACGGGCCTTTGTCTTATTTTCTTATATGTGAAGCAGTTCTTGATGTTTCTCTTTTTTTTATTCACGAAAATTCACAAAATAAACCAAGCTAACAAAAACATAAACACAATGAAGATCAAATTGAGAACCACAAATGAAAATTTTTGAAATTAATTTTGATCAAAAGAAAATTTTATAAATATATTTTTTTTAATGAAATTATAACCGATTTACATAAAAATTATACATTATGTTTTAAAAAGAAAAAAAAAACGTTTAGAATATTAATTAATATATATATATATATATACCCAAATTTAATTTTGTTTCCAATTGTCCAACCACTTCCTGATATCCTGTTAAATGTTGTTCTTGTTTTCCAATAAAGTGTGGTTCTTCTCTATAAACTAATTAGCTTCAGCTTCGTTGAATTTCCTTTTTTACTTGTTTATAAAAAAATTGTGACTGGAGGTCTGCAGCTGAAACTTATATTTTGGTGTGTCCTCTGTGACCACCAAAATTGAATAGACCGATATGATCTCTTTTAATTTCCATCTTTCCCAATTACAAAAATAAATCTCCATAACTTCTCCAATTTTCTCCAAATTATTTATACCAAGCAACTTGTCCTGCCTTATGGAAATTTCGATAAACAATTTTGGATTAAGGCATATGTTTTTTTTACTGACACCATAGATTTAAATTCGAATCTCGATTATATTTCTCGATTATAATTTATTCTGGGCAACTCGTTTGGCATGTTGATATTCATTCGACTCTTCAGGAATTGGCTAACGACTTTCTTTATAATTTTGTTCATATCTTGGACGCAATATTAGTTTGGGCTCAGTTCAAATAATTGTCCTTTATTTAGATATAACGTAATAAAATTTCTTGGCTTATTTAATTTCCCTAAAAGCTAGTTTACATTCAAATGTACAAAAATCTTATAAATAAATACAGTTTTCAAAGTTTTTTTTTATATAATTTTATAAATAATAATTTTTGATAATTTTTCTACAAATGATCATTGATTTTGATTTACTTTAATCATAAAACAAAGGATAAATTTTATTATGTATTTTCAAAAAAAACTAAATTGGTTAGTAAAAAAAATATATATAATTTATTTAAAAAAAATCGATCAATGGAACAATAAAAAAAAAGATGTAATAAATTGATATATAAAAGGAAAATATTGAATTTGAAATTTGATTTAAAGAAAAATAGTTTTAAGTTAAACAATCACAATTATAACATAGAATGACTGGACCTGGCAAATACCAATTAAAAAACTTCTTGTCGCGTTATAAATTCGTTTTATCGGAATTACTCGTGTAGGATCTACCACAGCTTTCTGGGGCAAGTAAAACTTGTTTTCGATATAAATATTTTATCCATCTCTAAAAGGAATCCTGGAACGATATGGAAATATTTTAATCTTTTTTTTATCATTCAGTACAAAACATATAAAGGAATGAGGAATATGATTACGGTTCATCTGAGCTCCTCGTAATGTACAAGCAAATCGTCTAACAACTTGCCAGTTTTGGTCGAGTCTGTTATATTTTTAGTTTTAGCATTTACTTCACTTTAAGTGCAATCAATATTAGATAAAGCAATCAATTGTAACCATCTCTTGATGGATTTAGCACGATCCGTTGGACTTGGAACAGAATCCAGTTTGGTTGAATCTTTGTGAACGACGGCAATATTACTTTATAGTGTAATGAAGCACTGCTTCGCCGAAAATCAACGAAGTGGCATAGAAGGCCGCTCTCAACACACGCTCTCGAACCTCACACGCTCACATATTCATACACAGAAAAGATTGCGTCAGTAAGCAGTATACAAAAAAAGAAGTTTAACGATCTGATGATTATATCAACTAGATAAGCAAGTATAAAAATATTCATAGCTCTAATTGTTTGACATGGGGTGTGTGAAATAGATAAGCTCCTCGTGCTGCACCCTGGATTACGCAAATAGTCTATTTCAACTTGGTAGCCAAACATTTCATTTCGAACTCTTGGCTGTGATACAAAAAAAAAAACAAAAAAAAAAAATAAATATGAACCAAAATCAAAATCACAATAACAACGGTACTTTTCAGCACCATAAGACAAAAAATATTGGACCTTCAGTCCGTATTTTGCAATTGAACATTGAAGGCATAAGCAAGTCAAAAACTGAACATTTACAAAGATTATTAAAAGATTACGACATCGACGTTATAATTCTGCAAGAAACGCATGCAGCAGATGAAACGCAACTTACCTCTAGAGGAAACATTGTTGGTTACAAATTAATTAGTGCTATTTACCATCAATCATATGGATCTGCCACGTATGTTAAGTCAGAAATCCTGAACTGCACGCACGTACTTACACAGACGGACAACGATATACATCTTATTGTTGTTGATATATCGGACACGAAAATTGTAAACGTATATAAGCCTCCAAATACAGGATGGCCAGCTGCTACTCTACCATTATTTTATCATCCAGCAATATATGCTGGTGACTTCAATAGCCATCACACTCAGTGGTCCTACTCAAATAATAATACCAATGGCGTGCAACTGACCGACTGGGCGGATGATAACAACATGTTCCTGGTATATGATGCGAAAGACTTGAAAACCTTTAGATCTGCAAGATGGCGACGTGATTACAATCCCGACCTCTGTTTTTCCACAAAAAACGAACAACGTAACCCTATTCCAATATCTAGGGCTGTCTTACAAGGTTTTCCACGCTCTCAACATCGTCCAGTAATTCTTGAGGTAGGAATCCAAATTCCACTCGTTAACTCTACTCCTCAACCTAGATGGAATTTTAACAAAGCTGATTGGGATAAATATAAGATGAAGTTGGATGCAGTGATTCGCTGGATCCAACCCATTCCTAAAAATTACGATAGATTTGTTGGAGCCATCATCTCAACTGCAAAGAAATGCATCCCAAGAGGCTTTCGTGAAGAATATATTCCTGGCTGGAGTAAAGAGAGCGATATATTATATGAGGAGTACCTTAGTAGTGGTGAGGCAGACGTGGCTGATGACTTAATATACTCACTGGACGCCGCGAGAAAACAAAAGTGGATTAAGGCTGTTGAAAACATTGATTTTTTCCATTCAAGCAGGGAAGCATAGAGTCTCCTTCGGAAACTGGGTGGCTCAAACTCAATTACTCGTGCTAACAATGAAATAAATCCAGAGGACATCGCAAATCACATAGTAAATATGTCTCGTGCTTCTATTAATCGCCTTCATAAGAGAACAGTTAAACGCAAATTAAGAGAAATGAAGCGCAATTGCTCGTCTCCATCGAAGTATGCGAACTCTTTTAGTAGCGAAGAACTAGAATCAGCTCTGTCCCAAACAAAAAACGGAAAAGCAGCTGGCTACGATGGCATTTTTCCAGAATTTCTTAAGAATGCTGGAAAAAATGTAAAACAGTGGCTAACTAAATTTTTCTCGAATGTCCTAGAAACCGGCAACCTACCAAAACATTTTAAGACTACGAAAGTGATAGCGATCCTTAAGCCAGGTAAACCATTCAATGAACCAGGAAGCTATCGCCCGATTGCACTTTTGAGCACCTGCTATAAATTGCTAGAACGGCTCATATACAATCGTATCGCACCGATATTGAATGACCAGATCCCAGTCGAACAAGCTGGTTTTCGTCCCAATCGCAGTTGCACTGACCAACTGCTCGCTCTAACATCCTATATCGAAGCTGGGTATCAAAAACAACTAAAAACAGGCGCAGTATTCATCGATCTTACTGCAGCATATGACACGGTCTGGCGAATTGGGATTATATATAAACTGTTCAATGCAATACCTTGTAGCACCATCTCGCGTTTAATTAACAACATGCTGAGTAATCGTGTATTCAAAGTTCATCTAAATAATTCCTGCAGTAGGTCTAAAATGCTTAACAATGGTTTACCACAGGGTTCCGTCCTGGCGCCATTACTTTTTAATCTGTACATCCATGACATTCCTGACACAACATCAAAGAAATTTGGTTACGCTGATGATTGGACCCTGGCCACTCAAAACAAAGACATAGGTGTTTTGGAGGATTTGCTCTCAACTGACTTAGCGATAATGAATGACTATTTTCGAACGTGGAGTTTATTTCCCAATCTAAGTAAAACCGAGAGCTCCTGTTTCCACTTAAACAACAAACTGGCAAAACACGAACTATCAGTGTTATTTAACGGCACTGTCATTAAATACAATCAACAGCCAAAGTACCTGGGCATTACTCTCGATAGAACTCTTTCTTTTAAACTCCACCTAGAAAATACGTCACAAAAACTTAAAACGAGAAACAATATATTGCACAAACTGGCAGGCTCTACATGGGGTGCTACTCCAGCTACCCTCCGAACAACTGCTCTAAGTCTGGTTTACTCCGTGGCTGAGTATGGCGCACCAGTCTGGTTGAATAGCACACATACTCAAAAAGTTGACTGCCAGCTGCATGCTACGATGCGTACTATAAGTGGTACTATCAGATCCACCCCTTTACCTTGGCTCCCTGTGTTAAGCAATATCGCTCCACCTGCTCTCAGACGCTCGCATGCTCTCATGCGTGAACATAAAAAGGTAACCAACAACACCACGTTACCCTTGCACGAATATTATGGTGACCACACTCGTTGTCGATTGAAGTCAAGAAAGCCTCCACATAAAACTGCCAGCAACCTGCTGGCAACTGATTTTAATATCTTGGATGCCTGGGACACCTCCTGGCAACATTACAACACAACTGGCCTTTCTATTACTAACCCGACTTCTACCCAACCTGGTTTCGATTTGCCACGTCATACCTGGACTACATTAAACCGAAAAAGAACGAATCATGGACGTTGTGCTGATTCTTTCTACAAGTGGGGCATTTCAGAGTCCCCTGAGTGTGACTGCGGCGCTCCACAACAAACTATAAAACACATTGCAACTGTGTGTCCAATTCGACGTTACAATGGCAACATCTCAGACATCCATTTGGCAACTCCCGATGTAGTAGCATGGATAGACTCGCTCGATGTAAACATCTAATGTTCAAATGTACTGCCCAATGTTCAAATATTTTACTTTTTAATTTACTTAAAAGACACGCAATCAAATCGATTGTAAGTTCATTTAATGTGTATCCATGTATTGTTTTAGGTAGATTTCATAGAAGAGTCTACCTATTTTTAAGTTTAATTTTTTAATGTGTCACAAAAAAAACCATACGCTAAATTGTTTGACAACTGAGGCATAACTGAATGACTAAATAATAAATGAAGACGTTTAAGCCGACATAATTTTCTTTTAATTCCTCTACAATAGCTAAGTCATCAGAGGCCCCATAATTTGTAACCAGTATCAATTCATCGGCAGCCTTTTTTTAAATCGAATTGTGATTGGTTAACCTTAATGATGTCAACACATTTACCGAATTTTATTATATGAATCCCAGATCACAACGACAAAAAGAATTATTCTACGAAATGAAAATTTTTTTTTGTTTTAATTTGTAAATACTGCGAATCTTTGATAAATTTTTCTAAGAACACTAACCCGAGACACTATGAAATAAAATAATTTAATTAAATCTTCATATCCCCACACACGCACAACCACTCACACACCCATTTATACATACACACATTCCCATATATAAAAAAGATAGGACTCACCCCATGACTAGTCCAGATCCCACTCCAAGAGTTCAATAAATAGTTCATCCTCATCGGGTTCCTTGTTATGTAAGTTCAGCAATCAGAAAGACGACCAAGTTGGAAAATTGTTGTAATAAAAGTTTTCGGATGGTAGCCGAACTTTCACTACTTAAAGTTAATGCAAAAAAACGTGATTTCAAAATAAATTCAATAATTTTGATATTCACGACAGAATGATTGACAAGAAACAAGAGACATAAGCCATCTCCCGGCATCTATTTATAGTATACTAACGGCCGTTTACAAACAATAACAAAACGATAAGTTTGGTTCTTGGGTATTTTTTTGTCGTTAATTATTGTACCCACTAAAGAATTTGCACAACTTACTCATATCAAAATTAGAAGGAATTTATGAAAAATAATTGATTACGAAGTGAATGTAAGAAAATATGTTTGAAAAGGGCGAAAACAACTACGAAAGTTTTTGTTAATGTAAATTTAATGCGTGTAGGACAATAGTGCGTCTCTAAATCACGAAGATTGAACAACAGCTTCATTACAATAGTAATTCATAATTCTCAAAGTGAAATGCAAGAAAATATTTAATTTGTAATGTATTTTAAATTACTTCGGTGTGAAAGACCTAAGTATTACATTCATGAGCCAAAGTGAACTTCTTACCCCCACTTTTTTTGGCATTTCTCGACGTTTAAGGACCTACTGATTCTAAAAAAGCAAAAAAAAATGTATGTCTGTCTGCTGTCCGGCCGGTCGTCTGTCCGTCATTACCTACGCTGCAGGGTAAACCGCTGGAGTGATTTCAAAAAATATTTTTTCTAAAAATAGGTATACTCAAGGGACAGGTCCGAAAGGACGCTGTGTTCGATAACTGTACCGGAAGTGTGTCAAAAAAATCATTATGTGTGTCAAAAATAGCAAATTTTCATATTTTTGGCTTAAAAAACGTTCATTTGTGATTGTGATTACGAGTAGGAACATTAAATTTGGAGAAATCTTCAAGGTAGGGATTGGTGTGTGAGATCAAAAACTAGATTATTGCAATACAAGTTTGTCAAAAAAATGTTGTCAAGTGTGTCAAAAGAATGATTTTTATTTATTTTTTTACCCAATTTAAAAAAAAAAAATACAATTAATCATATGTTTGAAATGAAATTTTATTATTATTATTGAGAATTATGGCATTATAAGTTTGTCAAAAAAGTAATACAAGTACACAAGTTCTACAAAAGTAGTACATATTCAAATATGACATACATAGGTCAACATGTAATGATAGGATAGGGAAAATAAAAAGAAAATAAGAAAAAAAAAACAAATTTATTTTAAAAATTTGCAGGAACATAACTAAAATTCCAATAATCTAGCTAGAGTCATATTCCTTGATCGTGTGACACACTGACTCTCCCAATTTTTACAGCCCACAAATATAGAATTATATGACGACACTTTTCTTCGATCAAGGAATAGAAAGCAAAAGTGGAAGGCAAAATTTTTTTTCAGTAATCCCCAATTAGAGAGATTTGGACACATATAGATAATGATATAAATATTTCCGAAAATTCTAAATTTCTGAATTTTATTAAAGCTTTTGAATCCAAACAGCTGTTAAAATGCATTAACTCTAGCTACTTGCTGATTACTGGACATTAAAAATAAACGTGCAACACATATTTTCATTAATTTTTTGTACAGCTCAATAAATGCGACTAAATTTTACTGAAAATTAAAGCTGAAGCCATTATAGTAGTTTATACTAGAACACCAGTTTTAAGAAATTCAATCTCTTTCCAATGGTTTAATTTGTTTCCAAAGGATTCCCTTTGTCTTAAACCACAACCTACAAATCTGAAAATAAATGTATCCGCCGTGCTTCCATAAAAATTTTGTTACTATTTCAATGAGGTGTTATTTGATACCTACTACCTGTTATGTGAGGATCGTTTGTTTTTGGACAGCTATGTTAAGTGTTAACTAAGTTTGGAAATATTCCTAGTTGTGTGTTTAATTTTGTCTGTGAATCTATTTGTAGAGCGAATTATTGCTTATTTGTCAATCGTCATTTCAGAAATCTTGTAGTACTGGGATTGCTTTGATAGTTAAAATATAAAGGCAACAAATTCAGCTGATCTTTCCTTTTTCTAAACCATTCAACCAACATACTGCAAATATAATCATAGTATTAAATGTAAAAAGATGAATCTAGACAAATCAGAAAAATACAAGCAAGCATTTTTGTTAAATTCAAAATTATTCTTCTATTTGCAGGACTCACAATATCAGGTGCAATATCATTAGCAGTCAACGAAGTAAATGAGTTAAAATTAAAAAAGTTAGGTCATACATTAGTATTTATAGTAGCAGAAACATATGGTGAAGAAGTGTCCAGTATTAGACAAACCGCAGCACTGTGGACAAATCAAGTTTCCGTATACATCGGTCCTCAAGAAACCTGTGTACATGAAGGTAGAATGGCAGCTGCTTTCAATCTACCAATGATCTCCTATGTAAAACCTTTCTTTTTTTATATAAATTAAATAATAATTAAATAATCAACAAATGATAAATTTCAGTTCTGTACACATCGTGATACCTCGAATAAAAAAGATTTTCCAACATTTGCACGAACTCGTCCACCGGACACTCAAATTTCAAAATCAGTTGCATCTTTATTATTAGCATATAATTGGACGCAAGTTTCTTTTTTATACTTAAATTCAGCGGATGATATTTATAGTCCTGTTGCTGAAACCGTGATACATACTTTAAAATTAGCTAATATTAGGATACGTTCAATAATGACGTGGGAGCAGGTATATCATCATATTTATTCATTTAACCCGTTTGATGAAATTGTCGAGAAGACTTATATGGATACGAGAAGTAACTTCCTATTTTTTTTGTTTGATTGATTGAGGCTTATTTTTTCGTTTCCTTAGTTTATGTTATTTTAGGTCATCATTATGAGCATATCGGTTTGATGGTGTCATTAAAAAATCGTGGGTTGCTAGATAACGGTATTTATTGACATATAAATTTATATTAATTAAATTGTTTATAATTTTCTTATTATTTAGGAGATTATTTTGTTGTTGGAGTTGATATTGACCAATATGATCCAAAGATGCCTGATAAATATCTCCGGGGTTTGCTACAAGATAAAACAGAGAGTAACATAATTGATGCTTATCAGTCATATTTAGGTATTGTTGCTTCAGCACCAAATAATTTTGATGCTTTTGCAAAGGAGGTAAGTTTAAGTTTTAACAAGATATGTTTGTTCTATTAATCAAAACAGAAAACGTCACTCTTAAGTTTTAATTAAACAATCCAATATTATCGTTAGCTTGAAATGGTATTTGTATTTCCTTTAAAATTCTTGAACTTAGTTGAATTAAAATTAATTAAAAAACTTTTTATTGGTGAGGAAATAAACTAATTATAAACAAATTATTTGTATTTTTACAAAAGATTTAGAATATTCTTACACATTTTTATTACTTGATAGGATTTATTGATCAGTTATCCATTTCTTGGCGAGCCAAGCCTTAGTTAGTTAGCTTTGGGCCAGGTCTGGCCTAGTGGTAAATGCCTAGACTGAATCAAGGTTCAGTTTATTATATTACGCGTTATTAACCAGTCTAATGCATTGTAAACATGTGCAGGCCATATTATGTTTATCTTTATTATCATATATGTTACTCTTTCCACAACCTCTTTCAACAGATTTAAAGAAGGTCTGGAAAAAAATTGCTTTGGTAGACCTGGCCCAAGTCTTGTTTGCCAGACTTGGCCCAAGCCTGGTTTGCCAGACTTGGCCACAGGACATCAGTCCAAGATTGGTCCAAGCTTGGGCCGTTTGAAAATGTTAAGCCTGGCTCAAACCCCACAAGCTATGGCGGTCTTGGTCTTGGTCCAGGCTTGGCCCCTTAGCTTTTTCTTACCCGGGTTGCTTAAAAAAATAAATACAAAAAATTTGCGTTCACTAACACCTTAGAACGCATGTTATTGCAACTTGCAAGATCTTTGGCTTAAAAGGTTTTTATGGGTTATTGTGACACGTATTGTAATTCCTGTTACACAAAACATTAAATAAAAAAAAAACAAAGTATAATCAATTGTCATTTATTGAGCCTTACGTAGTACCTTTTAAAAATTTTAAAATCGATTACCTTAAAATTTTAAAATCGATGAACCCGTTATAGCACAATTCAACTTTAATCTTTTCTCTTCTCTAATTTTTTTCATAACTTTCGACCCACCCTGTGTCAAAACTAGAAAAAAAAATTCGTAACTTATCACAAGATCCTAATCATAAGAGTCATAAAACTTCACAGTCATAAAAGTCATACAATCTTTTTCGACACACAACGACTTTTAATCCTAGAAAGTCTATAGAAAAGTCTGAATTCTGATTTTGTTTTATATGTAGCAATATTTTAAAACACGTTGCTATGACTAAGATGGAAACTAATTAGACTCTAATCCATCTAAAAATGACATAGATAGTCTACATAAGACGCATGGTGTTACGTAAGGATAAGCACAGTTCTGAGATTAATTTCATAAAATATTAGGCCATACTGTCACTATTGTACCTCAAAATTTGTATCAAATTTAATTTAATTTATTTTAATGTTAACGTGGCGATTGTTGTTTTCCTGTACTCATACCTCTTCCGGTTGCCAAATAGGCTAATCGATCATTTTGGAGCATGAACCTATCCTAGAAATTCTTAACTGCTTAAAGCATAAAATTGGTACGTCGTTTTTTAAATAGTATTTCAGTGGAAAAACTATGCTAAAATCGCAGTTCATCTTAATCTACTGCACGCGAAATCTTTCCAGAAAAACAACCAATTCTCTAATTTATTCATCCGTTAAAATTTTGTTTAAAATTAATATTTTTTATACACATTTTTTGAATGGTTGAACTATGTTTTTTCACAAACTTTTTAACCTGAAGTACCACAGGAGTGAGTATTAGGCCTTCAGGCTAATGCTTATCGGGACTTAACTTTATAGTAAAAAAAACGTTACAGGACAGGGAAGCCTGAAATGTGAACTGAAATTGTTCACCCTGAAGTTGCCGATCCTGAAAAACCAACTAAACATGAAAACAAATATTTTTGAAAAATAAGAAGGGCTCGAACCCACGACTGAGATTAAAACTGGTGCTTTATTGATTGAACTAGCAAGAAGAGAATAAAAAAAATCAAAAGTTAATTGTAAAATGAGTCGGAAATAAAAAAAATTTTTAAATTTCTGTGTCAAAACAGAAAAATAAAATTTACTACTAAAAAAACGCTAAAGAAAGAAATATGTGAGACAAACAAGAGGAGTTTCATTACGGCCGAATATCTTTGGAATGATAAACTGCTCGATGCTCCTTCAACTCATAAGCGGCACTACCTACAAGCCGGATCACCTTAGCTTTCACAAACTTCGGAGCCAGTTTTGAGCTTATGTTTTGTCCTGCGTTGCTTAGAATAAAATTCCGTCTGTAAACTAAGTCTCCGGGACTAAATTTCATCACACGTGAGAGCAAGTTGTAACGATCTGCGTTACGAGCAAAAGCTTCAGCTGTTAAATCGTGTATTTTCGAACACATTTTGGCTAACTTATCGGATCGATTAAGTGTCTCACCAGGTTCCTCTAAAGAATTTAAGGACTTCAGTAGTTTATAAGTAGAATCATGAGTAATCATTGGTAAACCAAACAACGCAAAATATGGAGAACACCCTATAGTTTGATGCAATGAAGATCTTAAGGCACAAGTTATATTACTTAAATGATTATCCCATTTAGTATGATCCTCCCCAATATAAGCACTTCGGTTCACTCGCTCAGACGCATTAGCTTAAGGAGAATAAACTGCTGTATACGTATGTTTAACGCCCCATTTGGTTAAAAACTCTTCAAAAAATTTGGATCTAACTTGTGAACCATTATCTGTTACCACATATTCTGGACAACCAAGTAAGTGAAAAACATGAGTCTAAAGCATGGCAGATGGGTTCAGAAGATTATGCTCGATGCTCAACTCGTTTTGCAATCAACTCGTCAGTTAATTCCACAGGGATCCATTACTTCCAAACCTCCTCGTCAGGGGACACGACAGCTATTGAAAAGTTTAATTTCTTATACACTAGTCCGTTTGACTCACGCAAATCAAGCAATGAACCATCTGAATCACAAACAATTTTGACCAAATTAAGATATTCTATTGATTTAAAGGCTTCTGAAGTTAGATCGAGTTCCACTCCAACTAATTCATCTCTATTGATAGCATCTACTGAAAATGTTCTAGACAAGGTATCAGGAACAATATTCAAGCTGCCTTACCTATGCTCAATTTCAAAATCATACCCTTGTAATATAAGACTCCATCTGGCCAAACGACCAGACCGGTCTTTTTGATTCATCAGCCATTTAAGGGAAGCATGATCTGTTATAATTTTGAAGTAGTGACCCTCTACATAAGCTCTAAACTTTTTAACACCTAACATCGCAGCTAGACACTCTTTTTCACTGACGGAGTAATGACGCGACGCTGTGCCGAGTTAAGTTTTCTGGACATGAAGGCAATCAGATGTTCAATACCTTCACTGTCCAGTTGAATCAAAACACAGCCCACACCGACATTACTAGCGTCGCATTGGAAAATGAATGGTTCACTGTAATTAGGGACTATCAGAACTGGTGCAGAAGACAAAGCATTTTTTAAAGCAATAAAAAAAAACAAATTAAAAACAAATTACAACAGACTTAACAGCGCTTGCTCACACTTCCAGCTCTAATTATGTCATATTTAATTACATAATAAGAGCCTATCAACCATATAAATATCCATGTATAAATACACAACGTGTAAAAATACATACATATATAGATGATTGGAATAATTTCATATCGCTACTATGAATTCACCTTGTCACAGACAAGGCTCGGTTGTAGTGTAGTAGGACGGAAGCGAACAACATGCAAAGAAACCACAATACTTAATACAAGTAGAAAGGATAAAATAAAATACGCACACGTGTAAAGAAAAAAAAACCGTTTATAAACACAAAGGCACAAAGGCACTTAAAAAAAAAAAAATAAAGGCCATATCCGCTTCTTTAGACCAAATAAGCTTGTTCGAAGATTTTTTTAATAAGTCAGAGATTGGAGCCGAAAGTGATGCAAACTCACAAATGAATCGTCTGTAATAACCCGCCATTCCTAAAAACCTACGTACCTGTTTGACTGATTGAGGAATCGGAAAATTCGCAATCGCAGCTGTTTTATCTGGATCTATTTTCAACACTCCACTCCCCACAACATATCCTAAGTAGTTAACCTCCGGGAGAAGGAACTTGCTTTTTTCAACATTAATGGTTAAGTTTAATGGCATTAATGGCTTTAAGAATATAGACACCTCTTGTAATACTTGTATGTGCGACTCAAATGTGTCAGCCACTACAAGAAGATCATCTATATACACAACGACGCGTGGCTTGAGTGAAGGAGGAATTACTAGATCCATTAATTTTGACATGATTTGTGGCGCATTGCACAGTCCGAGAGGCATTCTAATAAACTGATACAACGGCCGACCGGGTACTGTGAATGTGGTTTTTTCGCGAGAATGTTTTTCAAGTGGTATCTGCCAGAAAGCATCCTTCAAGTCTATACTAGAAATGAAGTTTGCTTGTGGCAGATGACTCAGTATTCTGTCAATTTGTGGGAGAGGATAAGCATCTTTTTTTGATACTAAATTGACCTTTCTGGAATCAAGACAAAGACGTACTTTACCAGTTTTACGGGTTAAAACTACGGGCGAACTCCAGGCACTTGAACTTTCCTCGATTATTTCCAGTGACAGCATACAATCCAGCTCCTCTCCCATCAATTTCTCAATGGCTGGTGATATTGGATAATGCCTTTGTTTGATGGAGACAGCGTCGCCAACATCAATTACGTGTTACAATATATGTGTTTTACCCAAGCCCATTTTTGAAAATGATGGGAACAATTGGATCGTATCCTGCAACTGTTCATTTTCGTTTGCTGATAAAGTGGATATAATCGATTCGTCAGTCACAACTGGTGGTAGAGTACTTAAATGTCCAAATATATTGAAGGCATGAAAAAAATCAATACCTAGGTATAGATTTTCAGTAAGAGAAGGAATTACGTAAAAATGAAATTTTGGAATTAAAATGACCAAACACTTTTTGACTAACCCCGTCAGCAGTACGAACCATTGCAGGTGACCGTACGAATAAATCTGATGACTTCATTAGTTTTTGGGCAAACTCACCATAATTACACTAATTGACGCACCGCTATCACGTAAACCAACTCGTTTATGACCTAACAATTGAACTTCTGCATAAGAACGTACATCATTCTTTACCGCTTCTATGGACGATACGACTTTTGTACGGAATGATTTACGTCTTCGCCAGAAATTTCGCATTCGAATAGTTGATCTCGTTGGAGGTTTACAATTATCGATTTCGGTCATAAAAAGTTTCTTTCTTATAGCCATATAGTTTTTAAGTCGTTGATGGTGAGATTTTATAGGAAATTTAACCGATGGAGGAAGATCATAATTTTTGTCTGATTGAAGAATGGTAATTTTATTATCTGAGGGTAATCCATTTGGAGAAGAAAAAGTTAAATTTTCAGAAGGAATAGTAAGATTGTTATCCGTTAAGGAAATTGGGAGTGAAATTTCTGTGGGACGAGATGAAACTAACAGAGGTTAGACAAAGGGTTTATCAGATGAAAAAATAGTGGAACGAAATATGGAATCTGACTTATTTGTTTTAGAACTTAATTCAGATTTACAAGAATTTAAGAGTGAGTTTGAGAGCAAGAGCTGATGTTGGTGTTCTGACACCCCCTCAAGTTTCCCTGACAACGTTCACAGTCTGGACGATAAACGTTATCTTTTCCACAACCACAGCAGAATAACCTTGGCATTTCCTGGCACTCTGAAAAACGATGTCCTTCTCTCCTGCAGTTCCAGCAAATAAGTTTGTTCGGTAGAACACGATGTTGATGAGAAGATTGGAGAGCAGACACATCATGAGAATTTGTGTCTAGACTTTCCTGGCTAGTAATTTCTGTAATATGACGAACAGGTCTAAATGAAAACTCTCGATTACGTGGCATTAAATCTTTGAGAAGTTTTTTCCCGATCTCGACATAATTGACGAAGATGTTCAACACTAAACAAACTAACGTAAAGTAAATCTTTACGGATTTCACCTCGAAGATTATTTTTCAATTGCGATAACAGTTCGCGATCAGTGAGTGGAATACTAAGTTTATCTGACAATCTGAGCATTGCAGAGAAAAAATCGTCAAATGATTCCTCGTTCTTCTGTTTCCGAGCTCTCATAAGTTCACGTATGTCATCATCTGTACGACGGTCTTTAAATTCAACACGAAGAGCTTGACATACGTTATGCCAATTAAGTGATTGTGTGCGACGATGATAACGCCAGTACCATTCAGAGGCTCTGTCTGAAAACAAGAGATGAAGATTTTTCGATAAAATTGTGAAGTTGTCTGGAAATGAGGTATTATTGAGAATTCCAACTTGATATATGAATTCTTCAACTTCAAGTCCGTCGGGTCCACCGGAAAACAAAACATTCCAGTTTTTAATCATACTCGAATGCTTATCATTGTACTGTTGAATGTTGGGAGGTGGATTAGGAAAACGTGGTTGAAAAGAAGAAAAAAAATGTTCTACTGGACATGTTTTTGAATTTAGTGGTAAATTTGGTGAAGATGAAGATGCCGGTACTTGAGAACTATGTTGAACAGTGTGAGGTAATTGAATTGTCTTTCGAGTGACTAATATTAAGCGAATTGGTAAACCGGGTCATTTGTTCTTCAAAAATTTTTAGAACATGAGCTTCACTGGCTCGGAGAATAGATTCCATTGAAAACGCCCCCTAAAAAATTCTTTGTGATCAAAAAACAACGAGAGTAATTTTTTTTAAACCAAAAGAACACGTGCCGCAAAATCATCGAAGTTGATTTTTTGATAAAATTGTTAATATCTCATAAAATATGCAGATTAAAAAAATCACATAATCATTTTTGAAGGAAATTTAATTCTCTACAAAAAAGATTGAAGTCATTTGTTTCCCTAAAACGTGTATTCTTGATGATATTTTGAAATAAAACTCGAAATTCTTCGAAACTCGTAAAAACAAAGGATGAAAAATTTGACGAAAAAGTACTAATTTCGATTTTTCTTGTCACCATCATTTTTTTATTCTATTTATTCTATAGCATAAGAAGAAAATTAGGACTTTTTCGTCATCTTTATTATTTATGGGCTATTATTTTGAAAACGTACATCGAAAAAAAACAACTATTTTTAAAAATCTGAAATTTTGATATTTTGTTGGTATTGACGAAAGGAAAAAAGTTATTTCTGCTTTTATTTTTTGTGTACTCTGAATCGGAGTTATGCGCGGTTGAATTTTGAGGCTTTTTCACGTAGTTTTGGTAATGGTGTCAATGTTTTGTGAATAGGTGCCACAAATTTCATCCGACTTAAGTATATTTTTGCAAGTAAAAAGGAAAATAATTGAATAATTGAAATAAGTAAGTTTAAAATTAATAACTTTTCTCTTTTCCGCTAGGCGGCGCGTAAAACCTTGGTTTACTTTAAAGCTCATATCTCAAAAAGTAGGCTTTTTTTTTTTTGTTTTTCACAAATTTTAAAGTAAACATATGCAGCTATGAAATTGAGAAATAAAAAGTCAGCAATTCAATATGGATTTTTTCTTACGATTTTTTAAAGTTTGGGATATGAAAAATTCACATGTGTTTTTTTATTAAGTTAATAATCCTGTACTAAATGTGGATCTAATAAATTAAACATTTCATATTTTAACACCTGCAATAAATTTGAACCATTTTCTGTGTATTTCTGATTGAGAAACAGGTTTTTATTCAGAATAAGAATTGGAGATCCCAATGATCGAAGATTTTGTTATAATTTCAACATCACCAACACTAACATTAGAAAAAAACATTAAAAAATATTTTTTCTATAAACATTATATAATTTAATCAATATTATAAATAAATACATTAAAAAATTAATTTATATATTTTTTTTTGGCTTTAAATTGAAATATTTATGATCATCAGAAAAAGAAAACATTTTGGCAATTATTTTATCGGGTGTAGTGTTATCCGGTAAAAAACAGTGGAATCCTTGAGTTCCACTTATGGTTTTAATGTCCGAAAACCGTTTTAAACCCGAAAGAAATTGTTCCTGTAGTTCGATATCTTCTGAAGACACATATGAAAACTTCATAACGTGGTTTTTTTTTCGACCAAATTTCCGCCCATTCAAACAATTCCCTTGCTGTTGATATTTTTTCTCCTCTAAGCGAAGCTCTCCGGGCTTCTCTTTTAAGTGTTCCTCCAATCCCATCGGATGGACCCTTTCCGTGGGCAGTTGCAAGGAAATGCCATTCTGCAGGTATTTTAAAATCATCAATATGTTTGCAGAGATTTATGAAATTCTTCTTATTTTTATATTGAGCTGCTGAACCATCAGTAAAATATAAAATTTTTTTGATACTTGGATATATTTCTTGCTGTTTTTCAATGAATTCAATACACCTTTCCTGGTATTTATGAACTGCAAATGTGTTATGCATTAAATGATTAGATATAATGACAAAAGATAAGACCTCTAGTTTATCATTACATGATTTGTAGTAAACTACGATTGGGTGGATTGTGGCTTGAACTTTATTGAAATGTGCAGCTTGTATCTCATTCTGCGTTATCATTGAATATTTTTCTGAAAAATCCATAATAAATACGTATTCGCCGTGACGTAAGTTTTGTTTCGTATCCTTAAGAAACTTTGATTGCTGCCTTGCGATAAAATCATGAATTTTTAATTTGTTTACCGATGTATGTACTAAATCTTCTACAAATTCTTCCTTATTTTTTTCCATGCGTTCTAACGAATATCTATCTTGCATTAACCATTTCTCATAATGTATTTCTTCGTAAAATTCAAGAGATTCCAAAATTGTTTCTGTGTAAGCTTCCACGATATTTTTACAATCATTGCATATATTTGTTGCACAATCCACTGTATTATTAGAACAACTCAGTTTCTTAAGCAGATCTTTTTCATTTTTTACTAAATTTAAGATCGGCTTACACATTAAACGTACATTTTCATGTATCATGCATATACAGACATTGTGTGTTCCAGTAGGTCCGGCTAAAATACATTCCTTCGGTCGCAACGTAGTGAACTTTGAGAAGCTGATTTTGACATCTTTGTTTTCTTCCAAGAACATTTCGTAGATGTCGGTGAGGGTCCATAACACCAACCGCTTTGATTTCCTAATTCTTGTTGATCCTTCTGTAATAGTAACAACATCTTTAAGGCCAGGCATTGTTCTACTAATTTCCTCTGATAAGAAGTATGTTTGAATTTGTTTTAATATATTTTGTGACAAACTGTGCACTTGTTTGCTTTGAGGCCAACTGTAAGGACCTACTGTTTCCAACAGATCCATGGCGAATTCTACCAGTCGTCTTGATGCATTAAATTCATCCTGGACGTTGATTTGACCAACATTTACGTGGTAGAGTTGTCAACAAAAACGCTTGTTTTGATTTACAGCTGGCATCTTTAAACTCTTTTTTAAGATTCATAAGCCATGATGTATATTCACATTCCTCCTTTGGTGAAAACACTTTAACTGAATCTACTTGAAATATTCTTTGACTTATTGCCGATGTGACACTTGCAATTTTTTTATAACTTCCTGTTGTAATATGTTTTTGTTTGATAGGAGATTCGGCTAACCTTCCAAGAACATTGTTAATATTTTCTAAAATGTCATTAAGTAGTTCAGGAACTGGTGGAGATATAGTATCAACCGAAACTGGTGATGGATCTAAAGATGCTGGAAGTATTTGAATATTTTCGTTCGTTGGAACATTTTCAACATCCTGATTTATAGAAATAATTTCACTATCGATAGTCTCCGAACATGAAAGCTGCTGTATAGAAAATATTAGTTGCATATGAATTTTTATTCATTTTAATAAAATAATTAAATTTACCTTATTTTTATAGATATAAGTGCGACATGTTTCACATATAAACTGGTCATCACGCAAAGTAAAATTTAGGGTCGCAGCTTTTTGAATAACAGCTGGTGTGACCAGTTTCACATTTTTTTATGTCCGCTGATGATTTTTAAGACCGTACAAGTTACAGCACAATTTGAGAGGAATTTCTATTATTATCTTTTCTAAACGTTATGTCTTCTAAATATTTTGGAATATAATTGATTATAAGGCAATGCAATCAATATATATATATATATATATATATATATATATATATATATATATATATATATATATATATATATATATATATATATATATATATATATATATATATATATATATATATATATATATATATATATATATATATATATATATATATATATATATATATATATATATATCCTTGAAATAGTTTTGACATAGGTAGAATCAGGTAAAATTACTTAGGTACAATTTAATATATTTTGATTGGATGCAAGTATAATTTGGTCAAAAACCGTTTGTGGGCGTCATTAGAAATTTTAAATGTTAAAATTATGAGTCTCTAATGAGATTTTAATTAGTAAAAAATGGCTGAATAGACATTTTTTAAAATGAATAAACATTTTACACACCCTTTTAATAATTTAAATTCCTTTATTTTACCACTTAACTTAAATTAATTTTTAATAAGTTTTTAACCATTTAACCGCACAGAAAATGCTTCAAATTTATTGCAAGTGTTAAAATATGAAATGTTTAATTTATTAGATCCACATTTAGTACAGGAATTATTAACTTAATAAAAAAACACATGTGAATTTTTCATATCCCAAACTTTAAAAAATCGTAAGAAAAAATCCATATTGAATTGCTGACTTTTTATTTCTCAATTTCATAGCTGCATATGTTTACTTTAAAATTTGTGAAAAACAAAAAAAAAGCCTACTTTTTGAGATATGAGCTTTGAAGTAAACCAAGGTTTTACGCGCCGCCTAGCGGAAAAGAGAAAAGTTATTAATTTTAAACTTACTTATTTCAATTATTCAATTATTTTCCTTTTTATTTGCAATGTCGGATGAAATTTGTGGCACCTATTCACAAAACATTGCCACCATTACCAAAAACTACGTGAAAAAGCCTCAAAATTCAACCGCGCATAACTCCGATTCAGAGTACTCAAAAAATAAAAGCAGAAATAACTTTTTTCCTTTCGTCAATGCCAACAAAATATCAAAATTTCAGATTTTTTAAAAATCAAAAATTTAAAAATCAACAAAAAAATGTACGTTTTCAAAATAATAGCCCTTATATTTTTTATATTATAAATTACGAAAATTTACAAGTTCTTTTTCAAAATATCATGAGAACTATACGTTTTAGGAAAAAATGACATGCGTCTTTTTGTTGGGAATTAAATTTCTTACAAAAATGCCTATGTGACTTTTTTTAGATCTACATATATTTATGAGATATTGAAAAAAATCTATGATTTTATCAAAAAATTAGCTTAGATGATTTTGCGGCATGTGTTCTTTTGATTTAAAAAATTGTTTTTTAGATTTAAAATGTTTGTAATTTTTGTTAGTTTGTAAAATATTTTTTTTATTAAATTTTTTTTGTTTTTTCGAAATATATTAAAATTTTGTAAATTTTTAATTTTATTGTAAATTGGTAAATTTTTAAGTTTTAAATATTTTCTTCGCATTTTAAATTTTTTGTATAATTTTAAGTGAATCTATTTTGTATAATTTCTTTGGATTGTTATTTTGTTATTTTATAATTTATAAATAATTTTTTTATTTTTTAAGTTTTTGTAAATTTCAAATATTTTGAATAATTTTTTTTTAAATTTTGAATATTCTGTAACTTGAATATTTTGTAATTTTTGTCAATTTTCATTATTTTTATTTTGTGTTTTTTAATAATTTCGAATATTTTTAAAATTTTTAAATATTAATTTTTATGATATTTTGAATTGTTTTTTGGTATTTTGTTTTGAGAATTGTTTTTATGAATATTTTTGTTATTGTATAAATTTTTTTGTAGGTTTTTTTTTAATTTTTCTGGATTTTTTTAGTTTCTTAAATTTAGAAACATTTTGGTTATTCGATTCGTTTTAAAAAATGTTTATTTTTATTATGGATTATTTTTACTGTTTTTTTTTGAATTTTTGAATGTTTAAGACTGAATCTAACAAAATATTGTGAGCAATTTATGAAATTTTTTTGCTATCCATAAAATTGTCGATCGATCTAGTTACGAACCGATAAGAACTTTTTATTACACTTTAAAAAAGTGTATCGTTCTCTTCAGGGCTATCCGACTAGATATACTACCAAAAAAAGATTTCGCTATATAAACCAAAATTGGCGTACTACTCTAGCGAAGTGTAAGAAAACAAAAAACTTTCATAAACATATGTTTATTAGATTCAGGTTTACTCAATTTATTTCTCTAGTTGATCACTATTGTTGTTATACTCTAACCAAGTTAGAATTGGATAACAAACTTGTATCGGCGAGAAGAAGATGACCATCTTCACTTGTGTCTATCGACACATTATCTACAATTAATTCAATGAAATATTTGTGATATTACATCACTCCGATAGAAGTAATCCCATCATGAATAATAAGACTGAATCTAACAAAATATGGTGTGCAGTTTATGAAATGTTTTTGCTATCCACAAAATTGTCGATCGATCTAATTTCGAACCGAGAAGAACTTAGATGTAGATAATGTGTCGATAGACCCAAGTGAAGATGGTCATCTTCTTCTCGCCGATACAAGTTTGTTATCCTATTCTAACTTGGTTAGAGTATAACAACAATAGTGGTCAACTATAAAAATAAGTTGACTAAACCTGAATCTAATAAACAAATGTTTATGAAAGTTTTTTGTTTTCTTACACTTCACTAGAGTAGTAGGCCAATTTTGGTTTATATACCGAAAAAATTTTTGGTAGTGTATCTAGTTGGATAGCCCTAATGAGAATGATATACTTTTTTAAAGTGTAATAAAATTTCTTATCGGTTCGAAACTAGATCGATCGACAATTTTGTGGATAGCAAAAAAATTTCATAAATTGCACACCATACGAAGTAATTTAATTAAATTTAAATTTTTTTGTCAATGGGAGTTGATTGAAACAAAAAAAAGTTTGATGAAAGCCGTTCTTGAGCAATTCAAGTCACATCGGATTGGCAGAATTTTCTTTTTTCATGCATGTTGAGGCGCTCAAACTATGGGCTTTAAAAAAAATGTAAAATAAGCTGCATTTTTTATTTTGTTCATATTACTTATATGCCAACTTTCACGAAAATCAAAAATGGTCAAGTTCAAATTTCGACTGACCTATCGTGGGTTTGTCCGGCAACCAGAGGGTCCGAGAAGAGCAGAATTTATCTTAATCGGAACATGATAGGTCTCGAAATTAATTGCTGAACCGCGAAGTCATCCACTCTTTACACTCTTAAAAGTTAGCGCGACATCGTGCCTTTATGCCTTTAATTGTTACAGAGGGTAACATATATCTATCATCTGACGCAATATTGTTTTAAATTAAAAGTAATATAGTTAATTTAAACGACTCACCTATTCCTGCGACGAGGTTCCAATTCCAGAAATATTTCACCAAAAAAACAAACTCGACTGCAGTTATTCCAACAAAAAAACAACACTTGATATTGTGCCAGCAATAAGCATATAATATTAAACTTTTTATTATTATTAATTTTTATAAATTATAGTTTTTGAGATTTGTTAAATAAACTACATATATATCTTCTTTCTTTTTTTATTGATCACAAATACACTAAATTACTATATTCTTGTTTTTTTATAAATCACTAAATTATCATAAAAAAAACACAAGCGAAATTAAAAATAAGATAAACGGTATACGTTATACGATATAAAGTATAAACGGTCTCGCTTCAAAACCAAAATACAAGTCCCAAACCAAAACAATCGCACTAAAGTTTACACCTCGGTGTTATCCGAGGTCCTAGTAATAATAACGATAAAAAAAACAACAAAAATAATTGTTATTCCAGAAATCCACTAAAACTGTGGAAATGGTTAAAATTTCCCACAATTAAAATAGAGAATTTATCAAGTTTCAAAAAAATATAGAAATTAACAAAAAAAACATCACAACTGAGTTGCATTATTAGCAAAACTGAAACTTGGTTTTAAGAGGTGGGTCTAATGTCATGAGACATAAAAAGTTTGTGGATTCAAATCTGGAATCGGGCACCTTGTGACGGAGGAAAGTAAAAGTAAAGAAATGAGAACGAAAAGGTTGTGATTGGGATCTTCTTCGTCACACATGCTAGTTATATGTTTAGCATGGCTCGTTAACTGTGTCATTGTTGCTAGTCATTGACGTAACCCACCCAATATCAAGATCGTTTGACTACCTTAACGTGCAAAAACATCTAGAACTGGACCACCTTGCATATGAAACACTTTAATATCTAAAAGCAAAGAACTAATCAGCACAATTTAAATCAGAACACATGTGCGTCGGACAGCAAGAAACAAAATCTATATCTTTAACTCACATTTATTTTCTTTTCTACATTTAATCAATCAACAGAAGATTAACGCCAACTAAATATATTTAAACACTAATAATATTTTCATTTAATAAATCTTTCTTAGCAAATTTTAACTTCTAATTATTAACACATGGTATTAACACTTGTTTTATTTCAACATAGATGAAGATCTTATGAGATATTAGGAAAGATACATATACACAAAATAATAAATAATTCGATGACTTCTAGTGAATCCACTGTGCTATAATATATAAAAAAAACGTTTGAGTTTGGTTTGGTTTATTTGAACATTGAACAAAAATTACTATTGTCATCAAATTTTGATTAACTTGAACTTATATTTTGTATCCCAAGCAAATATTTTGATTACGTCGAGGACTGTTTGTAAGTGTTTTGTGGAAACAATGCCAACTGTAAATCTGATTTTATATGAATTGATTTGTTTTTGATTTTTATTTATTTCAACATATAAAAAAAGAAAAGGACATTTTGTACTTTAATGAAATAAGAGTACTATCAATAAAGTTTTCTGTTTATTTTTTTTTTATAAAATAATATACATCAAAAGTGATTGCCAGTCGCTCATTCAGTATCCATGTCCATTACTTGAAATAAAGTTTATTGCAATCGATTTTTTTGTCAAAATTTAAAAAAAAAATAGGAGCTTTCATCCGCTAGTGGCTATAGTTCGGATGTTTGGATAGTTAATATCCAACTTCTATTTATTCACGTCTTTTATTACTTAAGAAATTTCAATTATAATAAACAAATAAATAAACCCAATGCCCACAATCTAATTTTTCGATTTTATATCCCAAACAAATGAAAATAATAAACAAAAAAACAGAGAAAATTATCGATATTTCCATTTTGTTCATTTTTCTTAAAGAAAAAACTGCTACTCAGCAAAACAAAATAAAGAAAAGAATTGAAGTAAAAATATTTTCATTTTCTTTTTCGTCTTATTTATAAATATATTACAGTACATTTTTTGGCATAAGCTCAGATATTTATATCTTAGAAAAGCAATTGGTGCTAATCATCTCCTTAAAAAAAAAACGCAAACAAAAAAAAATACAGGAAAATTGATTTTGAATTGATTTAAATCTGATTTATTGACGTAAGATTTTCAAGGTTATGGGGTTGCGGTTGTGAGTTCGAGGAAATTTAATTTTGCTTATTTCACGTTGCACTATGGTTATTCAACTATCCCAGCTAAGTTTTTCTTACGTAAGTTTTGCAAACTAACACAACTCTTATTTGAAATGTTTAGATAAACTACAGGGTAGTTGGAAGCTAATTTTATTGAATCACAGTTGCGGTTTTATTAAAGGTGTGAATATCAAACCATAAAATTGTTTTAAATATTCTATCTTTAAAACACTTTGCAGTTTACACCAATCCGCACTCGTGTTGAAACTTTATTTTGAAAAGAATAATGAAAGTGATATTAACAGAAAACAAAACGTCTTGAAAGCTGATGGCATGGAATATTTTGATATCTTCAATTTTATACTATTTACGTTTGAATGAATATCAATAATAGAGAATTTGAATTGTTTTTTTGTGCTTGGTGTTTTTTGTATTTTCTTATTGAATACGTTATTTTAAATAAACATTTGCATTTCAATAAATCGTTGAACATTTTTGCTAGATTTAATTTTTAGATGCGAAATGGTGTAAATTTTTTTTATTTATTTTAAGGCTTAAAAAAGGAACGCTGACAGAAAAAAACGTACCGCATTTTTTGTATTTACTGACAGTCTATTCAATTGTAATCAATGTCGGCACTAGGTGATAATGCAGTGAACACTGTGCAGTCCTGATAATAGAATCACTATCAGGAACATTTGAGGAGTTGCGTGCATTGATATTAAATTTCCGAGTAGCTGCAGTCTGTGAATTCGATTATGCCTCTCCATAGATCATAAATGCTGAATTGCATGCAAAAGTTTCACAAGAAGATGGATTCCAATGAGCAAAGAATGGAGACTCTGACAACCACAGAAGATGGAGGAACCAAGACCATCACCCTCCCACATTCAAATGTTTCACTCACCCCATCAATTGTAATTGATCCATGCTGCTTCTTTACTAATCATACTAGGCAATCATAGTGAGTAAAATATTAATTTAATTCAATATAACCACCAATCGTTGCGCCAATGGTACCGACGATTGTTGAACACGAGAGTGTTCAGGGTGGCAATCAATTTTCTTTGGTGTTCCTGAAGGGACCATACACTGTTCACTGCTGTTTTCTTTATTTATTAACAACATCAGTGATGGGCTTATGTATTGCAGATACCATCTGTATGCGAATGACTGTCAGGTTTATCATTCATTTCCGGTATAAAGAGTGGAATGTGGTGTTATTGAGCTTAATCATGACTTAAATACTATTGATAAATGGTCTTGCAACAATGGTCTGCGTCTGAACTTTAGCAAAACTCAACCAATTGTTTGCGGTAGGCCACGTGATGTTCAACTCCTAAAAAAATCATTGCTGGATGAAGACTTAAATTTACTGTTAGGTTGTGATCTCCTTTTTCTGGTTGATAAAGTACGTAATCTGTGTGTATATCTTGATGAATCCTTGTCAGGTGCCGAACATATCAAATACTCTTTGAGGTTAAATTACTTTAAGCTACGTCAACTCTATCAGTTTAACTATCTCTTACCAATTGAAGCTGAAAACAGGTTGATACAATTACTTGTGTTTCTCTACTTTGATTGTTGTGAATTAGTTTTTTGGTAATATGTTGGAAGCCAAGCTTAATGCTGCTTGAACTTGAATTTCTTCTGCCTAAAGACAGACGTAAAATGCGAATGTCTATATCCCTCTATAAGCTTTTTAAGGCTGGTATTCCATCCTACTTACTGAATATTGTTGAGTTTTTGGAAAGTGATTATGATACTTGTTTCTATTTATGCAATTTAAAAATTCCAGTTTGTCACTCGAAGTATTTTAAAGGATCATTTCAATTAGTAGCGGCAAAAACATGGAACTGCTTGGATTCTCAACTTCAAAGAACTGCAAATGTGAATCAGTTTAGAAAAGAACTGTCAAGTTTGATTAAGTCTTGACTCGGTGATTTATGTGTCCTTTGGATAGCTGGGGAATATATTTTCTGTAGATGTGCTACTGTTATTTCTGTGTTTCTTTATAATCGACTTGATATATGTAATATGTAGTAGTAAACAAGAATTTTAAATATATTTTATTATAATGATTGAAAATGAAATTATGTAAACAAGATTAAGTGTTAAAGGAAATAAAAATAAATAAATAAATAGGTGAAAACAAAAATTGAAAAAACTCAAGAAATTACTTAAATCTTTTGTCATGTTGTTCCCACGAGTTAAGATGAACGAAAGGTCACCAACAGAGCTTCGTTCAAACCTGTTAGAAGATTATATAGTACTGGGGGCGATAGATGTGCAAAGGTTTGTATGTTATACAGTTTTACACAACCAAATCCATCCATCGGTGCGCATGACTGAAACGAAATGAAATCCTGAAGCCATCCTGTTTCCTCGAGCCATCCTGTTTCCTCGAGCCATCCTGTTTCCGATTTTTGTCCCTCTGGTTGGAAATCCAGACCTGCTGATTATGTTGTGGTCGAGGTGTTGAGGGTCAACATAATCAAAAAACTTTCTTTTAAAAACTGTATTTTTATTATTTTTGTATATACATATAATTAACACTAATAACAGAACTTTTCTCTGAACGCTTAATAAAACTTTATTTAAATTTATATTACATTTATTGTATTTATTCATTTAATTCTATCTCGTAACTTTTTAACCGACTATTTTTATTCAACTTCTTGTTTTGGATTTATTTAAACAACTCTTTTCTTTTAATTTTTCAGCACAACTCACTTCTTAAAAATTTTCAGTACACCTCTACTATTGAATTGTCTTTATTTTATTTATATAATAATTATTTTAACAGTAATCATAATTCATAATAGTCATGACCAATATAACTAATTTGTGCCAATTTTTGTAATCAACGAAAAATAGAACAAAACATTCAATTTCCTACATTGGTTTTTGTAACCCAGTTTAAATAATAATAGCAAAAGTAATTGTCAAACTGATTTTTCCCAATATAGAAAATTCAATATTTTGTTTATGCCGCGATATATTATTATTAATGTTATTTTGAATTTATTGAAATAATTTGTTTGCATAATAGAAATAAGTTTACTAATTAGGGTCTTATTATATTGGCTCATGACAATCGCGAGACTGGAGTTTCAGTGAAAAGGTGGTCGTGGGATTGTCCGGCAACCAGAAGGCCTGGAAAAGCAGAAATTACCTGAATCCGAACATGGCAGGACTCAAAATTCCTAACCAATCGCTGAACCGCGAAGTCATTCTCTCTTTACACTTAAAAAATTAGTGACACATTTAGCGTTTAGATGTTACAGAAGGTAACATTAACTAACAATAAAAGCAACATTGTGCTAAATTAAAGAGAAAAAAAATTTACTTAATCTTACCTTGGTCGTCAGACCGACGTCTAATGATTAACTCTATCCCTAAATTCCAAGATGCCAGTAACTAGATGCGCTCATTTATAATTTAAACCACCGTTCAATAACTATATCCATTTACAATTTTATTCAGTAAAGTATTTTTTTATTAAACAATTCGTAAATACTTAATCAAATTATTTAAATTTTTTCATGAACTCTTTAATTGTCTTAGTTAACTTAATTTTCACTAAACAAATACTCAATCAGATTATTTAAATTTTTCATGAACTCATTAATTTCCTAAATTAACATAGTTTTCACTAAAAAATGCTTAATCAACTTATTTGAATTTTTCCATAAATTCATTAATTTTCTTAGATAACTTAATTTTCACTATACAAAATACTTAATCAAAAAAAATTAACTCAAAAATAATTATAACATCAAATATTAATTTGCTCTAAACAAATACTCAATAAAAAAAATTATAACACCATACGCGACTCGCACCACCTTCTCGTTTCAAAATTCAAAACACAAGACCAAACCAAAACAATCGCACCAAAGTTTACACCTCGGTGTTATCCAAGTCCTTGTAATAATAACGATAAAAAAACAAAGAAAATGATACTGATTCCAATAATCCACTAAAACTGTGGGAAAGCTAAGATTTCCAACAATTAAAATAGAAAATTTAGCTTGTTTCAGAAAAAAATATAATTTAACAAAAAAAAAAACCAACATCAAAACTGAGTTTTAGTTTTTATGTGAAAAACAACGAAATTGGAGAATTTTCAGACAGTTTAAATTTAATCTAATATAATAAAAATGTACCTTGTGATGGAGGAAAGTATAAAAGTAAAGAAATGAGCACGAAAAGGTTGTGTGATCTCCTTCGTCACAAATCGTGGGGACGTCCCACACCCTGAGAGAATCTCTAGCCGGGCTTAAAACTAGAATTATTAAGTGTATTTGGACTATGTTTAACAACTGGTGATGAAAGTGAAACTGAAACAAAAAAAACATGCAATATAAAACAAATTTAGACACGGATAAAATTATGTAATGAGAAGAAAAAAAATAAGATAAGAATTTAGAATCCCCACACAACTACAAATGCACGTGTCTTATCCAAGCGGTCGGCCCATGTAAACGGACCTTCAACAGAATAGAGGAAATAAAGGAGGAAGGGAAAGATGGCAACACTCAAGAGCGGATGTCCTTGACATGGTAGATACCCAAGCTTTTCCCCAGCATGTCTTCTACTTCAAATGCCACGGTCCCAACAGGTCGAGTAAGTTTTGCGGGAATAAATTTTGGAGCGAGCTTGGCGTTGAAGTTACGGGTCGCATCACTCTGGACAAAGTTTCGAACGTAAACGCCTTGTTGAAGGTGAAGAATGCGAGTCTTGCTCCATAAATTGTACCAATGAGAGGTGTTTTGATGCGGTGTGCAGGTGGTGAAGGACGACCTCTTGCATACCAGATAGGTTGTCAGCACTTGTACTGGCGCATGATGCTGTCCAGAAATGTGATGAATATAAAGAAGGGTTTGGTATTCGGAACCATTGTTAACTCGGTGACGTCCAAACGCGACAAAATTAGGAGTGAACCCAATAGACGAATGGTAAAAATTTCGCAAGGCTGACGTAATCTCGTTTAAATGGATATCACAGGTTTGTGGTCAGTTTTGATATGAGAACGAATGGCAGATACAATGGAACGGTTTACCCATTCTGAGGTGTTGGACTGGGGTACTTCACTCCGAATGTTAACTACAAGAAAACCAAACATATGAATGTTTCAAGAGAGGCTGAGAAGAAAGATTTGATGTGCGGCGATGAACGAATTGAGGGAGTTGAATCTTTTAAATATTTGGGATCAATGCTTGACTCAAACAACAGCATACTTACAGATATAAAAGCTCGAATCGCTGCGGTTAATCGAACTTTCTACTCAATTAAACCTCTCCTTGGATCACCGTATGTATCAACTAACACCAAGCTCAGGTTATACAAGACATTGATTAGACTGGTTGTGATGTATGGGTCACAAACGTGATAAATCGCATTTATCTGTATTTGAGCGTAAGATCCTACGCTACATTTTTGGTCCACTTAAGACAGACGATGGAGAGTATAGAACCCGGTATAACTTTGAGATCAGAGACCTTCTTGAGGGTCCTGATATAATAGGTTGTATCCGTTCCAACAGGATTGCTTGGTTTGAGCATGTTCTACGAGCCGATTCACAGTCTGGAATGTTTAGAAAAATGTACGTTAGTACCCCAGGGAGTGGGTGACCGTGAGGTAGACCACGACTACAATGGAAGACTGACGTAATAAACGGCCTTAAAAAAATCGGCTGCCATGGTAATTATGTCGCTGTTGCGAATGACCGTGGTGAACATTCAAAGCTGATTAGCCTAGCAACGCTCCTACATGGAGCATGAACGGCTTACAAAAAAAAAAAAAAGTTAGCGGCTGTTGCTTGCCGAAGAGGCTTTGTCAGCACAAATCGGCTGCAGTGATCCAATGCGAAAACAAGATGTGTATTACCCCACTTTATCTTGTGTGGGGTCCTAGAAAATCAACATATATTCTCTGGAAGGGACGAAATACTTTGGTTTCCTGACCCATGGGTGACCGCAGTGTGTCATTAGCGCACTTATTCATCCGACATGACTGACAATTCCGTAGCTATTCTTTAACGTCTCAAGCTAAAGATGGCCAAAAGAACAAACGTTGCAGTTTATGTGACTTTGGTTGCACCTAAGGGAGCCGATAGAGGTGGATTATGGGCTTGACAGATGAGAGAATTTCGCATTGGAAGGGGAACTAAGAGTCGTTAATGTTCATCTTTGTCCAGGTGTTTCAAACCAATGTTAGTTTGTATGTAGATACGACCATCGACTTCTCGAACATTATAATCTGCCTGGGCCGTAGCGCAAGGTACTCTGGGTTCTTAAAATGTTCAGAGGAAAGATCCAGACGCATCACAACATCCTTGTCATCTTTCTCAGAACTATCAATCTCGTCAGCATTAAGCTGGGAGAGAGTCAGCGACGATGTTCTGAGTTCCCCTGCAGTATTGAATATCAAAATCGTAAGCTTGCAACTTAAGACTCCATCTGGCCACTCTACCTGATAGATCCTTCAAAGACATTAGCCACTATAAACTAGAGTGATCCGTGATGATGTTAAACGGATGTTTTTCTACATTGGCCCTGCATTTCTTAACAGCGAGAACCACGGCAAGGCATTCCAGTTCCGTGACACTATAATTCCGTTGAGCCAAATTGAGCTTGTGTGACATAAATGCCAAAGGATGTTCCGTCCCGTTGTCAGATTTTTTAAACAGCACACCTCCTATCCCTGTAATGCTAGCATTACATTGGATATAAAAGAGTAACCAGTGAGTTTTTTAGTGAATCGAAATTTTTTTGTTTATATCTGTATTCCAAGCTTGCAACCTTTCTTTAGCAACTCTGTTAAGCTTGCAGATAAGGTGGAATAATTAACAATAACACGTCTGTACCAACCAGTAATGCCGCGGAAACGTCGGACTTGTTTCACGCTTTTGGGAACGGGTACAAAGTCGAGTTTTACCATTAGCCATTAGCCTTTCGTACGACAGCGATCGGGGAACTCCAAGAGCTTTCACTTTCCTCGACCACTCCAAGTTCAATCATGCGATCCAGCTCTTTATACATTTCTTTCTGGACAGCTGGGGAAACAGCATAGTAACGTTGTTTTACTGGGTTGACTTCACCGGTATCAATAATAGAGTAACCAAAGACATACGCCCTAGACCACGACGCTTAGCGCACGGAAACTGTGGAATGAGCTGGTCAAGCCGGTGTTGTTGAACGGAGGTAAGAGTATGATGATTTGGTAAAAGAAGAGGGGTACCTGGATGTTCTATTTCACTTACAAAAGAGAGGGTTGAATACCAAAAGCTTTCCAGAAATCAAACCCTAGATATAAGGATTGTTGCAAACTAGGGGCGATAAAGATGGACATGATTTGAGATCGCCCTCCATACTGGACCAGTGCACCGACAAATCCTAATATTCGTAATAAATGAAGAGCTACCGCATACTTTTAGGCCAGTTTCTTTAAGAAACATGTCAGCACCACAGCCCAATACTGTGATATTGGCTCCTCTGTCCAGCAATCCACGAATAGCTATTCCAGCGATAGATACTTTGGCGTAAGGTCAATTGTCTCCCGGTGTATTTCATGATGATGGAAGCCGCCTCGTGAGATCGGAGAGTACGTCGCTTCTTAAAAAAATGCTAAGTACGTAGGATAGAATGGGGAATATGGGGTTTGGGTTTGGGCATGTATTTAGTAATATATGGGTTTAGGAAATAGGGGGTAATCTCTATCCTCTCAAGTGTCGCTTGTATAGACCCAGATCGGTATTGGCGGCTGTGAAGTTTGAGAACTGGTGATTGGTTTCAGGAGATGAGGCGCTCCACTCACCTCCACCTTCGCTTTTCCCGAACAGGTCTCACAGTTCGGCTTAGTTACTCCCTGAGATCCGAAACCAAAACAAAACACCCTTTGGGGTGAAAATTGGCAATTATAATGCATGTGCTCTCTAGTTAGACATTTCCAGCAATGATATGGTTTAGCCGGATTGGGACAAGCAGCTGCTACATTAGATCGATGCATGGCTGATATGTTGAGATCGTCCTGATTTACTGGAAGGGGTGCCTTATGATTGAAGGGAAAAAATTGGGGAAATTGTGGGTTGTTTGAAGTTCACTTATTCTACGTCGTGAAAATTGGGGAATTAAATACGTTTGTGATTGAATCAACCAACGCTAAATAGTTGATTGAATCAATTATTACATAGAAGTTTGAGTGTTTTGTAAGCTACTTACTGATGATTATTTTTTAATCGAAATCGGATCGAGCACATATTTTATATATAGTCAAATTAGTTAATTTATCAATAATAAAAATCAATTGCGAAATACTACAACAAAGAATTTTATTTACAATTATTCAACATGTTTCGCCAAATACCAGCGGTAAAATCCATCGAATTTATTAAACAACTATTGATGGAAAATCGAAGCAAGAGGCCGATAAAATAAAAAATTTGAACCTGACAATTTCTTCCATTTTTCTTGAAAGTTTGTAATCGTTTGTATGATAAAAACAATTAATAACAATTTAATTATATATAATTACTGAAAATTTAAATCTTAAAATTTAGTTAAGGTATTTTATTATTTTATGTATTTGAAATATAAAAATTAATGTTTTTCCATATGAATTAATTTTTGGAAAAAAAATAAAAAAAAAAAAAAATACGTGTTTTTTTTATTTTGCTTAGTTTTGACACCGGGTGGCTCGAAATATGTTAGGAAACTTAGAGACAAGGAAAGTTTCAAATTATATTGTGATCGAACCAATTTTAACAATTTCTTTTGTTTGACACTAAATGAGACTTTATTAGACTGATAAAAAACATATATTTTATACGATTTTTCTCAATTTTATTTTTCATACATGCGATTTCATAAAGTAAGAAGTTTTAGGATAAAGAGGTTTCCTTTTAATTTTTGTAATATAAAAATTTATTATTTAACCTTAAAATATGTCTAAATAGCTTAGCCTAATTAACACATTGCACTTTACTAAAAAAATATAAATGAATCAAATTTGAAAATTAGACTCAAAATAGCAACACCTTTTATGTAATAAAATAAATAAGGAAATTTATGTTATTTTACTCAGCAATATTACGGGGCCAGGCCCACTCTGGAACAATTTCCTAGTTACGCCAATGCGTAAATATGATAATTATGACGCCATAATATACTGTGAACAATTTGCTATATCATTCTAACTATTAATTCATGAATTTACTTTTGAATCACAAACAAACTAGTTGTTGTTTAAGACCTTCGTTATTTTATAAAAGCTGAAAGTTTTTCTGCGCATACCCCCTACTTAGGTAGGAACGATTAGCGACATATGAAGTTTGGATCATGGTGGCTTTGGCAGGGAGCACAGGGGCAACAAAGGGGCCTCCAAAGTTTCATGAAAGTATAAAAGGTAATTTTTTATATATTCTTCGGGATAGTATTAGAAGTCACGTCAGCCATTGCCACTTAATATCGTCAGCCACTTAATATCGTGGTAATCCCCTGCTAGATACCCTTAAACTTTAACAAATTGATAATATTTAAGGGTGTCTGGCAGAGGGTTACCACGATAGTAAGTGTCTGGCAATGGATGACGTGACTTCTAATACTACCCCGAAGAATATATAAAAAAAATTACCTTTTATACTTTCACGAAACTTTGAAGGCCCCTTTGTTACCTGCTCTCTGCCAAAGCCACCATGATCCAAACTTCATATGTCGCTAATCGTTCCTACCTAGGGGGTATGCGGGGGGGGGGGGGGGGGGTATGCGCAGAGAAACTTTCAGCTTTTATAAAATAACGAAGGTCTGACCGTCGTGGACTCTTAGTCTATTATTTTAATCAATTAAGCTAGAAATTTAATTAAGAAAAAAAATATTTGAATTTAAAATTAAAAAAAAGCATTTAGAGAATTTTCGCAACACTTGTCTTCGAAAAATTTTAACTTTACAAAAAAAATTAAATCAACCTCAAGGGTTTGAGCAAAATTTATGAAATTTCTTTAATGTACAAAATGCATAAGTATGTATTTAAAAAAAAATTCTGAATCAACAACATATCAAAATGAGACAGCAATCGATTAAACAAAATCATTTCAAACAGGTTTGAGAAAGATATTGTAATAAACTTCGTCCAGAATGGGTTAATTTCATTTAATCATAAAAAACCAATACGTTCCGCCTAAATGTTTTCTACATTCAAAGATGAAGTAAAAGTTAACTAATACAAGTTGCATAAATTAATGTAAATTAAATTTGTTTACATTAATGAAATTAAAAGGAGGAGTGGCCTATTTTTTCTAGAAACAACTACAGTGAGTACCAGAATATTCTGCTTATTTGTTTTTGAATATAAAAGAGGCGAACAAAATATCAGAGAGTCAGTTTTAATTTTGCAATTAAAAGTGTTTTACAAATATTCGAAAGTATAAGGAATAATCGGTGGTACTTGAGCCTGGGTACTAATAGTAAAAGAATTTGAACTTAGTGGAATAGTAAATACAGATTTTACGATTCCGAATATTATTGATTCAAATTGTGGAAGCGGTTAAGTTCATCGTGCATTTCTGGAGACCCTGGAATTTATTGTAAGGAAAATCGGAAGTTGCTGTAACTGGTTGATAAATAAAGTTTGGGATTTTGTTAACTAAAGATCTGTCTTTTTACTGTCGTATTTGCTCAATAATCTAAAAGAACCAACGAAGAGTCGTTACAATATGAATAAAAAGGCGAATAGTTGTATTCCTGCAAAAGAAAGTTGTCCGAACAAATGAATTGTTAACGGGGACAATAGCTTTGTAACATCTTTTTAGGTAGATTTCATATAAAAATCTACCTACTGCAATGGGCTTCATCTCGGAATTTCGGAAAAAATTTTGTACCAAACGACTATATATGATAAGCGGAGACGAAAAAACAAAAAAAAATTTATATATATATATATATATATATATATATATATATATATATATATATATATATATATATATATATATATATATATATATATATATATATATATATATATATATATATATATATATATATATATATATATATATATATATATATATATATATATATATATATATATATATATATAAATATAATTGTGTGTTTTAATAATATCTTAGACAAGTTCGTGAATCAGCAAAATCCGACACGTGGTTAAGAAACTAGAGGCATTTTTCTGAAAAAAATTGATTTTTGAAAACCGTTATAACGGCCGTTTGGATACTAATATTTCAAAAAATTTAACAAATTTAGAATCTTTGGAATCTTTTTTATCAACCTGTCTTAAAAATAGACCTCTGCAGTTAGAGGTTCCTGAGTGAGCGGCTCCAACAAAAAAGTTTGCAAAAAAAAATTTTTTTGAAACAACCTGCACTCTCACGGTCGCATTTATAATGCCAGATCAAAAAACCTTTTCTAAAAATGTGCGTTTTATTAATATCTTGGACAAGTTCGTAAATCAGCCCAATCCAACACATGGTTAAGAAACTAGAAGCTTTATACTAGAAAAAAACTCTGTTCTTTAGATCCGTTATAACGGCCGTTTGGATTCTAATATTTTTAAAAACTTCATAAATTTAGAATTTTTGAAACCTTTTTAATCAGTTTCTTTCAAAAAAAAAGACCTCTGCCGTTGGAGGTTTCTGAGTGAGCGGCTCCAACAAAAAAGCTTGTAAAACACAAAATGCGTTTGAATCAACCGGCGCTCTCACGGTTGCATTTGTGGAGCCAGATCAAAAAAACTTTCTTAAAAATGTGTGTTTTATTAATATCTTGGACAAGTTCGTAAATCAGAAAAATCTGACACATGGTTAAGGAACTATAGGCTTTATACTAGGAAAAAAAGTGGTTTTTTTAATCCGTTATAACGGCCGTTTGGATACCAATATTTTTAAAATCTTCATAAATTAAGAATCTGTAAAAACATTTTAATCCGTTTCTTATAAATATAAACCTCTGCAGTCAGAGGTTTTTGACTTGTTGGCTTCAACAAAAAAGTTTGCAACAATCCCCAACTACAATTTCCAAAAACCTTATAACAGTCAATGTCAACCTTATAACAGTCAAAAAAATAAAAGATTTGAATAGAAAAAATTAATTATTTTTCTTAGAAATAAACTATTTTGATATTTTGCAGTAATTGCACGACATATGATATAGAGTAGGTTTGTGTCATAAATTGTCACACACATGTTCTGTGGTAGATTTGATATTTGTTTGTTGCAAAATTGGATAGATATAATTTTGCTTGTAGGTTGCTAATTTTCTTTTTAAAATTTGTTCGATATCTGTTTGAAAATAGTTTGTTTTGTTTAAACTAATCTGATACATCAGATTCTACTGACACACAAAACTGTCTGATCTCGAAATCTACCTATTTCTAGCGGATATACGTGCCGCTTGGACTTTTTGTTATTCTTTCAGACTTAAAGGAGCAACTAATTTTTCTGAAATTCAGAGCAACTGGGTAACGAATTATGAGTATAGCAACTATGTCATCATATTGCGTAATGACTTGAAATTATTCCTGTATATCAAATAAATTTATTTCTGGAGTTACCAATCAATTGGGCTTGTTTAGCTTTCAATATGATGAACGTCAAAGTAAGATTGTGGCAACCAAAAAATAAAATGTTTTATGAATTATGAAATTAATTGAGAGAGATTGTTTTAAGCGGTTTACAACAATATTACCCGGTACTCATATTGAGTATATAAGAGTCCCACCTTGTACTGTCATACTTGCACCTGAGAACCCATGTAGAAAAAACAAATGCTGATCTATGTTAAGATAATTTACCTAAAATGTTCCTTTCTATAATTCTGCCATTTTGAATACAAATACCTTAGTTTTTGTGATTTGGAATATTCTTAGGATATTGAAAAATTTTTAATTTTTGATTTTATTTTAATTTTTAGAATTTTGAAAAAAGTTTCAATTTTTGATTTTGTAATAATTTTTGCAATATTTTTAGAATTTTGGAAAAAGTTTGGATGTTTAAGAATTTTTGGAATATTATTGGAATTTAGAAAAAGTTTAAATATTTGATTTTATTCTAATTTTTGGAATATTTTTGGAATTTTGAAAAAAGTTTCAATATTTGATTTTGTATAATTTTTGCAATATTTTTAGAATTTTTGAAAAAAAATTTTATCTTTGATTTTGTAATTAATAATTTTTGGAATGTTTTTAGAATTTTGAAAAAAATTTCAATATTTGATTTTATTTAATTTTTACAATATTTTTGGAATTTTGAAAAAAATAAATTTTTAATTTTGTAATATTTTCTCGAAACGCTAAATGGAGAGGTTTTTGAGTAAATTGCTGAGTGTATCATCTTTCCACTAAATTATGTTAATTTATGATCTGTTATAATTTTTCGGTAACGTAGACGACTCAGCCAAGGTCATCGGTCCCGCTAAATATGACAAAGGGTCAAACATATTCTTTTTATCTATAAGCAATTTATACAACATGCGTCCTGGGTTGTTGGTGGATGCCATTTTTTTTATCAATAACTAAACAACGTATCTTATCAAATAATAAAATATGAAATATGCCAATACTTTATGATAAGACGCAACAAACAAAAATATATGGCGAAAAGCTGCACGATATAGAGAATATATGTGGATTTTTAATCCCAAATTTATCGTCAAAGTTGTTCTCATTTCAAAACTTGTGATTCGAAAGAAACAAAAAATAATCCACCAACACAATTTCTCTAACGTCCACAAACATAATCCACACAAAATTATATTTTTTTCACATCATAAAATAGTTTTTTAAAAATTATACTATCATCCATTATCACAAACATTTTTTACTAAATAACCAAAAGTAACAAATCATTTACAACACGTACAGACTAATAAATTAAAATAAATCAACAAAACATAAGGTGGAAAAGCGTGAAAAATCTAATTCATACCAGAAGAAAATAAACTAAAAATTACAATGTTGGCATTCGGCCAGTTTCACAGCAACAATAACAGTTCAACGACTTGTTGGTTTATCTATTAATTTTTATTTTGTTTTGTTAATTGATATTGTTGCGGTAAACATAACAACTATAAATTTGTTTTAATTAATTTTAATTGAATTTGATTTTTTTGTCAAAATTTTATAAGCAAGATGTATAAAAAACATGTGTCGACATCTAACAATACAAATAATTTTTCAGTTTTCTTTGAAAACAGGTGATACCGAAGTTTATGATATATTGTAAATTCTTAGGAATTAATATGTTACGCATTTTAACCCACGCTTCCTAGTGTGTTAAAAAAATCAATAATTATTTATGCGTTTCTTTGTTTTGATGCCAAATTTGTTTTATTTTAATTTTAGGTAAACAATCATATGGAGCTGCCACCGTTTAGTTTTCCAAATCCATTAGGACATATTGGTGGAGGTAAACAGGTTGGAAAAAAAATTATAAACCAATTTCGAAAAAAACTAATTCGATTTCGTTTTATTTTAGATCAGAGCTGAGGCTGCTTACCTGTATGATGCTGTTCACTTGTATGCTGATTCTTTGATAAAAGTATTGAGATCTGGAGAAAACCCAAGAAATGGAACTGCAATCATAAATGCAGTGAAAGGATCATCTTATAAAAGTGCAATGGGGTAGGTGAATTAATTAATTTAGAAGCGAGTTTCCACATTGACTTATGATTTCAAGATATCTTGTCTACGTTGATGAAAATGGAGATGCAGCTGGCAACTATACAATCCTTTTTCGGAAAAATCTCAGGAATAATGGTGCTAATCAGTACGGGTTGATACCGGTTGGAACATTTAGCGCACCAAATATTGACCAACTACCGGTTTGTATATTTTAAATTGTGTACATTTTGTGTACAAAATATAAATATAGAATACATTTGTAATTTTATATATCTCGAAAATAAACGTGGACTGTACATAAAATATTTTGCTACACAATTAATTTTTGATTTAATTTCAATTTTGTAAAAGTCACTCAAATATTTTAATTTTCACTCAAAATGTCACTCGTTTTATTTTTGTTTATTTTTTTATTTTATTTAAATGCTTGCACTTTAAAGTTTCCACGTCAGGTAAGCTAAATCATAATACTTTTAAAATATACTTTAATTTGATACACGTAGTTATTTTCGTAAAATTAATAGAATTAAAAGAAGTTGAACCAGAAGTCAAATATATTTTTTGTTGTAAATTAAACTGTTTGTAGTCAATCCATCTAAAGCATCAAATTCTCATAATTATAGGATGTTCAGCTTTTTGGACGAATTGAATGGCCGAAAACGGGTCCACCTATTTCAGAGCCGATTTGTGGGTTTCGAGGCGAAAAGTGCATAAGTAAGAATAAATCGCATATGTTGAACTGTTTAAGATTTTCATTCGTCTTTATTGGCTTCCAGGTTATACTGGAGAGATAACAGCTGGTATTGCTGGTGGAGTTATATTAATTTTAGGAATTATCTCATTAGTTTTATATCGAAATTGGTGTTATGAGCAAGAGCTAGATAGCTTGCTTTGGAAAGTTGACTTTAAGGATATCCAAATGCATGAGAATGAAAAGGAAAATAATGGACAGAAACAAACAAGGGTAAGTGAAAGTTTAAGAATTATATGGGATATGCATAAATCATAGAAATATACAAAAAAACGTTTACATGTGTAAGCATTGTAAACAAATTAAAAATAATCTGCAGAAAAAAAAATTGATCAAAGACAGAAACGGAAATCGCAAACAACAATATTGCATGCAGCAATACTATCTTCTACCTAACAACGATAATTAATTAAGTTTATTTGTAAAATTGATAATCTCAGGCTACTCATCCATTAATTAGAACCAGCCAAGTTAGTTTAAGCTCAAATCCGGATGCTGATTTTCGTTATTCAACCATATTCACTCCAATTGGACTGTATCGTGGACAACTATATGCAATCAAAAAAGTCAAAAAGAAAAGTATTGACATTACTAGAGAAATGAAGAAGGAACTAAAATTGGTAAGGATCCAGCTTACTCAACCTCAAACTGAAGTATTATTAAATGTTATTTTCTAGTTACGTGATCTACGACATGATAACCTTAATGCATTTATTGGCGCATGCACAGATCCACCAAATATTTGTATTATAACTGAATACTGTACGCGTGGAAGTTTAAAAGATGTTCTTGAAAACGAAGACGTTAAGTTAGACAACATGTTCATAGCATCAATTATATCGGATATAATTAGAGGTATGATCTATATCCATGATTCTCCACTCAGATTCCATGGATCATTGTGTACGTCGAATTGTTTAATCGATCCTAGATGGGTTGTCAAACTAAGCGATTTTGGTTTATATGCATTTAAAAAAGGTTCAGAAGAGTCACCTGATATTCAAACATTATCAACAAATTGCAATAAACTATTATACCGCTCTCCCGAGCTCCTTAGATTAGGACAATTAAATTTAGTTCCTGGAACACAAAAAGGTGATATTTATTCTTTCGGAATTGTTTTATATGAAATGCATACCAGACATGGACCGTTTGGAGAGTCTGGTTTATCAGTAATGGAATGTTTAAAAAAGGTTTTACTAGGAACTGAACCTCCATTTCGACCATCATTACAACCATTACAACTATCATTTGACTGTGTTCGGGATTGTTTAAAAGAATGTTGGTTGGAAAAACCAGAAGATCGTCCCGATTTTAAAACTGTTCGTACAAGACTACGACCATTGCGAAAAGGAATGAGACCAAATATTTTCGATAATATGATGGCGATGATGGAAAAATATGCGAATAATTTAGAAGCGTTGGTTGATGAGAGAACAGATCAGTTACAAGAAGAAAAGAAAAAGACTGAAGCATTATTGTTGGAAATGTTACCAAGACCAGTTGCAGAACAACTAAAGAAAGGACATAAAGTTGAGGCGGAGAGTTATGATATGGTGACTATATATTTTAGCGATATTGTTGGATTCACAGCAATGTCAGCGGAAAGTACACCACTACAGGTTGTGGATTTTTTAAACGATCTGTATACATGTTTTGATTCCATTATTGGGAATTATGATGTTTATAAAGTGGAGACGATTGGAGATGCTTATATGGTGGTAAGTTGAAATTGATTATAGTTTTAAAATTTAAATTAATATTGCTTTTTTGGTCTTAAGGTTTCTGGTCTCCCAATTCGAAACGGTGATCTTCATGCTGCTGAAATAGCATCAATGTCGCTCCATCTTCTTGACGCTGTTTCCGAATTCAAAATTCGACATCGTCCTGAAAATCGTTTACTTCTTCGAATCGGAATTCATTCCGGTCCTGTATGTGCTGGTGTTGTTGGTCTAAAAATGCCAAGATATTGTTTATTTGGTGATACGGTTAATACAGCTTCTCGAATGGAATCAACAGGATTACCTCTAAAAATTCATTGTAGCCTTGAATGTAAGAAGTTGCTTGAGAAACTTGGTGGATATTATTGTGATGATCGTGGATTGGTGTCAATGAAAGGGAAAGGTGATAAAAATACCTTTTGGTTGACGGGAGAAAATTTGGATGCTAGAATTCGACGGACAATGGAACGTACTGAGCGACGAGGATCTAAAGCTTTTATAAAAAATCATTTAAAGAATCATAATGCAACTTCAATATTAACTCGGAGTTCCTTGAAAAATCCTCGAGCATCTATTCCAAGATCATCTAGTCTAGAATCCCCCAAAAAATTACGATTTGCTAGTGGAAGTTTATTGGAGCATCACAGATATCATCGGTAGTTAAATGAATAACTTTTTTGAAATGATGTAATTTCAATAATATTTTTCCCTTTCAGCTACAGCGATGATGCTCTCATGGAAGTAATCGCTGATTCCAGTCCTAGAAAATCAAATGGTTCGATACATGGCGAAGAGTATACAGCATCATGTCCTTGTATTGATCATATCGGAAGCGATATGCATAGCAGTATAGTAAAATTTACATGTCCAACGGTGACTACACCACTTCTATCAAATTATAAAAATAATAATAACTTAATTTGTTAACTTTTACACTTTTATTTTTATTTAATTAATTTTATTTTTTTAAGTAAATAATAAATGAATAATCTAGTCTTGATTTTATGATATAATATTAACTATTTACTTAACTATTTTTTTCTTTAACTTAAATATTATTTTTATAAAAATATTGTATATGCAAACTTAATGACACATTTGTTTTATTATTTTACTATGTTGAGGAGTGAAGCTGTTTTTTGGGGTGAACTAGCAGTTTCATCTTAAAAAAACTTTACATATCAAGTATACCTATTCCAAATAGTCATATATTTTGACTTTTTTACTATTAGTTATAAATGGATTAACGGCTATGAATATTCTAAGATAACACGCCAAGCTATTAAGGATTATGATTTAAATTTCTCTAGAAAATTTAAGAAAGTTGATTTTATCGATTTAAGTTACCAGAAAAACTTACACAGGTAAGGTATTCCAAGCAACAGTTATATTATTTGAACCGTAGAGGGAAAGCAACTACTTCTACTCATTGCGATACTAATTGAGTTCGAACGCACCAACATAAAATCTGAGAAATTTTATCACGGACGACTAGCAGAAAGAATATTGTGGCTGTGCACTCCAATAGTACAAATAATGAGGCTGGCTGTTGTCACGGCTTAAAAGCCGTAACGTATTACAGCGATTGCGTGACTGTAAAAAGTTAGCTCAAAAATTAAAAGCATAACATCCAAAGCATTTCGAAAATTGTGTGCATTTAAAATTTAAATTACATTTTACTTGAGAACGGTGATAACGCGTGGCTGGCTTTCGACAATTTTTATAAATTTTCTAATCTACGTTTAAATTTTAAAATCTTTTTTTGTGTTGAGTCTATAGTTTGACAATTATAGACGAACCACAAAAAGTCACTTTAGCTCCGAATTAAATACACTATTTTTTCGGCAAACGTTTAACGTTATAAATATGAAATTAATATATCAAACTTTTTATAAATATGAATTTGTATCGTCATAATTACTTCCAAAAAAGAGAAAAGAACATTTAAATTTGTATGAATAAAATTTTTTTATCAAAGCAGCCTTTTCAAAATTTCATAATATGAGAATCAACTTATTTTTTATTGTCATGGTTATACAATATGTTTGAAAAAATAACAAATAACAAATGCGACTTTATAAAATAAAAATAACTTTTAAGCGTAACTTTTGCTGTCGCTAGACGTTACTTTTGCTGTCAGGCGAAATAGTAAGACTTTAGCTAACTCCCTAGCGGCAGTAAAGTTAAACTTTACAGCCGTTTGCCGAAAAAATTATTTATTTCAAAATAATTCAAAAGTCGTAAAACCTATTGTAATTTTTATACCAAATAAAATTAAAATTGATAAATTCTAATTGGAGTAGTTCGGACTTGGTAGTAATTCTAATCGAACTTGGAGTAGTAACTGGGTGGTTGAATATCTGCGGACTTTGAAGTTTAGTTTATTAATATATTTATTGCTAATCCTGCCTTCACTTTAATGCTATTTAAATTATTCACACACATGCTAGAACAGTTGAACTTTGATCTTTGCAACAAATGATATAGAATTCTTGTAGTTTGCCGGTTCCTTAATCACATACTAAACCTATATTAACAAGTTCACCATATTGTGAAAATTTACTCAAGATGTCACCTTCAGTCAGATCGTACGATAAGCCACAACTTAAATACCTACACTATTTTTATATTTTTTAATATTAAAACTATTATTTTAATGTATCACAAGAATGAAAAAAAATGTATTAAACTTTTAGAACTGCCAGAAACTTTCCTAGCTGTTACCAACAACATGACCAAAATTTTATTAAATCTAGTTTTCCACAAACACTCCCACACTAGTATCATCGAAGATAAGACGATATAGAAAGATTATTGTGCTACAGCACGAAGGAAGCGAGTAGGGGTACGAGTGGATTATCTGTTGTTGCGGAATCTAACCCTTTTAGATGATACGAGTTGCCTTAGTGTCGCGTTGTTTCGTCTCTGCGGAGGTAGAAGGAGAAGAATGGGATGTGTCCGAAGGAGGAGAATGGACATTGTCTGTACAAGACGAAGTATCGTCTGCGCGACTGACATTGGTACTCAAAGTAGGTGAGTTTTCAAGTCATCTTTAAATTGTTCCCTTAACCAAGGTTTTAATCTATCGATGGAGACTCGAATGTGTTGACCTTTACGGTTAATAACGAAATTTTTATCATCGCGGTTTTATCATCGCATGGAAAGGACCTTCGTATGGCGGTTGTCAGACATCCGAACAAGACTTGAGATTTTGAAGACGAAAACTTTAAAAGTATGTCTTGACGCAATGGCGGGACGTAGGTGATCAAAATGTTGTTTCAATTGTGAAACGAAATCAGATTGAGGAGTGGAGTTAGAATTTTGTCTGAAGAATTCTCCGGGGACACGTATGTTCGTACCGTAAACTAGCTCAGCCGATGAATATTGGAAATCTTAACGGAAAGTGGTTCGTTAACCAAGTAGTATTGACGGTAATATTCGTGTCTAGTCCATTCTGTCGTAGGTCATTATAGCGGATTTTAGAGTTCGGTGCCAACATTCATTAGTCCGTTACATTTCGGATTGAAGTCCGTTTACATTCAAAACCGATAAGTTTTAACAACTCATTGAGGAGATTGAATTTGAATTGGGAGCCCTAATCAGTCAAGAAGCATTAAACCATATGAGCAGGAGCAAAAGGTTTCTCCTGGTGCAGGAGAAACAAGTTAAGCTTATCAGAGCAAAAAACTGTTATGCTACAGCTAAAGGGCAAGTACGACAGAGCAAAGCCACCAACCATTAGGGTTAGTGGAAATACAATTAAAATGGTCAGTTCAACTAGATACCTTGGTGTTAACTTTGATGAGAGGCTGGAGGTATGTCATATTACACAAAGTCATAATACACGAATATGCGGGCAATTTAAGTCCCTCTTCACAGCTTTAACAGCTTCACAAGGTTATCTCATGAATTGTGGGTCTTGGTCTTCTTCTAAAAGAGAAGGTAAAGTTATACAACCGTGCTGTCAACACAAACAGCAGAGTTGAAAGAAGACAAATAAAAAAGAGACTGCACCAGGAGACCCTCAACAAATGCAAGACACGTTTGGAGGTCTCAGATACGGGAAGGCATATGTATCTTTTTATAAGCGAAGGAAAGCTTGAGGTACGAAAAAGGTAGCTCTGACAGGTCCTATGGTCCAGTTTATAACTGGGCATGGCAAATTTAGAGAGTACTTGAAATGAGTTCATGTTACGGACAATGGTTTATGCACAACATGTGATGTGGATGATGCAGCATTACATGTTCTTCTGGATTGCCCTGATTACGAGGCCTTAAGGAACGATCTTAAATTGTCCTTACTTGAATATGGCATTAACACTTTAGCAGCAGATACACTTAGTATACTGCTGAACACAAAAAATACTATTGCGTTTAAACAATTTTTTTAGACTCAGTTGTTTTGGCCGATTGATGGTTTAACAATTGTACACGTTATGTATATAAACTTAAACGATATGATCATGTCTCAAATTATGCTTCCCATATACTCGGTTGCTCTTTCTTCTCTTATTTACAGTACCGTATGTGTTGTTTTTTATTTAAAATTTTGCATGTTCAGCATCCGTCTTATTTATCTTCCTTATTACAGTTCGGTTCTTCCATGCGAACACGTAGACTTCAGTCTCTTAGTAGCAGATACTCTTGTAAACAATTCTCAGACTCTATTTTCGTTCATGGTATTAAAATCTATAATAATCTTCCTGATCATATTAAATGCTCAAATACTCTTGGCATATTTAAAAGAAAGTGTTTTAGTTACTTTGTCGAATTTATTTAAATATATAAGTTTTTTTTTTTTTTATTGTTATGAATTTCAATATTTTATGTTAGTTTTAAGTAGTTATTATATTTCATTCTAAGCATTTTATTAAGCATTTATTATATTTTTTCTAAATTATTCTCCTATCATTTATTACTTTTTATTATGTTTATCACTCAATACAGACTTTGAGAAGGTTTGCCTTACCTGTATTGTGTTATATTAATAAATAAATAAAATAAATAAATGGTTGAGCTGATGAAAACCCCTGTAAAAGTTTTTTAGCTAGGAACAGAGATGCTTGCAATAAAGAGCTATGGTGGTGGTGGTAAGAAGTTTGGTAGAACTGTTGACTCCTAGGTGAGATAAATTGTGGAAACTGTTAAAGGCAGTTTGAAGACAATGTTTCGGAATAAATGGGCGAATATTACCTGTCGAAGTTTTTGGAAGAGTTTTAGAAGATTGTCCAAGCGATGGTGGTATCTGATGGAATTGAAGTGTGGGACTAGTGTCCACTAATTCCTTTAGTTCGAGATCATTGAACTGAGCGTTAGCCATTTCGTCGTAGGGAATATTCTCTGGAAGTTATACTTGCTCAACACGAGAAAGTGTTTCGGCAACTAAATTATTGATTCCAGAGATGTGGCGAATATCAGTCTTGAATTGACTGACAAAATCTAAGTGGTGGAACTGGCGAGGACTTGATTTGGCAGGATTCTGCAACAAATCGTAGATGAGAGGCTTGTGATCGGTGAAAAGAGTGAAGATTCTACCTTCAAGAAGATAACGGAAGTGTTTAATTGCAGAGTACGATGAAAGGAATTTACGATCATAAGCGCTGTATTTCTGTTGCGTTTCATTAAGTTGCACAGAGAAGAAACTAAGAGGTTTCCAACAATCTTTAATTTTTGTTGGACAACCATTACTGCAAGTTGGGCAGAGTGGAAAGTGTGATAAATAGTTGTTGCCTCACTGAATTGCCGCTTGCATAAGTCGAAGGCTTGAATGGCGTCTTCAGACCATTAAATAAAGCGTTTTTCATTCTTTTTAGACCTTTTGAGAAAATCGTTGAGAATGGTTTGATTGCCACCAGCGTCAGGAATGAATTGGCGGTAGAAGTTTATCATTCTAGGGAAACGGCGGCGTTGCGTAACCGTTTCGGGTCGTTCGAAGGAACGCCCAGTCCGAAAATCATTCGAACGAATTCGAAAAGTCCGAACGGAGTAGAAATTGCAGTCTTTGCAATATCGCAATATCACGTATATGCAAATTCTTCCTTTACAATGGCCAATTTTTCTGGAACAAGTCGATGATACTTACTAGCGACGGGAGGACCATGTGTTTCGACAGCGTGAGCTACGTTATATATCACAGGTTTAGCAAGATCTTTTTTGAACGTTTAGTCCTTGAAATTTTTGAAGAAATCAAGAATTTCTACATTTGTCGAATTGTTGATCAAAGTTAGAGAAGGTACTGAGAAGTGGAGAGTTTAGCCAAAGTGAATAGGGAAGTTGGATCGACAAGACATCGATTTTTAATGTCCACTGAAGGGCTGTATTTGTTAAGGAAATCAGTTCCGAGAATCGGGATGGTAAGATCAGCGATAACAAAGGTCTGACAGAACGCGCGTCTGAGATAAATGTTTAAGTTGATAGATCGTGTACCATACGTCTTAGCAACTTTAGTCAAGTTAACGGCGTAAAGAAAGAAGTCTGATTTCTGAGAAAGTTTCTCCTCCACAGTTGCGGGGATAACCGAAACTTCGGCACTTTTATCAACGAGGAAGTTTTTGCACGTAGAAATGTCAACGACTAGGAGATGTAGTTGGGAGTGACTGTCATCACAAGCCGTCACGTATGATAAGTCTGTGGTTTTTTAAGAAAAGGCAGAAGAGTAAGAGTGCTGGGAATAGAGTTTGCACTCTGGATCGCAGTTGTTTGCTGTTTCTTTGAATACCATCATACGGTAGTAGCAAATACCATCAAACAATTGAGTTCGCGACTTGGACCGAGGTCGCTTGGGAGAGCGATTCAAATTTCTGTTGCGACTATCTTTTCGATCCTTAAATCTGCTCCGATAACTATTAAAAGATTGTAATGTAGACTGGAGCATGATAACGTAGAGCGGTAAAGTTCACAATTTGTTTCGTGTCTGTTTTCTCATAAGTCATCATTTTGATTAACATACGTGGCTCGTAATAGTTTCTCATCCATTCACAATCTATAGTCATATTTTCATATAGTTTCCGTACGTAAATTTGTTCTTAGCATAAAGTAATTAACAATAGTATTTCTTTTACAATCCCCTATTATTGACTCATACTGCGTTTTTCACCCGCATTACTTTACCATACTGCTGAAATTTGAATTCTCTAAACACTAACCGTACTTGATCAACGAAGTTTTCAAACCTTAAGACAGCTGTGCATATTTGTCCAATCGACGCACTAGACAAAATTATTATCCTACAATTCGTTATGCATTCGATTTCCTATATGGGTATTTTTATCAAATTATCTTTCCGTTACGGATCTGAATTTCACTGTAATACTGTTGTAAATTGTTATTTCGTAATACATAGGCATCATAAAATCGATTAAACTTGCGTTTAATCCATTCTAATTCATTGATTTTTCTTACAAGTGTGTTGGAAATAATTTATTTCGTTAAATTGTTTTGCCATGTTATGTATTACAAAATCTCAAACAGTTTTGTTTTAACGAAAAAAGGTCCTAACATTTATTTACATAATGTAAATTAATTTCCTTGCATCAGAAACACTTATTCGAATTTTTTCGATAGTAACGAATTGCTATATAAGGAATGACTATACAATTTTTCAACCTCTTAGTCTATTACATTTTTATTCGTGTGTTTGACGTCTCTTAGTCGAGATTGTGATATTGGTGGATTGGATTATCCCAGTAGTGTTGACAGTCAGACATTTTTCTGTTTGTAAAAAGTTTACCAAAAAAGTTAAGTTTTGATGAAAAAAAAAAACCAATAAAACCGAAGCTGAGGCTCTTCCCGCCTAAGAACTAAACCAAAACCATCTTGGATTGTGTGCTGGCAGACGTTGAAATCCAGGGATAAATTCACCACAAAACGGTATCTCAATTTGAAATACTTTTCTATATTTCTCATGGCGTCTTTGAGCGCAAATCTAATTGATTTGTAACAATTAAATTAATCAAACAAAATAGAAAAAGAACTGATTCATTTGTCTGTGTCAGTGTTAAAATTCATGCATAGTAATTGTGATTTATCGATAGGCATTTTTTTTAGTGCAAATTCGGATGGTTATATTAACCAAGATTAAATTAGATATTGTCTAATCCTATTGATAACAAAACAAAAACCAAAAATATGAAATTCATCTGTTGTGTTCGTCTGTGTCAATAGCCTAATTAATGCACCGTAATTTATTCTTAAATAACTAATTAGTTTAGTGCAGTTTTATTCATTGATGTAAATTTACATAGTTAATACCTGAAGCACAACCCAGCCAATGGCTTTTGTCGATATTGTAGTAGCAAAATGTATGTCCGTTAATTTATTGCTAAGTGTTCATTTTAGTGTAATTAAATATCAATTATATAATTTAAAAGCTAACTTAGGTTATGAATAAAACTAGAAAAGAAATACAACAAAAAAATAAAATACAAAATATACATCAATTATATAATTTATGAGTACTCGCTTTATTTTGCTGGTGTACCCATTTGTGGACTCACTGCGTCACATATTTAAATCAACATTTACATCGTGATTTTTTTCAACTTGCCAATCATCACTGAGTTATTGCGACACAACATTGGTATCAAAGTTTTGGCTGTTGCTACCGTGTATTTTGCATATTGTCCAGTGCAACATTTGTATCAAATTTTCACTAGTACTTGGTTTGGAGATGTTTGTTTAACTTACCAATAAACTTACAATTTTTTTTTGAGTTGTGAATAATATTTTTCGGGAATTACATATGGTTTTATAAATAAAGAAAAAGGGAAATAATCAATAAAGACTTTCAATATAGCGTGTGACGTTTTCCCGTGCTCTAGGATCTGATTCACGGTGTACCAGCGATGGCAGTGGTTTACGAGCTGTATCATATGGGTCAGCTGACAGCCATGCAGCGAAACAGGGATAACTACCACTTGCGATACTTGCGGCGGGTCTTAGAGCTTAAGTGTCTTGCTTCGCCGTCTGAATGTGTGGGTGAATGTTAGCATGTATGAAGCGGGAGTGTGTGGACGTCTGGGAATGATTGTGTGGGTTGGACGCGCTGACCGTAGGTCTTTCGCAAACGGGGTCGCCAGAGTCTCCATTTTCTACTTGTAATTTTTTTCCATTTCTGTAACTTTTCGTAAATTGCGTACATTTCTGCATTTGTGTTGAAGCAGCAGGTGTTACTCCATCAAATCCACGAGGACTGGGCTTTAGTCGTTAAGGCGTAAAATGACTCTAGGTACGCATCCTGCTAGGCCATTCTCATTGGTTCGCCAATGAGAAAGCTCTTCATTACAAGATTGGGAGTAGTGGTTGCCGTTGAATGGCATTAAGTTGTGTCTCCAATTTCTGAAATTTTTCCTCAAGTGACATGATCTCACTTGCGGAAGAGGAGGCATAGGGTTAGATACCGCATGTACTGACGAATCACTTAGGGTATTGAGGACGTTATCTGGTATCTCTGCAGTCTTCTCAAAGTTTTCATTGACCGCAGCGACAGTAGCACGAAAAGCGGATGGAAGTTTTTCCCTTAACAGTACTTTGAGAGTCGCCTCGCCTCTAAAAAGATATTACGGTATTCGGCAGTCATATCCCGGTCTAATTTTGAGGGCTTTAGATCCCCAAGGTCCATACCGCGTAAAACTTTGTATATGCGGTTTGAAGTGCAGCCGGATAGGCGGGCTATAAGGGCCTCTTTGAGCCTATCGTGAGGGAATCTTGGTCGGGCTTAACCAAGATATCACTGACTAATCTCGTCAGTGTGGGGGTAATCATACTAAGTAAGCTCATACTTAGTTTGTTGGGACTTGATATGCCACAACAAGAATCGCCCTTCTAAGGTGATGAACCAACGGTCTGATGCTACAGACCAGAAAGGGGGAATTTCGATAGCTACGTTGTCAATTTGTGGCATAGTTGCCGAAGAAGTTGGAGCTGGGAGAGCTGGAGAAGACGGAGTAGAAATTGGGGAGGGTTGGTGGATTTGAAGACTTACCTCCTGGAGTCATTTGCTCTACCGTGGCTTTGAGCCGTTTGTCTACCAGTGCCCCGAGCTGGTCTTCGGTAACCGTGTAGGTTTTGGGTCCGAAAGATGGAGCAGTTTCCTCAGGTTCTGGGTTACCTGCTGAATCTGCTGGAAAATCTGTATGGCGAAAAGACCTAGTTGTGACGGTAACTAGGTAGAGGGGTACCGCGTTGAACAATACCCCTAAATAAATAACTAGTTCTATACATATTTCTATACAGTTTTTGATAAAATAATTCGAAAAAAATTATAAGTAATAACAAACAATTATTTTTACAATTCAACCAAATTAAATTAATGGAAAAAACGTAAATAATTTATATTTTAATAGTGAAATAAAGTTGGTTGTTGTATCGCTCATTATTGGTTTTTGTTCCTAATCGAAGTCACCAAATATAGCTGAGTTGTGCTATATTGTAGAGCAGAGTAATGGCGTATGAATGGCGGGGAATACTGTTTTGACTGATGTTGTGTAAAAAAAAAGTTGACTGACAAGCGGAGGAGATTTTTCCTGTTTTATTTGCAATATCATAATTTCATGTAATTGAACTTTTTAAATGGCTTTTAACAAAATGTGAAATTACAAATTATTTATTTTATGTATTCCTTTCTTATCATTCTAGACATTTGGCAAATAAAATTCCATAGACAAAGCAACACTCTTTTCACAGAACACAACATCCAAAACTGTTAAATGGTTTGATTCTAAGTAGATCATTTAACAATAAACACTTAATAATTAAACTAAATATTTTATTTCATTAAGAAATGTTATAAAGAATTTTTATTGAACAATAAGTTGTACCACAGTTACGGGTAAAAATTAAAGGAATTGTGGAGACCAGCCGAATCGGATGGATAAATTTTCAGCTGGGCAAAAATAAAAATAAGAAATTGTAAAAAACTAAAATGTTGTTGTGCGCCTAAAACTCAGATCTCGTAAAACTTTCAAAGTAGAAATATATTAAAATTGTTGGTGTTAATTAATTTAAGTAAATATTGGTAGATTAAACTAATATATCGCATAGTGTACTAAATTAAGTAATTTCTTTGAATATTATAAAACATCGTTTTAATAGTTTTTGTAAAACGAATTACTTGTACATATAAAAACTGTGAAATAAAGTGAGTTCAATATAACGTGTTTGTTCAATATTTTCACATCACATGGCATCATAGAGATCAAACGAAAAGTTGAAGGATGGAGTTGGATACATAATCAGAAGGCACGTGGAGGAATCGATTATATGTGGTGACGTCATAATTGAAATAAACAACCACCACAGAATAATACGGCAATAAATGTTAAAACTATTACAAAAAAGTCGGAGGAACTTTTATTTCAAATCGAAACAATTGGGTTAATTCTCATTTTTAGAACTGTCAGAAACTAGCCTAGGCGTGACCAACAATTTAACTAAACATTTATTAAAGCTAGTTCGCCACAAATCTACGCATTGTTGCAACAAATATTGTAATCGGTATTACAAATCACTTTTTATTTAAAATCATATCAATAGAAAAATAAAAATTCAATCTTCGACGCTCAATTCAACAAACGGATCTTGCTAATAGTAGTCGTAATTTTTTGCGTTAGTGTAATCAATGATCCAAACCCATTTACAATAAAATATAAAACTTATTTTAATTCACAATTGTATACAATTGAATTGAAAGTTTATCACAGAAACAATCCAAATTTCTTATCATTATACAATGACACGAACCACTGAAATAAAAGCTTTTACGTTTTTCAATGTAGTCTACAAATTTCCACTGTTATTTTCTCTTGAACACTGTGTGTGGGTGAATGAACCGTTATATTATTCTGAACTTTATATTTATAGTTTTTTCCTTTATATTAATTTTATTATTATTATATATATTTTTATTCTTTCAATTCCCGATAAGAAAGTGACAAAACGCAAACCGATTATAGTCTTTGAAATAATCATTTCTTTATTGTAAATAAGTTTATTGCATTCATACGATTTGATGCATACTCACACATTCAACCAATACGATGAAAAATATAAAATAAATAAATTTTTTATAACAAATTTTGATATTTTCTTTAGTTCGAAACGAGACGTTGGTGATAAGAAACGTAAAATTTGTTTAAAATATAAAAATTTTAAGTTTTCCTAAAAACTGTAATTTTTTTTTTTAAAATAAACATAATTCCGAATATTGTGTTTTGTTGTAAAAATTTTAATTTCTTGTGATGTTGTGTCATTTTCGAAATAGTTTCGAATAATTAGATCGAAATTGAAATTGCGCGATCATTAGAAGAAAAAAAATAAAATAATTTCTATCAAGTGATTTGTTTTGAAAAAGTTGAAAGAAAAGATTATAAAAGATTATGAAGCAACAAGTAAATATTGAAAATAGTTTATTTTTGTTGTAATAACAATGTGTTAGTTTTTTTTATTAAAACTATTTTTTATTTTTAAATTAAAAAGAGACAACAAGTTTACTTTTTTTTTATTTATTTATTATTAATCTTAATAATATTATAAGTATATTATTTTGCTTTGTTGTCGTTTAGAAAAATATATAAAGAAAAAATTATTGTGAATTTTATACTACAAATAACACGTTTTATCTGCGATCGGTTAATATAGTTTTTAATAAAGAAAAAAAGTGAAAATATTCATCGTTTTCGTGCGTACATATATTGAACAATGTTCGTATCGTTTTGTTTGTTGACGATCTTCTTTGTTGATCCCTTGTACCTATTTGTGACAATTGATTAACAGAACATTGAATTCAACGAATTTGGTGATTAAATGTTAGAATAAAACATAGAATTTGGATTGATCGTCAATCTGATTTTATTTTGTTGATTTAATTTTCTCTCTCTTGCTTTCTTTTTTACTTGTGATAACATATTTGCGCGATATCGAGAATGATTGTCATTATCGAACACACAATATACAGTTGGTGTAGACCGTGTTTGTAAAAGATTAATTGAAAATAGAATCTTGATGTTTTTTTTTCGTAAATCTTAAAAGTTTTTGCCGAAATTAATTAGTATTTTTGTAATTCTTTTAATCTATTTTTTATCCTCTATTAATTGGCACGTGTTAACAACAGGTATTTAAATTTTGGAGTTTATTCGACCTTGGTGGTTTTTATGTTATCAAACAAATTTTATTTTAAGTGTGTGGCTTTTCCTTGGTTCAATGCTTTTACGTAATGTTTAATGTTAAACGTCAAACTTTTGAATTTCGAAGAGTTTTAAAGACTAAAATTTAAGTTGGTAAATTCTTAGTTTACGGCCTATTACAAAACTAATTTTTTGTAAAAAATAAAATGGAAGATTAGGTTCTAAATTAAACTGATCAGACGGTCGATGCTGCTTGGAAATGTTTCACATTTCATTGCGTTGTCCCACGGAGAAATCTGTCCAACGAAGCGTCCCACGAAACAAATATTTCCACTACATTTGCCCGTGCTATCGAAATAATCAAAAAACCTTATATCTACGTACAGTTTGCGCAATATCTTAGTCAAACCAATGGCTTCACATTTTTTTCTTGCAGTTTGTTTAATGCAAGCCAGTGCAATATTTGTTTACTAAAATAGTGTTTTAACTATAATTTTTTTAGAAATACTAAACTCAGTCTTTTTCACTTTAATAATTTGCACTTTATTTTGCAAATATCTTTTGATGTCTAACAGTAACAGATCTACCTCAGCGAAAAGGTTTCTTTGTTTATAGAAACATCTCCCCGGTGTATATACGAGAGATCGAAAGTATATTAAGAAAAATAAAATAAAAAATATTTTACTTAAAAATACGCAGTTTTCCGTATAAATTCATAAACATTTAAATTTTCAAACCAGAGTTTACAATTTTATTTTATTCGAGCCTCATTTCAATCCTTTAAAATAATATTCAAAAATTAAAATGCTCATAATATGAATATCGTTCTTACTCGTAAGAGTAAAATTTTTGTTTTTTCGATTTTACTCCTTTGGAGCAGATTACATTTTCCTGTTCTTGCATTCGATTTGCAAAAGAACAAAATTAGTCCCTCTACGTCATCTTTTATATTCATTTTTCTAACAATACATGAATAATTGAACGAGCATTCGAAGCATTTTACGTTGGAAAGCATCAAATTTGAAGCAAAAATAAAAGTTTTGAGTATTTGAAAGAAAATATTTATTTCAATTTAGAAGCAAGAATGATATTTTATTATTTTCACTCCTGTATTTGGGAGTGTTAAATTTTTTTTAAGTTACGCACTCTGAAAGAACAAAGTAAATGAGTGATATAAGTAGCGTTTCAAACTCTGTTTAAAACACATTTTACCTAGGTAGCTCAAAAGTAAAATTATTATTTTCTAATTATTAAAATTAAAATAAATTGTTTCAATTGTTTTACAGTCTTTACTTGTGTAACAAAAGTTTTAAGCTACTATAAAAGGTAAATTTATAATAATTTTAAAAATTATATTTAAAAATTTCTCGTGCAAATCAAGACGGGTAGAAAACGTTTATGTAAATTCTCATACGATATTGAATTTAGGGATGAGCATCGATGGTCGATGTTTGATAAACATCGATGGTAGGGGCCCGATGTTCGATGTATTTACCATCGATGTTACAGTGTCGATGTTTTTTCACCATCGATGGTTATGTGTCGATGTTTGGCTATCGATGTTTTTTATTCGAACTTGATAGTATTGGGTGCGTTCACCCGACGTAAGCAGCTAACTTCAAGCTCTCAACAGTTGAGAGTTAGCAGTTGTCAAATTTGTGAACGCATTGTTGATTTACAGCGTTTTTATTTGACGTTTACTACTTGTAGCACAACCTTATAATAATAAATAAATTTAAATATTTATTAGTATAAAGTATATATAACAACAATTGTGTGTTTTAGTTTTTAATTTATATTAATAAGGTTTTTTTGAAGATAAAATGTGTTGTGTAATTACCAACAATACAGCTATTGCAAACACATTTTTCTAAATGTCAAAAAATGTCAACAAGATCCTCTGTCTTTCTGGAGGGATTTAAAACCAACCTACCCAAATTTATCGGGAGTTGTAATTGAATATCTGGCTGTTGTAGAAACTTCCGTTCCCTCTGAAGGATTATTTTCTAAAGCTGGCCAGATAATATCGAAAACAAGAAATCGTTTAGAGGGGAAGTTGCCTTCTAAGATTTTATTTTTAAATTCTGTGCCAGAGAAAATGTGGGAATAAAAAATACTGTTTTTTTTTGTAAAGAAAAATACTTATGTTAACCTTAATATTTGTTTGTGTGGTTTTTTACTTTTTGGGGAATGAATACTCAAAAACATCGATGTTTTGAGGTCGATGTTTCACGACCATCGATGTTGGGCTCCCGATGTTTATTCGATGGTAAACATCGATGTTTTTGTCTCGATGCTCATCCCTAATTGAATTGGACTATCCTGTTAAAAAAAAATCAAAATATAACGACGCAAAAGTTTATTGTACTACCAGTTGGAGTAAATTTGCAAATTAACAGTGAACATTATATTAAAAGACATATAGATACACATAAACATAAAAAAGCGTTGCAATAAGCCGCCAGCTCCAGTAGCTTAAACAAGTTTTATAACAAATATTGCTTGCTGAAGCCGTTTTCTCCTTCCATTCGATTTACCACAACCAAAGCTTTTGATCGGTAAATTGAACAGTTACTTTTGCTGTCGCAGGCTAAAAAGTAAGACTTTAGCTAACTTCCTAGCGGCAGTAAAGTTAAACTTTATATCCGTTTGCCGAAAAAAAATTTTTCGATTCTATTTCGATATTTTAGAGAGCATGACGGAGTAAAGGCTAGATTGTTGGAATTTTCTACTTTGCTTGAGCATCGGAGCATATATCAGGGTATATTCTTGAAAAATTTAACATTGACAAAAAGTTAGTTGCAATTTGCGCTGATAACACGAATACCAATTGTACTGGTGTCACGTCAAGGGGTGAAAAATGTTAAAAGCAAGCTAAACTCGAATTTGAACCAGAATGAATAAGGTATTGGATTCGCAGCCATATTCTAAATAATGCAATAAGAAGTGCTGCTGATTTAAATGGCAGGGTTTAAAATTTTTGGATATTTTACTGTCTTTACTGGAGACGTTGAAGGAGTTCTGCGGCAAAAGTAATGTCGAACATATTCAACTTCTTGAATACAGTGAAACTCGCTGGCTGGCGGTTATTCCAGCACTAGAAATTTTGAAAATGTACGAACCACTGAAAGCACATTTCCTAATGGTTGAAAAATGTCCAATTAAAATAAAAGAATTTTTTGAAGAATTAAATAGTAAACAAATAGTAAAGGAAAGCATTAAATAGTAAATTTATGCACAATCTAGCTAGCACGTTTTCACCATCCCACTTTCTCGCAATAGAAATTCTAATTAGTTAGTATTTTGAAGAATTTTTGCATTTTGTCCCACATTTTAGCGATTTGGCTCTGATCAGTTTATTCTAAATACAATAAATTTTATAAAATTTTTTGTCGGAAAATTTAGTTCATTCTTTTCTACTTCCAAAATTGAAAATTGTCATACAAAATTTTCATTTGTATCAACTCAAAGCAATTTTATTTTGAACTAGCTGGACCCGCCAAACGTTGCAGTGGTTCATTCTGGTTAAATATAAGAAGTAAATAAAGTGTTTGTTACTATAATATGTTTAATTTCATAGTGCTTGAGGATATACATTATTTTTTGTTGTTCCATTGTCTGTGCAGATAGATATAGGGATTGCCCGGTGGACGGTGTGTCCACTCTATAAAACGCAACGTATAATTGTCCATGTGAGAAACAATCGGTATTTATATCTAAACCACACACTTCTAATGTTTGGCCCTGAGCTTTGTTGAATGGTAATTGCAAATGCCGATCGAATTGAGAATCGCAATATTTTAAATTGAAATGTCGTATCCGTTGGCATCATAGGTATGCGAGGAATGAAGAGGATCTTCACTTTCGAAAGGTCCAGTCAAGATTGTTGCTTTTTCTACGTTGCTCATTAATTTTTTTGCTGCGAGTCACCACCGGCCATTGCAAAGTTTTAAGCTGATTGATATTTCGCAACTTGATAATTGGCACGCCGATTTTTAATTACATGTGGCGGCAGTGCCTACGGTCTTGTATATGACTACTTCGCTTTGAATATAAGACTGAATTATACTGTTAAATTTATTGACGTTTTTGTTTGAAGAATGTCTCGTTCACTCAGCCGATCGTGATTCTTATGATTAGTTTGAATATTGGGAAATACTTTTTCAACCAATTCTTCTTTTTACGTGTCGTAATTTTGTTCACGACGCAATTTTACATCGAACGCAGCAGCATATCGATTCGACGATGTCATTCCTAATTGATTGAGAACGATATCTAAGCACAAATCTTCAATCACTTTCAACGCTGTTGTAAACTTCTGTTGTGAAATTCATATGTTTATATTGGCATTTTCCTTGGATATATCCTTGGATATAAATATCTTCAGTCGTGTGTAGATTTACATTTTTTCCATAGCTCTGTTGGAGATAAAAAACAGCAGGCGGTCAATATGATTACAAATAAAGCAGAAACTTGATTTGGATGGGACGTGTTGCACGCGTCATTAATGCATACATTCCAGTGACAATTGTTCTCCAATAAATTCAAAGCTGACCATTGTTCTCCAATAAATTCAACATGCACTGCGGAAAGTGTTATGTGTAACGCAGTTGACAACTCCCAATTGCTGAAAGACTTTGGACCGGACATCTTTATTAATAACATGCGAAGAAAAAAGCATTAATCTTGATTGGGATGCACAATGCTATCACAGTTTGCCTATCGTAGTTTTTTTTGCATATGCAAAAACACTCGGTTTTATTAAATATTGCTTCACATCAACAGGAAAACAATACAGTCAACAATATTCCTTACTAGAGCTATGGGAGCTTCAGAAACTCCAACAGTTCATTGTAGACATTTTCACAGTTCATAGCATCCAAAGCTGCATCGATTGCTATTTACAACGAAGATGGTACTAGCTAGAAGTGGACCTTAAAAATATTTTAGATACTTGAGCCACTTATTTTAAGAAACTGCTTAACATAAGCAGCACTACCACTTTGAATGAAATAGTAAAATCGAAAAAAACGTGGAGCGTTGTTAATCGCATATCTAAAAATATACATCATTTGATAGAAGAAATAATAGCTGTGGACGTGCAGCTTTGTTCTATTATATCTGATTTGGGATTTTAAAGTCTACTCAAAAAAATTGATCCCAGCTATAGTATTCCAAGTCGAAAATACATTTCTGAGAACATGATACCTGAAAGTGATACTAAAAAGTACGTACAAAAATTATTGAATCTCTAACTGATGCCAAGTATGTTTCTTTAACCACTGACGTTTGGACAGCTACAACAAATATTCCATTTTTGAGTGTAACAGGCCACTGGTTGTCAGATCAATTTCAACAAGAAAGAGCAGTTTTGAGAATTGTCCCTTCTAAAGATTCTCACACAGGTGCACTTATGAAGAATTAAACAACGTGCTTGCAATTTGTACATTATATGTTGACATATGATAACATTTTCTTAGTATTGCCAAATTACAAGTAAATATGGTAGCGGGAATTCGGAATTGTGGTTAAGAGTCTCTATCATGCTGCATACATACAGTTCATCTTTTTTTGAACGAAGGCATACTTTTTGTCAGCAGGCGTCAAACATTTTAATCATGTTTGTGCATACACTGATAGAATTACAGGAATAACTTGATTAAAAAGACACAAACTAATTCAGAATGTTCCTACTCGTTGGAATTCAACGTACTACATGCTGGAAAGAAATATTGAACAACGAAAAGCAATTGTAATATTTGGTGTAGATGATGGTCACATACCTGCGATAACTGATTGACCACTGATAATCAGATAGCGTAGGTATGTGGCCACCATCTACACGGAAAAAATTGTTTAACTAATAAAATCATTTGGAGAAATTACTGTAGAAGCAAGCAAACGAGAAGCAATTTGTTCAGTAATAAATAATACTCCCTATTATTCAAACAGTGAAATTATTTTTATCAAAGGCAAAGACAAACAATTCCTTTCCAGGAATCCTGACCACTTCCAGATCAACTTCAGTCTTCAATTAAGAAAATATTCTCATCGTATTTTTAAAATAAGTCATTGTGTTTGGCTTCCATGCTAGATTCCAGATTTAAAATGAAATTTCAATAACCCGAAATGATAGAAAACATAAAATAATGGGTATTGGAATTAGATTGTTTGGCAAATTCGCCTGACTCTATTGAAGAGATTTCTAGAGTCGAAGATAATAGTCAAGAACACGCAGATATATCTTTGAGGTTTTCAATTTATTTGATGAACTTGCTTCTGATAAATGGTCGACTATTGGCACACACATATCCCAATGCGATTTACAAAGCGTGAAACGATAAAGAGTTCCTTCTTATTGCAAAAAGGAGGTAGAAGAATATTTAAATTAGCACCTGCTACCAAGGCATAATGACCAATTTTTGGGGTGGAGAAATTCTAAAGAAATATTGCCTGATTTAAGCAAAATTGCTTTGAAATTGAAAGTGTGAGAGTGTTCTGCACAGGGGGAAATATATATGAGCGTGCAAGAAATCGCCTCAGTCATGGGGGCGATTTTAATGTTTTTGCATTATAGTTTAAGAGTTCCCAAATTTGATTATCGAATTTTAGTTTTTGGTTTTTGATTTGATTGAATTGAATTAAATTGGTTAAATAATTTTTATTTGGAACCTGTAAGTTTTTCTTATTTTCATAATATTTCAGAATTTTTTTCCCGATACAAAATACCAGTTGTCTACATATAGAATTAGTTTTGTTTAAAATGTGATAAACAATGAAAAATACATGTGTTGATAATCGTCCGATTATCGGGTAAAAAGACCGATACCGATTAATCGGCAAAATGACCGATAAGACTGATTACCTACCGATTAATCGGTGCAACGCTAGTTATAACGGCCGTTTGAATCATAATGTTTCAAACTTATAAATATTGAATATTTTAACCTTTTTTTTATCATTTTTTTTCAAATGACAACCTTGGCGTTTATGGTTCCTGAAAAATCAGCTGTTTTAAAAATTTACTAAACTTTGTTGTCTTTGATCTAGATGAAAATGGCTAAGCTTACAATTGAAAACTTTTGCACACGTAGATATAACATAAATCTTTCGTAAATTTAAAAAAAAAATTATCCAAGTCCAGAGATTGCGCCCATGGGGCTGTTGAAACTTATACAAACGCAAACGGCCGTGCTTTCATCATTTTTGAGTTTATATTATTTAAACTCCTACTTTCTTTTAGATACACTTTTCATTTATAACCTCAGAGACTTTCAGCTTTCGAACCCAAGAGATTCCAATCGAATTAGCGTTATATTAACACAATGCACGACATTCTCACGCCATACAATTACAACAAATCCCATAAGAAATAAATTTTCTTTTGTTTCTGTTTTTATTTTTTTAATTTTTTTTATTTTTAAGTATTTTTTTTTCGCAAAAATTTAAATAAAAAGAAAAACAAAGTTGCGTCATTATTCTTTTGAATTAAGGAATATTTTCTTTGAAAATTTGGAAAAATTGGAAATTATTTGGTTCCAATAAATATGTATTGAATACACGTTTACAAAAGTTTTCCAAAATTGATAGAATTTGTATTTTTTGAGGTGTAAAAGTTGTTTGATAATTTTTGATTATAAATTATGTGTGGTGGTATTGTAGGTGTGACGTAGTGAGATCGTTAATTTGCTCTTTATAGAGCAAATATAAACTGCAATAGTGCAATATGCTCAAACATACGAAGGAAGCCCACAATTGCCCAAAAGTAAATTTTCTTTGTGAATTAGTTAAAACTCTGCGAAGAAAAATCATACTCGAGAAACAGTAAATTTAAAATTGTTAAATGTGCACTTCTCGCCGTTCCCTATGTCTTTCTCCTTTACCAAAACATATTCTACCACAACTGTATCCCTTACATTTTCGTTACTACCAACAAAACAAATTTCACATTACGAACGTATACGATGATCGTCTTTTTAATTTATAAGAAGAAGAAAAAGAACAAAAGCAGAATAAACCTTTTTCTTATTATTGTATAGACTGACTTTGTAGTGATTTAATTTTTCTTTTATTTTGACTTCGCATGATCATGATCGTTAAAAACATAACAAAACAAAATATAAAATAAATAAGAAAAACAAATGCATACATCAATAGAGGTTTTATTTTTAATCTTATTGTTTTTCTAATTTATTTTCTTTTGATGCTTTTTTATTGTTTGTATTTTAAATGATCAATTTTTTATTGTATTGATATTAAAGTTTTGTTTTATTTTTGTTTATAACTAAAATTAACCATTCACAATAAAATACAAATCTAGTCTTACCATTGTCTTACATAACCAACGAAAATTTTTTTATGAAATTGAAGTAAATAAAAAACAAACTGCATTAAAGACTATTTATAAAATATGTATGTAAGTTTAGAATTTAGATATAAGGTAAAAAAAAATTCAATCCTTTTTCGTCTTGTAATCTTAACTAATCTTTGAAAGAGTATGTTGTACAACGAGCACAAAACGAAACTAATATCCTACAGGTATGATGCTCACAACATGGCGACCTTACATTGTACCTTTTCTACTGGCAAACTAGAATTAAAACAAAAAGTTCTAATTTTCTATGTTCCGGCAGGATCGAAATAACGACAATTTTATCTCAGTAAAATGAAAGTAATGAAACGTACAAACTAAATTAACTAAAAACTGTATCATTGATGACGATTTCTAGTTTGGTCATTGTTAAAATATAATGGGTAAATAAACAAACAAATATTTCATATTCATAATTTTTCTTGTTGTTATTGTTGTCGTTCAACGACAAAAAGCAATTTGATAAATCGAATAACAAACAAAAGTATATTTCTTATCAAACAATTTGTTTTCAATAGAGAGGATTTTTTTTTTGTTTTTGGCTTAAAATTAATTTTTTTTATTATCAGAAAACGGTGCCATTATTTGTATTAGTTTTTGTACATGTGTACTCGTAGATAAACAGATAATCCGGACATAATAACAAATCAAAACAAAATATAAATCAGATAGGTTATCTGAGTGTCTTTAACTTATTGATGTTGATTGACTTGCATTATCACACTCTGAATTTAAAAATGTTGGTTCTTATAGAATATAACATAGATAACATCGATACTATCCGCTTACGTGTAACTTCCATTTGATTATTAACTTTCTCGATTCTTTACTGAATGTCTCCTTACTATTCCATAAAATAGTGTGCACGTTATTGTTATAAATCAGTGAATTTCCTAGTTGAAATTCCATATACGATATATTCGGTTGTGTTTTGCCTTTACTAACAAAAAATGAAGACATCCATCCGATTGACGATTAATATTCGGCTGGCACAAAATGAGGTTGAAGTGATACAACTTTTTGGAGTGTTGACTATTATTGTAATTTAACTTTCGGTCAATATTTAATGTTTTAACAAAATTTTTTGAGGTTTAGAAAAGTCAATAATGTCTTCTGTTAAAGTAGCAAAATAAACATCGACACAACTAGTGTGCATTTATTGCGCATATTACCAATGTTTCTACACTTGTATAGCAGCGTACCGAACCGGTAAGACATACTACTGAACTTCATTACGCATAAACTCAGCTTTTACCAGATAATATTGTTGTACGTTTCTGTCTTTACCTCTACAACGTTGCTTACCTCCGTATTGGGGCGTTCGTATCGCTGCAAATGCATGGGATCTTGATGAATTTTTGAAATAAAATCCAGGTTAACTCTAAAATAAAAGACCTGAATTCTTTTTAAATTAGACCAAGTTTTCAATCGGTGCTATGGACCGCAGAGTCTGCGTGCCAGAACAAGTTTCACTTCGTGCAACCTGTTCCTCCCTATCTAATCTAATGTTTACAATAATTCTGCATACCAACTTCCAGCTTAGCGCTTTCGGTTAAAAACATTTTTTGACGCCTTAAGGTTTTTATCTCCATTACAGACTACAGTTACAGTTATGAAGCGACTTTCATAAAATACTGGTAAGCGGTCTTAGTATTCATGATGGGATTGCTTCCATCGGAGTGATGTAATATCACAAATAATTCATTGAATTAATTGTAGATAATGTGTCGATA